>VXBJ01002383.1:1007650-1205640 GCA_013400055.1 Nycticryphes semicollaris
TTTTTTTTTTTCTTCATGTGGTTGGACTCGATGATCTCAAAGGTCCCTTCCAACCACTAAGATTCTGTGATTCTGTGATATGCCCGGTATTTAAAAGGTTTAGAGTTTTGAACAAAAGAAAAACATAAATTATCTGACATTGTGATGCACATCAGGCTTAAATGCTCAGTGCAACACAATAGGAACCTTTTTTTTTTTTTCCCCTGAAAAAGCATATTAAGAGCTGCATTTACAGCATATTTGCAAAGACACAAACTGAACTGCATTGATTTGAGCCTGGCCCTGGCAACACAGGGGGATTCTGCTGGGGCCAGGGGTAGCACTAGCAGTCGGAGCAAACTAGCAAGACTATAGGGAATAAAAGCAAAGCTTTGGAAAAAGTAGCTGCAGTGGGATAAATGCAATTACCCAGAGAGGTAATTGCATTCCCAGCAGGGAATGCCACAGGGACCAAAGTGTAGAGGGGTGGGGAAGGAAAGAAATATTGCCCTCGCAAGCTGGGAACCCCATGGAGCTAAATAATCCTGATAAAAGACAGACCTGGCAGGGCCAATTTTAGAGTAATCTGGGAAGAGGTTAAAGGGAGAGGTTTTTCAATGAAAAATGTATCAGGGAGAAGTGAGGCATCAAGAATTAAAGGTGGGATCAGGGATTACATTGCCAGTGCAACCGATTCAAACCATGAACCACAGGCAGAGCAGAAGTCAGTGTGTTAAAATCCAGTGGTGGTTGCACAGCAGCAAGCGAGGTGTGCCAGCCCTGCCACCCATCTCCCCTGCTTCTGCTCCTCCTTTCTCATTTTGCATGTTTTAGTAGTTTTGTACATGTTTTTCAACATCTGTTTTCCTCTCACCAGGAATAATGTGATACCTTTGTAACATAATTCATGATTTTTTCTAGGTCCTGTTAAAATTCAACTTCTTCAGATTTTCATTCACAGAGTAATTATTCTCCTTTATTTTCCCCTTTCATCTTGTCTTCTCATTCCTATTTCTGCCTCTGCGCTTCTTTGCTTCCTTTGCTCACTCTCCTCTCCTTCCCTAACCAACTCCTACTGACCTGTGATTTTGAAAAACGTTTTTGGTATTTATTTCTAGGAGCAGACACGGGGGAAATTATCTGAGATGTTAAATTCACAGCATAAGTCACTGTTTTGAATTTCAGATAAATCCTTTGTATTTCTAAGGTTCCATTAGGGTGGGATAAACAGCAGTGAATGGCTCTGCATAGGTAAAGAAACTGAACACAAAACTACTTTAACACAAAAGCCATCTTTTTCAACTCAAAGTGTGAATGTAGGATTTTCTCTTACAATTTCAGACTATTTGTAACCTATTAGGAAATTCCACCTATGTCCAAATAATGGACTGTATTTGGAAATGGCACCAATTGTGAGAAAATGGCTTTGGGGTCAGTAGGAGAACAACACTGCTCAGATTTGCAAGTCGTGCTCAGCTAAAAATTCTGCAGTAAAAACTCCTGGTGGGCGCTGCACTTCTAATCTCCACCTACAGCCTGATTCTGCTTCCCAGCAGTCCCATTGCAATGTTCCTGTTTGTTTGCAAGGTACCTGGGACTTATTGGAAGTTTTGCCTGAATGGGGACAATAAGGTTTAGTCTCACTTTTTTATCCCGAGACTTTGTAATCTCTCCAAACAATTTAAATTTGTTGTATTTAATAGAAATGTAAAAACTTATAAACTGCAAAATCACTTTAACCTACTATAAACACTTTCTGAGAAGTCACAAAGGTCACAAAGCACTGTGGGTTAGAAGCATATTTAAACAGATTAACCATTGAAACATAACATTAACAACACAGAGGTGCCACTGATTTGTACTGTACACACCTGCTGAAAGAGGAACATGATATGGATCCACAGCGGAGGCTGCTGGCTGATGAGGGTAAAACTGGATTTACTGTACAAGCAGTAATGGCCCTTCAGGGGACAGCTGAAGAAAAGCTTTGCTACGCAACTTCTAACAGTATCTAGAAATAAATATACAGAATATTAAAGTCAAATACATAAAAAACACAGAAACCTCACTGCCTGTTATCACCGTATATACAATCAAACAGTGCCTGGGCATACATTGCCATTCCAGGGGTATCTCAGTCTGAGTCAACTCCTGCAGCATTCTGAAGGGCATTGATATGTCTGCAGCCTTAAATTAAACTCAAATCACCTGACAGTACCAGAGAAATGTGGTATCCAGTGCTTTAAATCTTACATACTAATCATTTACTACCAAATGCGAAAGATGCAAGACAGCACACAGTCAGGCTGTTTATCCTCCCAGTTCTTCCTCATGCATTTTAGTACCGTGGTTTAGCTTATCAGACCAGACAGACCTGTCAAAACTGTGCGTTGCTTATTCTTATTTCAAGTGTTTGTTGGAAAAAACATCCCATATTAGGAAACAGACCTATGGGGGCCTGACGTCTATGGGATCCTTGCTGAGGCTTTGCACAGCTGAAAGCCAGTGAGTGTCTAGGGATGGAGGTGTGTGGTTCCCAGCCAGGAGTGGGTTCATTCAGCCCCAAGTAAAACCTGGAGTGCTTCTCCTGTGCAATGGATCCTCCCAGAGCCAAACGATGCATAAATTGATTTACAACACTATTTTGCATATACCATGTTTACTGTACAGGCCGTCTTATTAATTCATCACCAGAAATACCAGTTTCAAAGGAGAGCATTATTGAGTATTCACTGAGCCCTCTGTCACTGCAAGGACTGGCTATGGGGGGTCCCAGCACCAGCCCCTCTTCCCATCCACCCCTGAGCCCCAGCCCAAGCTCAGGTCCACCTGAACCTGACCCTGCAGTGATGCTCTGGCTACAGCCTGGCTCTTAGAAGCTCTAGGTCCCACTAACCCCACTTCTTACTAAGCATATATACAAGTCTGCTGTTCATAACATTTTTTTTACACACCAAGCCAGGAAGCTGTGGCTTTTGAGGCCATTCACTGAGAAGAACAACACATAGGGGGCAGGAATCATTGCCAGGAAGCTGCAGCTTTTGAAGCTATTCACTGAGAGGCACAACACATAGGGGACAGGACAATGTGGCACAGTGACTTGCTTAAACTGGTGCAAGGGCAGCCGCTGGCAGAGCCCACGGGCCACAGCTGCCAGCACAACAGACCTTGCAGCAAAATAAACACATGGAGAGGAAAAGGTATGGAGCTCCAGGTCTAACAAGGACAAGGGACAGCAGATGCATTTGCAGTCATGTGCTGGGAAAGGTGGGATATGTCCATTCGCAGCTGTGACTCAGTGTCACCCACTCAACACACTGCTTGTCTCCAAAAGTCCAGTTTGACTCACTGTCGCAGCCCCAGGGCACTGCAGGCAGAGAAAGCGTTCCCAGTTCTCACTGCTCTGTCACATGCTGACCATTTATGCCATCTGTGATCATGTCATCAGTTGATAAAAATCCTGCAGTGGTTACATGCGATCTGAAAGTTGCCTTTGGGATCAACTGCTCAGAGCAAAAGCTATACACTACGTAATGTTACCTGACTCTGAACTTCCCATGCTGGTTCTAACTGGAAATGAAGCCCTCGAGATACACGATTCTGCCTTTGCAAAATATTGACCTTAGACCCTCATTTTCTGTCTTTGGATGACTACTCATAATGACAACAGCATGTTAGGCGTAACCTAATCAGGCTTCTTTATTAACTTAAAATAACAGTATAATTTTATAGCCTCTTTGAACAGGGACAAGTGGATATCCAAGGTAAAAAGACATGGAAAACAAGAGACACAGATCCTTAAACAATGACCTTGATGGAAAAACAGGAGAGAGAGCTGCACCTTCTACACCCAGCTGGAGACTTGAACTGGGAAGGGACAGGGAGCAACCGGTCCCACCAGCAGCTGCTGCTGCCGGAATTGTTTTCGAGCTAAAGGCTGAAATGACAAACAGACAGACAAGCCATGGCTGACGAGCCCACAAGACTGATACAGGCGCAAAGCCACCATTGCTCTCCTCTCCTGTGGCCCTGTCCTGCCAGCACTTGCAAGGGCAGAGCCAAAGAGGTTTTGAAGAGAAGAGAGAGCAGCGCAGGCTCCTGCGGCGCTGGCCCATCCAGGTCTCTCCCGCAGCATCCCCAGCATGAATCAGGCAGCTGAGGGGGCTGACACGGGCCAGCTGTGCTGGGACCGTTACTCAGTCGCGTACTATCCTGGTGAGTCACTGTGCCGTGAAGGTGTAGGAATGAAATGCTGTAAGAAAATACCCTAACTGGAGAAATGAGCTGTAACTTTCTAGAAAATGTGGCTAATGTGGGAGAGAACAGGAAGTCCAAAGCCTTCTAGATCTACTGACAATGAGTGCCAGCGACAAGAAAGACTGATATCAGAAGGCAGCCTGTCTATCCAACAACAGACCATCTTGAAATAATTGTTTTTAACATTTTTCATTTAATCAAGATATGAAAGAATAGGGGAGAAATACAATATATTCTGTATTTCACATAAAACCACCACATATGAGAAATGAGTTTACCAGAGGTACAAAAGGATGGGTCCCTTGAGCAAAACTATCAATGGATGGATCAGATTATCACTAAAAACACAGAAAATTCAAAAGTGTGATATTGCAACCTGCCTAAAACACTGCAAGAGAGGCCAGATGGCTGTTAGGCTGGGAGAAAAAACTTCAGAAGCTGGCAAGTGGAAACCACTTTCGTATTCGTTGACAAACCTGTTTGAACTTGCCAAGAAAAGGAAGTCACCAGTGTCAAGCTGGGACTGCAGAGCTCATTGAAACTTCATTGTCACACAGGACTAGAGATCTGAGATGTAAAGGCACAAGATTAAAGCTAGACTCTACAAAAACCAGTAGAGTCATCCCATACACTGTGGGGAAACGCACAGAAGCCAAGGCAACGCATAATGTTTGAAAGTGAGCACAAGAACCAAACCGGCTTGTTCTGATAGCAGAGAAAGGGATGACAGCAGCACTCCTTCCTCAGAGGGACACTTGCATAGCATAAACAGCAATGTTACAGCAGGTAAAGCTTGGATTATCTGAAAACCAATGGAGTGTTCAATAATCTTTAATCATAGGCAGGTGCACAAGCCAATATAGGGCCAGAAGCCACAATATTGAAAGCAGAAGAAAAGTCACAGGCACTAGAAGGGCAGAGGGTCAGGCCATGGCAGTGAGCTTTCCTCAGACAGGGAGTTCATGAACCAAGTCAAAATGCTGAGCTGCACAGGACTATCACCATCGTCCAGATCACTCCTCTTCAAAGAGAAAGGAGGAAGGAACTAGACCAGCCCTGGCTCTCCTGACCCATGGATGACCCAACAAGAAAACCTGTCTCTATTTGTGTATGAGAAATGCATTTAGCAGAGGACAACTTTAAAGACATTTTCTCTGCTCTGAGACACCAATGGAAAGAGGAGCTGAAGTGGGGCCATTGCTCTAGGTTTTACCAAACACATCAAAAAAAGGGGAACACCTTTTGGTGTTAGGAAATACAGTACTCTTTCCTCTTGTGTAGACCTAAAAATAATGCATATGTTACAGGAGAACATTGCTTCAAAGAAGGGAAGAATCCACGTGAAGCAGTGGCTTCATGCCAAGCATTGGGCATTTTTAGGCTGCTCTTTGAAGAAGACAAAATTGATATGTTCACATTGACTAAATCCTGTGGAATGTGGAAATGCTGTTTGGGTCATGTAATTGTCCAAGCACAAACACATTCTAAGATCTACAGCATATTAGAATATTAGAAGCATATGACCATAAGCTTTCAGCAGTAGAAAGCCAGGTCTTAAACCAAGAAAGATACAAACGCTGCTAAACTGAGATAACAGTTCTGAAAAGAGAACTAACTTAGCTGTAGATCACAGGTACATCATGCCCTTAAGCAACACACTCATGTTAGCAGCAAAAAGATGGGGCATAAAATCCCCTGCTCTTGGATTAGTAGCTGTGGGGATAATTTGAGTTTAATCTAATTACCCAAACCAGTAACCTAACAGTGTTCACATTCAATATAAAGAGGAGTTTGAGAAACTGAAGGGGTTAATTAGAGCAACCTTAAATCCTGGGACATATTAAAGCACAAAATTAAATGACGTCTCCAAGGAGGCTGTTGACAGAATGCTCTTCCAACAGCATGGTCCAAACTAAAGACCCCTGATTCATGCATCACAGATGCTAACAAAACACTCAACTAGAAGTAGTGGTTTGGCCCTGGTCCATGGATGTGAAAAGTTTAATGCTTCGTTATGGGAAATCACTCTGAGCTAAAAGTGACCATAAACCAAGTACTGCCACTGTGAAAAGGAGGCAGCAGTCAATGCCTTCCTCTCCAGTGGGTACGGCGGTTAGTTTTTTCAGTTAAAAATGTATGAATTGACAAGAAACTTGGGAGGCATTTCAAGGCCGCAGGCAAACATTGGAGTTCATTAAACAACCAAGGCAGTGGAGTCCAGAGCTGAATTTCACGTCACCCACAGCAGGTCCGCACCAAGCTGACTGAACACCGCCTGGGCTTCCCGCAGAAGTCATTGCGGCTGCGAGCAGAGGGTGGCAGAGCTCCAGGATACCAGCCCCTGGTTAGTGACTAAGGATGCTCAGGGCTAGGCGGGATTGTGTTCGATGGGATTGTAAAGGACGTTTGTTGCTGTGGAAGAAAAAAGTGCAAAGGATATGCAGAGAGACACAAAAACCTAACAAATTGCTTAGCAAGACATCGTGGATGACACAGAGAAAAAATCTGAGGCTGATAATACATGCCAAAATAAATGTCAGCTGAAAGGCTGGTGTCCATGCTGCTTGAGCAAAAAGTTAGTTCCTGGAAAAAGCAGCATTCATTTGTCAATATCAACTGACAAAAGCCTCCTACTCAGACAACCTTCAAACCTTTGGTATGAGATGAGCAATTACTCAGAGCTATTTCCGCTACATTTCATATTCTGAATTTGGCAAACAAAGTTTACTGCATTTATTTTTCAATGGTTTGCAACAAACAACCAGTTTTAACTTGTAACAGCTAATGTCAGTTGTCTCCAAATCAGTGAAAAGTGCTAATTAGGTAACAAACCTATTCTGGTGATGACTAAGATGACTCTGCTCCATATCTAGCACTGTTACATTGCATTTTACTCAAGTGCAAACCAATATGCCAATACCACAGGAAATAATGTTTATGGTCACAGGAGACCTGTAAATAAATAGGCAAAATGAGTTTCTTGTCATCTTCTGGGTGCATTTCAAGAAAATGACATGTCAGCAAAATATCTACATTGTTCCATTTGATAAAATGTTTAAAATGGAAAAAAAAAAACCAAACCCCAACCTTACTCATTTTAATTAATAGCATCAGAGACTGACCACAGCATGTGGGACTGGCACACTGGATGTGCCACACGCTGCAGAACAGCTGGTGGCTGCCACACAGAGACAGACTTCTGGCTAAAAATACAAATTGCAATAGTCACACAGGGTGTGTCACAGCCTTCCAAAATTTGACAGCATCCACCGAAGGTGAAGGAACAGAACCAAAAGCCCTCCCTTCCTGCAGTCCTGGCCAATGGAGCACTTCCCACCCAGGAACGTTGCCTTCCACTCAGAAGTAACCAAACACTTAAGTGTCTGGCCAAAGTTCTCAGAGACCTTCAACCACTGCAGCTTTCTCTTTCTAGCATTACAGATCATAAAATAGGTTTAAATGTTGTAAATATAATTCAACAGGTTATCAGAGCCTGTCGTGCCCAAAATATCCCTCAAAATGTCTGTGTTATATATGGCAAGTGTTATCCTAACACCCAGCTGTTGTTAGACACTAACTTTTGTATGCAACGTTTTCAAGAAACCAAATGCTAGCATCATAAGTTTCTAGAAGTGACAATATTACTCTTTACAAGTAATTTCAAGTAACAATTTCAATTTAGCATCTATGCACAATATCCCACTGCAGCAGAGTAATAATATTCATCGTGGGTTTTGATATTTCTAGTATAATATTGCATTTTTATCATATCTTATTCAAGGACCCCAATTAAACCTCAAAGTGTCCATCACAGGAAGTCATTTTTTGCTGTGCCTTGTAGCGAAGTTAGAAGTGTGGCAGGTTCATTCAGGAGTGAAGTATGTGTGTAACACATCCGTGTTCACACTTTAATCAAGTGTGAAAAAGGTGCTTTTAAAATCATTGCTGTATTTATGAATTGCATCTACTTATGTACTCAGTAAGTTATGCAGCTTATGAAGATACATTTTAGGCTTTCCCAAAATACCCGTACATCAGTTGGCTGAGCTTTAGGTCAGCTCCGTTGCATGCTTTTCCCAGTCTATCACTGCAAGTTATATATAGCTCTACGAACCAAGTATCAACCTTGTGTAATCCCAATGGATTTCAGAGGAGTTAAAGCAGAGACAGTACAACGTACTAAGACCTGTTCACATGGGTGAGACTTGAAGGCAGTCATTTCTGGGGAAAACAACCCACAGCACTTGCACTTGGCAACACACAGTGTCTGACAAAGGGGAATCTGAGGACCGAGTAGGGATCAGGTCTGTAGGTTTAGCTAGAAAAGGGGAGCATATAAACATTTTTTGCTAGAAAGAACAGAAATAAATCACTTGCAGCCTTGAGTTAGTAAAAAAGCTTTGAAGGCGGAAAGAAACCAGACTATGAAGGTGGAGACAACTTAGTTCCCTGAATCTCTGTGTAATTCCCCGTGTGGAAACACGTAACCACTCACCCTGACTTCACCTGGTAAGGAAAGATTAATTTAGCCCCAAGAAACTTTCCAGAGATCAGCAAGATACAACACACAGGCGATTCCTCTCAAAACCTCCTTGCTCTGCAACAGCTCCCCCAGCACATGGCACAACATCTTGGTGAGTGCTGGTAATCCAATGTTGACTAAAGGTCCTTTTGATGTGATTTAAAGCAATAAAGTCTAAATTATGGCGAAGATAGATCTGCAAGTCTTTAAAATAATTGGTCAAAAGTATGTAAGGGAAAGAGGAAGGAAAAAATTAACTAATTTCCCTGAGGACGTTAAGCCTATTACATTGGTCACATTTAAGCTTCACATTTACAGACTCTAGAATCAGTTTTGTACTTTAAAAACTACTGTCACTTTCAAATGTGGAAAGCAAATTTGAAGCAGGGTGTTTATGCCAATTTCTATTTCACCGAATAACCTTTCCCACCTGACCTAAATTAGGACTTACGGAAACACCATTTCAACCTCTAGATCTGTGACAAATAGCACTTCGATACTGCATGGGCTCATAGAGGCTTTGGCTGTGGAAAAAGAGAAAGAACAGAAAAAAACCCAAACAAACAAACACAGAGACAGACTTGTTTTACAACTATTTAAGAGTGGCTAGCTCTTGGAGCTGGACAATGGATACGATTGTTTCGCTTGGAGCAGGAAAATCCCTTGTATGTGTCAGCAAGTCAAAAGATACTGCATGAGGAGGAAAGGGACAGTTCAGGGACAAGATGATATGACACCAAGTTTGTCTTCATTGTGGTGTTAACTTAGTAGAGGCACTCACAGGAAAATGCACACACAGCTCAGGGCTGAACATCAGTCTCCCTCATAGCTGTGCTGCTGTATTATCTGCGTGAAAAAATGAGCTTCTCATGCAACACTGAGCTGCAGTTGGCTGAGTTCTGACTCCCTGAAAGTCAGCTCTGACTTTCTCAGAGAGAATTACAGCACATTTTGTACATCTTGTCAGCGCTTCCTTCGGTAATGGTGGGGAAACCAATTTCTCAGCATTTGGGATCTCAGTTTGTGGCCCCACATCCATGTGGAAAACTGGCCTGCCTGGATCTACCCCCCTACTCAGGGAGAGGCCAGCCTGCTCTGGTGCAGTGGGTTTATTAGGTGAGAAATCTGTGTGTGTTGATAAAACTTATGTTTAGGCTAAGTACCAGCTCAGTTAACTCAGCAAAGGAAGTTTATGGCTCTGCTCCACCTCATTGGCAGCAAATCCCGACTGCTGCTGAGTACCTGGGGTAACACACCGAACAGACAGAATGATTGCTTGTTTTACCAAGTTCCTATGAATTACCCCTATTGATGAGCCCCTAAGAGAAAACCTAAGCCAAGACATTTTAGAGCTCTGTCCATCTCTCCACTCAAACAGTTCCTCATCGCATCTCAGCCTCCCCCAGGCATTGTACCTGGCTATGCCTGCGTCCTGCTCTCTTGCATCCCTGGCAGCAGCAGCTGCTGACACTTTGGCAAATCTTCTCCGTAAAGAAGAATGAGTTCTCCTCCTTCCTCTGCCTGGCTTTGCCTTGGCTTGGAAGAAGAGTGCAAGTAATGCAAGGAAAGGATTTTAAAACATGAAGAACATGTGAAAGGCAATGCAAGGCACAAAACAACCCCACACAGTCACCAAATGCCCCAGACGGTAGAGACTGATCAAGATTCCAAGGAAACACTTCTCCGGTCAAGGAACATTTCTCATCGTGTCTTTTGGCAAATCTCAAAGTTCTAGCAAGAGAATAAGCAACAACTTGTTTTTCCTACAGGAAATAAGAGAATATTGTTGCAGTTTTAAAGTTCACTACTAAGTAGTTGTTCCTGGGGAAAAAGAACAAAATATAAAGGGAAGAATGTCAGTTGAGTTGTTAATTGCTGTTTATTCCAGCTTAATATCCTGGGCTAAACCAGGAGGGCCATAGGCAAGTAGGTACAGAGTCACTGTTTCTGGGAACAATTAGTGCATTATTTGGTTTACATTGGTAATCCTTTACTATTAAATAAAATCTGTTAATAGGGGAAGAAGTATGCTCATAAATTTCCCAAATAGAATCAAATCCACCCATAAATGTGAAGCCAGGGAATAAGAAATTGATACAACTTTTTAAATTTCAGTATTAAGCCTTTTTCATCTTCCTCAGTTTCCTTAGCCTAATGTCTTCAGTCTGGATTACAAATATGTATGCAAACAATAACTATGTTTACCGGAGGGAAAAAATAAAAGTAATTTTTAAAGCAACCAGCTTCAAAAAAATGGTGATTTATACTTTTTTTTAACAACACTAGCTTTGCATACATGTCATAACTCAGTCTAACTGATTTCACCTCCAGTAAATTACACAAAAATTAATGGAGAGGATGAGGATGTGACTGTAATGGGATCTGGACAGCCACTATGATGCACTCAATACACAGAGTCCAAATCTGAGCGGCAAAAGCCACATTTGAGAACATATGGATTAGCTTGACTTTGTAAACCCCTCTATCTTCCTCCCCTTTATCGCTGGGGCAAGGAAGAGCATGTCATTTGGGAAGGTACAACAACAAAATATCTCTGCCATATTGTCACATATTCAGAAGCACAAGCACCTTTACCTTTCCCCTGCCTGTATCGATGAGTAACATGCGCAGGAAAAGGGGGTCCTGGAACCACATCCCCCTCCTGCCACTTCCCACCTCCTCTGTGTCCCAGCTATGTCCCCTAGACACCTCTGCCCAGTGACCCCAGCCTAGCGGAGGTCTGATAGCTCACTCTGCCTGCATGACAGGCATAAACAGCTCCTAGAGGAACCACTAGGTCTGTCCTGATCCAACCCAGAAACTCATCCTACATGTCCTTGTAAAAAGTTCCTGCTCCTGCTTTCTTGTAGGTGCTACCTTCAGATACTGGAAAGCTGCTATAACATCTCCCCAGAGCCTTCTCTTCTCCAGGCTGAGCAACACAAACTCTCGCAGCCTGTCTTCATAGCAGATGTGCTCCAGCCCTCTGATCATCTTCACGGCCTCTTCTGGACCTGCTCCAAGTCCTCTGGTTTAGCTTTGCCCCCAGGAGAGTGATAACACCACCCCACCCGGAATCTCCCAGCTACCAGGTAAAGGGGATCTGGAGACCAGCCTGTTTAAACTGGTGCTTCCAGATTAGGTGTAAAGCACATATGATTTGCTATTATCACGTATGTGAGGGTAGCAAGTTATGAGACTGTTCATGTTCCTGTTAGATTCCCCGCTGGCCCGGGAGTTTCTCTGTGGTCTGCTGATGCAGATCACAGCAAGCATGATGGCCGTCCTGTGAGTTAGCACTTCCATTCTCATCGCCAGCCCTCACATTTGGGATGCATTTGAAATACCAGTCCTGTAGAATAAAATGCCAGCTAATACTTTTTTTTTTTGGCCTAGCAGCAGCAGAGCCAATCTCTGGAAACACTGGCTTGAGCCTATGCAACTTTGTGGTCCCACTGAAGGAGCAGAGGTCCATCTGTTCCAAATCAACATTTGGCTTATGGAATGCTGGGATTTATCAGACCGGTGCAGGGGCGAGCACTGCAGGGGAGCAATGAGCTTTTCCATCTACACCATCATATGGTACCCATTATCTCTCAGTACAGCATAAAACATAACAACAACCAGATTTAGGGCCAGTGTACTGCAACCTGTTTCCCGTGCTGCCTCCTCCCTTTTCAGCATTGTCATTAATCCCATAAAATGTTTGCCATTTGCATTTCCTCCTGTAGGGCACCGAGGAGCCAGGAGTGACTGACTGCTATAAAATGGTTATAATAATTTTCATTGGGTGGCACTGCACTTTGAATGTGGCTTCTGTGACCAAGAATGGAATAATGCACTAGATCTCCTTGGGTTCTATCCTTTTAAAAAGGAGGCTGAAGATGTGCAAATCCTTCAGTATCCTCTACACAGAGATGTTATCAAATGCTTTCTTTCCAACAGCTCACTTGACACTCAGTGCTGTGAGATGCAGACATTAATGGTGGCATTTTTATCCCTATTATCTGAAGAGCAAGTAGAACAAGAGTGGAAAACAAGGACCTGCCCTCAAATTATAACCAAATCCAGCAGTCGTACAGGCTTGTGTCTGGGAACCATCTGACACCAGCTACTGCCAGAGGCAGGATACACATGGCCATGCATTTGATCCACCATCACCATTTTCCTGGGAAACAAGAAGAATAAGTCCAAAATTGTTGAACATGCAGGGTTCAGGGTGAGACACAGCAAGGCTAGAGCCGGTGGAGCTTGCCAGCTACTCAAGAACCCTCTGCTGCATGCAGGGGTAATCAGGGCTAAACCAGGTAAAACAGGAATATCATCTTTCTCTTAAGCAATATACTCAAACCGTTGTCAGCCCTGTCTCCCCTGATGGGCACATGAGACCTAGAAAAACAGAAGGCTGAAGGACCTTTCAGAGAGCACCCACTGCAGCCAATGGAGAAACTGCAAATGCAATTTGGGGATCTCAAACACAGGCTCTTGTTCTTCATAGAACCACAGAATGGTTTGGGTTGGAAGGAACCTTAAAGATATCTAGTTCCAACCCCTTGCCATGGGCAGGGACACCTTCCAGTAGACCAGGTTGCTCAAAGCCCCATCCAGCCTGGCCTTGAACACCTCCAGGGATGGGACAATCTTCCTAATCACTGGGAGTCCAGCCACACTGAGGTAGTGGATATCCTGCCCAGCGTACGTTGAAAAGCAATAATGAAACTCAGGAGCATTCAGGAAATTATAGATGTGCAAGTCTGGGCCACTGAGATCCGGAAGATCCTGAAGGTATCTATAAGATATAAGACCACAAACTATTGGCAAAACATGGGTTGATGAAAACTACTTTGCTTAGCTCCATGAAAGCTAAAGTGCCTGACAAATATGGTAGCATTTTATTTTTTATTTTAGGAAAAGATCCACAGTATTAAGAGGATTAAAGTGATCAATGTGACATGAAAGAATGCCTCAAATTGCTTAAGGTATGGCACAGAAGTGAATCTGGGCAAAGTGGTTCAAACTAAGCAGGAACTGAACGAAACCATCAGCCCCAAACCAAAACAAGCTAAAATAAATGGATTTTTGTGGTTTTGGATGCCTGCTTTCTGCCCCAGTTTAAATCCCCTCCCTGTCTGCAGTGTTAGTTCCAAAAGATTCACTTATGCACGTACACACATGCATTTGGTAAGCTCTGGTAGTTTGTCTGTTCTTCAAAACACCTTCAACTTGACCATTTTCTTAGACTAAGACATTCTGGACAACACCGCAGTCTTAACCCTGCTTCTGCTGTAGGATCATCACCCAATTTACAATTTCCCTCTGCCTGAAGAACATGGAACCAAAATTAGCAAATATTAAGTGAGATGACAGAGCTGAGGACATGTCAATTTTTCAATGTTTATAGGAGGCAACTTCAAATTAACTGTCACAAACTGACAATGGATCCACCCTTACAATTCTTAACCAGTATCCCTTTCACAGCTGTAAAATCACTCAAGTTAACATTACATAAGTTTTGACATACAGTATAAATCAAGTGAGCTTATAAATCAACAAGGAGACTGCAAAAACCACACCCTGTAAAGCAAAAATATTTTTGAGGGCTAATACCTACACAGCAAATGTCTGAATCAATAGCAAAAAAGAAAATTTCCAAAGCATGGACAAAGTTACAGAGCAGGGGATGCAACCGAAGACACACAGGGGACCTGGAGTGGTCATCAGATCTTCCCCCTTGCCCACACTCAGAGTCAAAAGTGCCTATGGTGTTGGCGTTGTAGCAGTACAGCTGGCTGATGCTATAAGGTAAACTTCAGAAGAAATAAAGTCTTATATTAATCCAACTGATGTACGTGGAAAAAAACAGAAATGTTTTAGGGAGCACCTACCCTTCCTAAGATCTGTCAAACCTCGCAGCCTTGCCTTGCCTAGGCCAGCTTTCGGGTTTCTTTTAACCTGCTTCTAACTTCCACAACCTCCTCTGCCAGCACAAGCTAGACAGCTTTTTCTGCTGTTTAAGCTGAATCATTTTTATTGGTATTTAAGGTCATTATTTCTTGCTTTGTCCAGCATGGGCTGTTCCCTTAAAAATTTTCAGCTATGCGCAAGACAGTTATCAAGTCCTTTTTCCGTTTTCTCCTACTTCAGTTAAGAAAACAAATTTTCTCATTTTTTTCTTTTCAAGGCATGTTGAAATAGCAATTCTGATACAAGTCGGAAAGTCCCATCAGTACCTTACGCTGGCAGTAGCTTGCAAAGGGAGAGTAAGAGCTGTTAAGTGAGGAACGCAAGAACAAAACAAGTACACAGCAGTGATTTCCCTCCTGCTCTCCTGGCACCTCCATCTGTGGTTCTAGCATTTCCAGAGTCAGGGCTGGTATTATTTTGATAACCTTTGAATGGCTTTAATCCATTAATTTATCTAATCACTTTTGAAACCAGGTACCCTCTCAGGATACTTAATGTATTTTAGCAATTGGTTCTGCCATTTAACTGTGTGTATCTAATTATGTGTTGAGAGGTGCCCATTTTGTGTATTTTGAATTTGCTTCCTGACAATTTAATTACATGTTCTCTAGTACCTACATTAGGACAGACAGTGAGCAACCACTCAATGATCTTTTTGGTCATTCATGATACTAGAAATTTCTATCAGCTGTGTCTTTTCCGTGCTGTGGATCCCAAGCCATTTTTCTTTACATGGAGGTCTCTGCTTATCTTCATGATCCTGCTAAAGGTCTGCCTTGTCCTTCAAGATTCAGGCTACAATTAATACAGACAATGACATAATGATGTCATTTGATATATTTATTTTCCTTAATAACTCTTCTCTTGTCCATTTCCATTTTTTTGTCAGCTGCTAAGGCACTGAACTGAATGTCCTTTGCCATTCTGCAAGGCAGTGATTCCATACTGGGATAACCTCAGCAGCCTCCTGCTTTCATTCCTACTGCTCTTGGTATTAGTGCCCCAGATCTGGGAGGGCCCATGCATGCTAATTCCAGGTGTTCCCAAAGACATGCAAGCTTCTTCTGTCCTCACCAATACATCACCACAGCATCCTTTTCGGGGTTGCCACTCAGCCTCAATTTTAAGCGATAAGGAATTTACCACGCTGAACAGGTAGTTTGCCCAAAGGTCAGACATCATGCTCATTAGAAGTGCAAACAGGGCTCTGAATTCTGTTTAAGTGAGAAAAATTTGGTCCCATCATTGCTTCAAAATTCTTGGAACTGACATTAATGCTCTGTTAAGTCGTGTGTGAGCTGCCATTTGAAAGCTGATGAATGCTATGGCCTTAATGAAATGTGTCGTGCACTCTCTGTTATTAGCACACTGCAGTGCCATTTTCTTGCAACATATTTTGCCACTATTTCCTTCAATTACTCTGCTTCATGGGAGATTGCTTTAAATTTCCTTTCTTTTAATATTTTTCTCGATTTACATATTAAATTTCCAGTTCAACATACTCCTACATAACCCATTAGCCAACAACGAATATATGTTCTAACATTTTCTTAGTATTTGCTAAGCATCTTATTTGAAAAGTAAACCAGACACATTTGAACGGGCCTTTACAGTGTGCAAGAATCACAGAAGTCCAATAACAGCAAGGTTTTTGATAGACTGGTTATGCAATATCTGAAATATTAACAAAGCTGTCCCCTGCGTAATGAGCCAGACCGCATTTCTTCAACATGTTTAGAATGAGTCACATAAATCTCCTGTTCTGCACATGTGTCCCTACTCAAAGAATTTCCCTAAGAATGCTAGTTGAGGATTTTCAGGAAATTACAATAGTTTGAATGAATTTAGAAATAGTCAAATGCTTAGAACATATCATAATAGGTACTTCAGAAAGGAAACTGAGCAATATATTTAAAAGTATTCAGCATGTTGTATTTGATTAATGCAAGGTCATAGCATTCAGCACTTCAAAAGCCAGATTGTTCACTCTCATGTTTCCACTGTAATTTTATGAAACAAGAGTTTTATCATTAATTCTACCAAATAACTATTTCAAATAGTAAACCTGGAATTTAAGATATTTAGGAAATTCTTCAGAAACATAAGCTTTAAAAATATACATAGTTATATCCCTTTCATGAGCGGAAACTGCTTTTCAACATCTTGACCACTGAAAAAGTAAACAAATAAATAATTTAGCAATAAAGGTTGATATTTGTTAGACCTGAGGTTACATCCTATTAGAAGATGATATTTTAAGTGACTGCAAATTAGTTTAAATTATCGAGTCAGCTACTCTCTGGAATCGGTGGCCCATTGAAGGACTGGGCTGTAAATAGCTCACAACCACCAGTAAGTGGGTAGACGCACACAAAGCCATGTTAAAGGGAGTGACTGCTGAGTGGTGTAAGTGAGAGGCTCACAACCCAACCTAGTTAACTTCAAAGAGGAGCATCAAAGACCCATCTTGCAGTTTATCACCCACCTCCCCAGCAGTCTCACAAACACAGCTTTCTCTTCTCCTACTTGAAAACAAATACCCGGCCTTGATGAAAGCAGAAAACATTAAACAACCCCAGGGAAGCAAGATCCCACCCAACTGAAAGCACTGGGGATCTTATTTTGTTGCACCTTCAAACTTTGCCTCTGGGTTGGAATGTGCTGACCTGAGGGTCCTGACCTGCTTCATTTCTGGTATATCTTGTGAGACAACTGATTTAATAATATGACAATGAGGAAGGAGACACAGATCTGTTCTAGACCAACCCAGCAGGCCAAGAAAGAGGCTTAAGTATTAGCACATGCCTACCCATACGCCTGCATGGCTGAGTCTGACCCGTGGCACATGTGCTCTGTTGCACTCAATGTCCCCCTACCTAACATAGCTCTGTAACTTACAGCCTGGAGCTGGGCAATATTCCCTTGCCTGTCTGTTCACCCTGCAGATGCCCAGAGGTATTGCCAGCCCTAGTCAACATCCATGGTTCTTCAGCTATGTAACAGGTTCTGACCTTCTCCAGAGATCTCAGGGTTCGTTCCCCATAGTAGCCAAAAGGCAACCCTCATGTTATCCTTCATGGGAGCCTTGTATGCGAGGGCTGCATGATGGTCCCTGAAGGAAAACAACAGTCCTGGAAGATCTCAAAACATTGCAATTTGTGAATGACATTGTTTTATAAAACTCATGTTCTTCCCCAGCCATAAGCTCTGTGCTAAAGTATCTTTGCTATTCGTTTGTTTGAACCCCAAGAGGACTGTCAGTGTAGTGTTAAAGTTCTCGTAATCGGAAAGGCTCAGGCTTCTTACCTTCAATAACACACTGGTCAGGGACAGGAATTTTCCTCCCCATTTCTGTGACATATGCTTTCACTTTACCCAGGTTTTCCTTCAAGTGCAAGTAGAGCTTGTCCTGGTATTCCACGGGGCTCGTCACTACCTCTGTGCTTCCCTTGAGGGTCTTTTCTTTAGTAGATTCTGGCAAAGTTGCTGATTCTGTGTAATCGATACTTTGGTGAGAAACCAAAGAATTTCCCAGTTGCATTGCTTCACTATCAACACTAAAAGGCAATTTGTCATTTTCTTGGCTAATGTAGATCTCAGTGAAGGAGATGCCAGCAGTTATCTCCCCGTTCTCCTCGTCCTGTCCACTCTCTGAGTTTAGCCCCTTCATGCGGACTGCATGCAAAGCGAGGCTTTTGGACCTGGAAGGCAATTAAGAAAAGGAAAAAGGTTTTGGAATAGAGGCAAGGCACACAAATCACCCAAACACATGGTCTTCTGAGTTACCTCTGTGCAGCTGGTTCAGAGAGCTGAACATGGAGCTTGCTTAGCCAGAGGCAAGTATCTTTTAGTAAATATGCATTTCAAAAGCAAAACTCAAGCCACAGCTTTAATGAGCAAATGAAACTAAATAATATCCATATATCACAACATCTGCATACCACGGAGGGAGCTAGTGAACCTATGCACAAGAAACATATATCCCCAGGACTGGAGCACATGTTTATTGACCACATCATAAAAATGCCATGCAGCAGCCATTTGACTGAACCAAGATACAGCCTCTAGTTCTTCATTCCCTGTACGTACATGCTGAGGATGAAGCTAAGCCTCCATAAGAGTAAGAAGGGTAGAAGTGAAGTGACTGAAAGGGCAAATACTGGAGTAAGAAGAAGAAAACCTCTGCTGTGGAGCTGCAGAGCACAGGCAGCTTAAGGCCACCATGGCTGCGTGTTGCTGTCTGAGCCCTTATCACACCCAGGGTCCCAGGAGAGCTGCACTTGTCTCGCACAGAGCATGGGCAAAACTGGATTCCAACATTCAACATGCATTGTTAGTAATCACACCCAGGAGAGGTCTCTGTATCTTTCTAGTAATATCTGTATGCAAGTATTTTCCTATCCTTTCCGCTATTTTAAGGCACAGAAGAGATAATAATTTAGAAAGATCTTATCCAGCCTTTGAATTCATGGACACGAGACTCAGTTAAAATTAGACTTATGATGTCCATAGGTATCATGCAAACAGACCAATTTCTCAATGTTTGGATAAGGTTTTATTACAAAACTGGTATTCATGAAAACCACTTACACATTTTACAGAGTCATACCTGTTAAATCTCATATCCTTCCTTTCTTCTTTAGAAACCTGGCCTAAACTGTATCTCCGCACTGAGCCAGGAGTACTGTTGTCAACATTTATTTTCTCTTCAAAAGCCTGTATTTTAACTTGAAGCTTTTCCTCTTCTTCGTTTCCATTCATCACAGATTTTAAATCATCTAGTGGTATAGGAGATTCTGTTTCAGTATCATTTTCCATCCTAAGGAAGTAGAAAGCAGAGATTTAACTCTGGCACACTGCGTTCATCGTGATGCTGATGCTGCATTTCTGCCTGTGACCTGTATTATGTATCTGGTAAAATAATTACATTTCAGCAGAGATTCACTTAGAGGTTGATTAATCATTTTCAAAAACATCTTCTAGACCAATGTTTCTGTCAGATGAATCAAAAACATTGAACATCTCTGACAACACTGGATTAGAAACTAATTGTGGTGTATCTGCAGAAGCAAAATCCAACTCTTTCCCTGACAGACCCATAGCAAAGTTTTTTCAACTGAACTTAAACCATTCTCTCAAGCTTGCTAAACAGTGACTTATTACATTATTTTCATAAACCAAAAGTAGAGCTAATTGCAGAGTTTACAGAAGTCTGTGGTTTTAAAGGTTTGACAAAAGTACATTCAGTTCTTGTACTCTTGAGTAAGAAAAATTTCTTTTAAAACTCAGCACGTGGACAGAAACAGGCTTGGGAAAAGTTTTTAGCAATGTGACTCAAGTTCAGCAAAAGAGAGAGAAAATGAAGAGTTAAAATGAACTTGTAGGACTGCAGAACAAAGTGTTTTATTTTAAATTTGATTGTTATGTTAGAATACATAAACTTATGCAAAATTCAAACAAATTACAAAGAAATTGAAGGGAAGCTGTTAATCTTAAAGGACAAAAAGAAATTTGCTGCCAAATATACTGCTGGCAAAAAATTGCTTTTTACTGATGAAAAGATCCTCTAACCAGTGAAAAATGTTGTCTTCACTGGAGGCCCAGCAATGCTGCCACAGGGACAGTAATTGCTACCAACCAAAGCCAGAGGGCTCAGTGGCAACCCTCTGTGGAATGGTCCTGGGAGGAAAGACCCCTCAACCAAGGGCAAGGGAAGGCATATTGACGTCACACCAATGTCACACTCTGCCCCAAGTGTAGCTACTTCTATGCCCAAAACCAGGTTTCCCAGATTAAGGTTTTCAATCCGAGTTCTGGATTCCCCAAAACAGGGCTCCCCAAAAAAGCAGTTTGCTGGGTTCCTACACGGCTCACAGCCAGATTCAGTTCCTCTGAATATCGGGCCATTTGCCAGAAACCTAAATGCTGGGTATCTGCACCCTCCTGTGAAGATGCTAAGTGGCCTTTATGCAGCAGCAGAAGGACTGAATTTCCCAGGGGACCAACTGCACACCGTGACAAAAGCACTGATGCTCCTTCTCCTCTTCTTCAGAGAGGTGCCTTCTGCTGGGGATTTGTATGTTCCCACCTCTCTCCTGCAACTATGGAGTAACTGGACCAAAAAATCATGAAGGCAACACAAAGACAATCAGAAATCTCTTAGAGAATTAAGGAATATTTGACAGTATTTACTTGTTAAACTCTACTCACACCTCTAAAACAAGCTCAGTTTGCTTCTGACCATTTCTTCAGGATGCTTTTTCCTGATGAGCAAACAGCTGAATAACTAAATCTCTAAAATATGGCTATGGAAAGCCACGAATGAGAGTTTTAACACAGCACTTTCAAAGCAGCAGTCATGCTCACAGTTGGGAAGCCTGTTAAAAAATCCCAGATACTGCAAATTGTGGAAACAAAAAAACATGTTTTAAAAAAAACCCCATCACCAAGTACTGCATCGCAAAACACACTTTCTCGTTTATTTTGATAAAGGCAGTTCAGGATATTTCTCAGGGGAGTTGGCAAGTTTTGTCTTACTTTGTTTTTAATTTAGGCAAGATCTCATAATACATTAACACTGCAGAACACTTTGAAAAAAAATATTCTTCTGTAATAAAGAACCTTGGTATGACCTTTACTAACAAATCTTTCTGGAGATGTGGGACAAGATTTAATTTATTAGAAAGCTGTCACTCCAACATAGCTCTCAACACTGCTCCCATTGTGGGAACTAAGCACTAAGAAAAATGTCTCTTACATACGTATATACATATAAAGCCCTCTGGCTACAGAAAGGGGATTGATGGACTGATGGGGTTTGTGAATGACAGACCCAAACCAGCAAGCCTCAATGATGTTTAGAAATAAAAATAGCCTTTTATAACAGCACCCTTTTGTCCAGCATTCTTCTCTGATGGTTTTGTGAAGGAAATAGAAAAAAGCACTTATGCTAAAGGAAAATATTAATGGATCCTATTCGCCATACAGAAAGCAGCAGCAAGTCAGTAAATACAGGGCTCATCACTGCTTGGTGCTGCTCAAAACCTGCTGGTTCCCAGCATTTCAGAGTGACTGCAAACGCTGTGGGAGGGAGGCAGAGGGCTCAGCCCTGGGCATGCCCCCAAGGGACCACTTGCTCTCACGTGTACCCACTTTGGGCTCACATCAATTCCCAGGAAGCCAAAAGCACATACCCCAAGCGAAACGTTCAATGAAGCCTCCACCCCACACCCAACAGGATGCCTGGCAGACCGTCCTACTGGCCTCCCCCTCCAGCAACAGTAAAATAAACTATTGTTTGAAATCTTGGCAAGAGACATTAGGTACATTGCTGAGGTTGCTGGAGCAAGATCAGCTTACACCAATGCTCAGGCTGTTTTGGAGAGGAAAAGGATGCACAAACCTATTGAGAAATCATAAAGACCTGGCTTGCAAAGATAGTGCTACACTCCTTACAGTTTCACTGCTTTTAAATTCTCTGTAGAAAGGGATCTAAACGTACAGGTCAGCGAGTCAAGAGTGACAGATTAATTTGAAAAGCATTTCTCCAGACCACCAGCACCATTATCAACACCACCAGTCAGATACACAAAATGGAAAAAAGAGCATACACAAATAGAAATTGCTAAAAATACACTCGAGATGGGATTGCTTCCAGGGCTTTGACTCTGTGTGGATGGAGGCAAAACAAATGGATCAGGTGCAGGTCCTTGTGGTTCGTCAACAAACAGACATAGTCACCTCCTCAAATACAATGGAAGCACAAGTTTGAAGATGGGAAGTGGTGGATAGTGATGGTAAGCTCAAAACCTTGGGCTCACGGTTGGGAAGCCCATCAAGGGCTTCCAAATATTCCTAGGAATGATCTTGGAAACCATCACAAGCCAAATAAAATACAAGGTTGAGATGCCACATGGATCTGGAGGCTGCATCCTCCAGCACTTTGTCTGCAGCCTCCACACTCAGGTTGCTAATAGGGGACGCCAGGACATTGTCATAGCTGACACTGGCAGGGACATGGGCAGGGGACATGGAGCAGCCAGGGGAGTGAATGCTTCATGCAGACATGCTTCTTGGAGTCTGCACTGAATTAAATCACACCATAGCTCCTTCCCAACACAGGGAAGTCTTAGATGCCATTACAGCTCCCTTTACCACTACAAATGTTGATTTGAAGGAGGACAAATACTCTGGAAAATGAAAAGCAAAACAATGGTGAAAGAATTCTCTATGATGCCATGTGCTCCTTTAAGGAGAGGAGATAATTTCATCCAGCCACTACACTGAAACGAGTAGCACTGGTATAGCCTGTTATGCTCAGTTTCTACCCAGAATGAGGGCTTAGAAGTGTCATTACATATTTTTTCTTTCCTTTCTTGCCTTCTTTATGTTGACCACGCTTCTAAGTTGGATCAATCCATTAAAACTCTGTATGTGTTCTTAAAAAGCACCTCTGAGACTGAATAACTTGCAATTTTGTGACAGTAAGGGGCAACAGAGCATTGCATGGTTTTAATTATACTCTCCACTAACTGCATGTAAAATTCCCCGTGTCAAACAACTCCAAGCCAGCCATCGCTCTGAAGAAATCAGTTTCTTCTTATGTAAACACATGATTCTGGAAGGAATGGTTATAATCCAGCCACACATTTTAAAATCCTGTTATCCTTTCACAGCATAAATACTCTGGATTGCTGCTCTTTAAAAAACACTGCAGTTCAGCAACTGCAGCAGCTCTGGAGCTATGAGGGTATTTCCATGTGGACATCTGAACCAGTCCCACTTGCAAGTCAGAAGAAATGCCACTTCAATCAGCAGAGAACTCTGATTTTACCCCTAAGCACTGCTCCATACTTTTCTTGTCTGATTTAGCTGATACTATGTTTGATTCAGGCCTGAATTGTAAACCCAAAGGGTACCTATAAAATTGTAACTCTGAAAAATCAGTGTTTTGCTCTGATCTGATAGCCATGTTGAGATAACAAGATGATGGCAGCTGCAAGTACATAAGGAACTGGAGGCATAGAGGATTAGGCAGATGAAGGAGGAAAAAAATTAAAAAAATAAAGTGGCAAATGGAGAATAAGAAATAATTTTGGAAATGTTTGTTTAAGAGGGCCCAGGCCCTGCTGCTGGCCTGAGTCAGCTCCATGCAGGGCAGACATGTCTTAGGACACTGTTTCATACCCAGAGGAGCATCAGAAGCAGGTTTTCCTTCCCATCGCTTCTGGCTACACTCACACCCACCTCCTGGAGAGCACTGCTGAATCACAGTGACTGTCCCATCTCATAAAAGCAGCAATTTATCCAACAGAAATGTTAAAAACTGATAACGACAAAACAAATACTGTGGAGGAAAGTCTATTTTACCTTCCTTCTGCAGCAGAAGGAACATAAGGCCAAACTCTGCCTGTCCTCAAACCAGAACAAACTCTGAGGAGCTCCACTGCAGCCCTGGGATGAAGTGGGTGCGTTTAAATGGTCTCCCCCACATATTGCCTTCCAGAGTCTGGTCCTCTGACTCTACAGCAACATTCATGCTATGAAGACAACAGTTACATGTTCCTTCACTTATATGCATGGCTCTGTTGGCACTTGGAAGCAAACACAACATAAGCAAACAACCAAAGCCTTTTCTTTTCATGCTCAATATAATCAGTAGAGGTTTTTTCCTGAAGGAAAATAAGGATTTTTTTTCTGACAAATTCATGAAAAATATTATAATTTCCTCCCTTTTCCTCCTCCAGCCTCTTCACCCAAACTGCATTTTGTGTCTGTAACCACACTTGCCTAGATGAAGAAGCTTCTACTCCTCAGCAAAGCAAGTCATTAACAACGGGGGATTTTAAATGCAGCAACAACATTTTAATGAAAACCTCTTCTTGTTTTTTAATGTTTTTATCAGCTCTAGAGATAAACGTTAAGCACAGAAGGTAATCAGGAATAGGAATATCACAACATTATAGCAAATAAAGCAATTTTTCCACCATAAATCAAGGGACTACAACGGGCTGCATGAATAATTGTTATGCTTTGTTACTGGACCCTCAATTCCTGTCCTACTTCACTGCGGTTCCCAGAATACATGACACCCTTCTGGTCTCCTTCATTAAGTGACATCTGGCACACTCTCTTTCACAGTTGAACTCGACTAGTTTGGAAAACATGTATGTCATTTCGTGCTCACTTTGCTATCTCCACTTAGGCTTTTTCACTATCTTCAGTGAAACTTTTACCAAAACAAGTGCTGAGGGCTCAATTTCAGCAGAAGTTTCTGCCACCAGGTGAAGTTTGTACATTTCTTAAGGCCTTGTAAAATGAAGGATTTTATTAGGGCTCCTCTCCTTTTTCATTTTTAACTCTCTCCAGGATACCAATTAATTGTTTCTTGAATGACCTCAATGTTTTGGCTCCAACTCCACAAGTCTGTCTCCAAGGGTATCCTTCATGGTTATGAGTTTTCTGACATCTGTGTTAAATTTTATCACAGAATTACTATTCCTTTGTGCTCTCTTGACCTATTCCAGTATACGCAATGCTAATTATAAGTATCTCCCTAATTAAAAGTGACTACTACCATAAATTTAAATAACACTTAGGTTCTTACTGTGATGAACACAGCAATGGTCCCAATTCTTTCTTAGGAAACACATTTAAAAGAAGCTGAGTGAGCAGAACATCTTTCTGTAGAAGCTGGAGAAAAAATTTTCGGGCTTTCTTATGGCAAACCTTTATGAGTGAGCTACGCCAGTCATCGTTCTCATCAGCTTCAGTGGTTAACTGCTAGAATAAACTCAATTATAATTGTGCAGCCTGGCTTCACTGGTTATTTTTAACTGAAGCTTTTTAGATTGCTTTAGTCCACTTATCTAAGACATGGCTCTCTTCCTATTCTTTAGGTGCTAGAACTTGAACAGCTTGTTTATTTGTCAGTGCCAAATGACACAATTTTGATTATATGATGTTCCCAGGCCATTCAGCCTGGTAGCATGGAGCTGGTGTCTGCAGCGCACCTACAGCTCTTACTGTCACCCTCTAATTACAGACACATGCCTTAGTGTCACTTGTCCTTATGCTTGCATTTGAAACACATACCTCAAGTTACTTCTACAATTAGGGATGTTGTCCATCAGGTACCTGTAAACTATTTTGTACACTCACCTGACCAAACAGCTGAGTGAGTTCGTACCAGCGTGATACAAGAGAGCTTTCAAGACCAAAATGAAAATGGCAACGTAGCAACTTTTAGGAATTGCAGTGCACCTTTCTTTCAGCTGATTGTTCATTCATCATCACTTGAGTACATTTAATACAAATTTATACTGCCTCACACAGCCACGGAGATGGCTTCGGCTTTACTTTTCAAAAAATAGCTTTACCTGGCTCCTGACATGTTGTCATTCTCCAGCTGTCGGACAAGGAGCTTGGCTATGGCAGTGAAACTGTTACTCATGCGGTAGATATCTCTGCTCTGGGTGCCTATGATGCTCGAGAAGGTGTCAGTGAGACTCTTAATTTCCAGCAAAAGAATATGGTGAAATGAGTGCTCCATGTTGGCCAGCTGGTTCACCAAATACATCAGGCAAATTCTGGCTCGCTCCTAAACAACACAAGGGATAAAAAACAATTTTAAACACATTATTTCATTGTTGGCTTGTGCAAGGGAGGTTTGTGTGTATGCTGCTGATTAAAACAGTCATAGGGAAATAGTGACTTCCCCACAATAACTAACAAAAAGACAACTACATCAAACGCAGAGTTTATTTTTGTGTACTATTGATGTTACACTTATTCCCCTTGGTATTACCTAATCTGGCCTAACCTCAGTACACCATATCTCCTCCTCAAAACAGAGTCCATTAAGCCACTTTGGAGGGCCTTACATTGCTCTAGGGTGGGAGATCAACCCGGCTAATTGCTCAGAGCACCAGCAGCAGACCTAGCTCCCCTTTCATCTTTGATCAGCCTAATAAGCCTGGCCAAGCTACCTCATCTCCATATACCTAGTTTCCATGCTGCTTTTTGCTTTATCCTGTGCTGTTTGTGGCAGGCAAACTTTCTCACAAGGGGCCAAGTGCTCACACACGCTGTGCCAGTTCACAGGATTTTCTTCCCCACAGTCTTTTTACTCAGGTTTGGGTACAAACTTGTTGCACATGGAGCTCACAGAGGTATTAGCACGGACATAAACATGCTACTACCTGCTGGGAGACCCCAGCTCAGCCCAGAGCAGACCCCATGACTCAGGTCTGCACTGGTCTGCAGCATGGCATGACCCATGACAGACTGTTTTTGTGTCTTCATTACAACCTCATTGTATTAATGGGCTAATTTCCAGATTTTTGCTTTGCCTGAGTTACTTTCCAAAACTGCAAATAAGCAAGTGTCACCAGGTAATTGCAGCAAATTCTGTCTATGCCATTTGCTGTTACAAATACTTAGGCAAGAGCAGCAAATATCAATTTTTCAGACCATAAAATATTCCCCAAACTTTACTTCCTTTCTGGAACTGCTGGGTGTTGCTGATTTGCTATATTTAGCAGTGTGACCTAAGAGCCTGTCATCACCAGTGCTATCCAGACTGAGTGAGACTCCTCTGGCACACTGTCAGCAGAGGAGTGAGGTGCAGCGGGCAGAAGCAGGTTCTATCAGCACCTCTTCTCGCTAATGGTGAGAGATTAAAGTACCTTGTAAATCACAGGGGGGGTTCTCTCCTTTCATAGCAATTCATTGAGGAGCAATGATCAGATTAGACCTGTGACTAGCACTGCAACGGCGAGAAGTTTACAATGAGATTTCATTTTAAGATCTCATCACAGGTGATAAGGAGCCGCTTGGCAGCTGTATCAATCACTGCCAACGCACTGAAGTCTGATATGCCCTCTGTAGCCAAAGTTCTGCTAGACTATTTATCAGGGGGATGTGATCATGCCTATTTATCAGTGAGATCACATCCCCCCCAGATCAGAATTAAAGGGCCCATTTCAGATCATAATACTAAGCATGCAAATATTTTCTAGCAAAGATACTTTATCATCTCTGCTTGGCAAGGGCACACAATTCCAATTCCAACTATTTCTGTATGTAAGTGTACAAATTCACATACTAAAAAACAAAATCCAGAGGTAAAAAAATGCATTAGGGTTCCTCTGTTTTGTTATAATTGTCCTAAGTGTATTAAGTTCCACAGTCCTAAAAACACCTAAGTGGGAAAAGCAGCAGAGAAAGCAGCAATTAACTCAGGAGCTCATATCAGATCCTCCACCAGGGTAACCACATATAGCTCTGCTCAGTAAAACCTGCTTGGTGCTCAGCAGATTATTACAGAAAGTGGGAAATATTTCTGCCTTTATACCCTGTGCTGAAATGCAAGCAAAGGCACTTTAGGAAAATAAAAAATTCTCTTCTTCCCAAGGGTCAGCAGAAAAAGAGTGGAAGTGGTGTGCCATACACATCCTCAAACCGCAGGGCAACAGCATTATTACCTGGGCTCTTCTGAGACCATGTAACAGCAGAGAAAAAAATTGCTGAATGTTTGATACCAAGTACAGCTGGGCCATAAAAATACATGGGGGATTTTGGCAGAACATGACCGAAGCATCTCAAGTGAAACATTTTTTGAAGAAAAAGTCAAGTTATTTTAAGCAAAAGAGGATCTGCTACACCATGCCATGACAGAGATAAATGAGAAAAGTTGTATCAGACAAATTGCTTCCTTCTGCCATATGGGGGAAAACTACAGCTACATCTTCAGCTGGACTGGTGTGACAGAATGAGCTTTTTTCTCAATGATTTGAAAGAGGTTGACTTTTTAGTACATATTCACCAGTTTATTTGGAAGACAATCCTCCCTCCAAGAGATAAACATAGGCTCAATTAACATTTAAAACACATTTTTGTTTCCTAAACAAACTGTGCAGCAGACATCACTGGAAGAGAAGTTTTGACCATTTTCGTGTCACTTTGATCCAGCTGGAGTGTCTCCAGCCATGCTGAAATGCTGCTACTCGCCTGGAGTGAGGTAAAAGAACAATAAATGCTACAGAGTAATATAATATGTGACTGTTATACAAAACAAAATTACAGCAAAAATAGCTCAACTTGAAAGCAGTCATTATCCCTCCTACAATTTTTATCCAAAAATTTTCAGAAAGCCTGTTTGGATATACATAACCCATTGCTATTTTAACAATGCTTAGTTTATACATTCTTGTATTATTTTTTTCATAACCATCCCTTGCATTTTAAGGCATTACATCTGCCAGTAGGTGAAGATTTTAAATACAATCAATGAGGTGCAGCAAAGTATTTTGCTTTATCTTAAAATCAATCTCAGGAGACCACAAAGAGAGATCACAAGGCTTTCAGAAGTAACTCTGATTTCCAGTTGGTTCAGTTATTGGAAAAAAAGAAAAGTTATTAAAAGGCTTGATTGACCTTTGCCCCAAGATGGTGTTTTGCTTTGCACAAATTTATGGTTAAGGCACAAGTTCTGATTTCAACTTCACCCATGAGACTGTCCCTGACATCAGCAGAAGTGGCGTGTGTAAACAAGGGGGCAACACTTAAATGAAGGGATCTCTTTTCAGCCAAACCTCTCATCTCTCCAGGGGTCTGCCTGAACTGCCAGGGTGGAGACTGCAGTTCAGTGAAAGCACAAGAGATTGCTTCTAGAAGCCAGCAGAAAGGATTTTCTGTTCATATCTGCAATCTATACCATAAAGGGCCAAGCCTGAATCCTTGACGCCTCTTTTCCCCACCTAAACCTCCCAGTGAAATAAAATGTCAATACATAAAATTCCAACACTACTGCTGTAGTTTCATTTCCCACTTGTTTTGCTTGGCGGGGAAGGGGATGCTGATGCACGTCTATAAGCAAGAGCCAGCGGCATATCTGTAACACGGCGCGGTTAACAGGAAAAGGAGGAGGGGGAGAAGTGACAACAGAGGTTTCCAGGAAGGCATTGCCATGGCAGGCTGTGAGGCGAAACCATCAACAGCACGTGTGTCTGCAGGGACCATTTTGCTGCTTGCACGTTTCTACTTGGAACTCATCTAAATAAATTAACTGGCTGCAGCAACGCTTGTAACTTAGTAGTTATGCTTATAGATGAGAGTGTTATGTGGATTCACTCATTATATGTCGAGCTTTTAAGATCCGTCCAGCTTTTATGATGCCAGATGTGTTTCTACTTATTTTATCACAGGCTGATTGTCTGCATTGCAGTGAGTGATGCTCCATACATCAGTGAATTTCATGGCATGTTCAAAAGGGCTTTTTTTCCCTTTCAAGATGCCTGATCTTCATGAGAACATCCAGAGACATGACCCGTTTCTTGGCTCATGATAGGGTGTGGGCAAAATCTGCACTAGGAGCTGCTGGAGTAAAGCAAACATAACCTTTACAAGGGAAAAGGATGAGTATAAGAGACCCACTGTGTTACTAAACACACAAGAGCTGCAAGGTCACCATGTCTGGTCAGCTGCAACCCCAGCCAATTGTGGACCAATGAACGTCCTGCCAAAGTAGCTCCTTATACCTGCATAGAGCCGTGGGCCATAAAGCACTCAAGGTCCCTGATATAAAATAAAAAAAAATCCTTAGCCACTTTTAAGGCTTTTCTGCAACATTTATAGTGGAGGGAATAATTGAACTGGCAGTGTGGCACCTCCAGAAGCACATCCAAGCCCTTCAAGAGCAACAGTGACACAAATGTACTGCTTCCCAATGAGGAAAGGCAGGAGACACTAGGTCTCTCAGCAGAGACCCATGGTGCTGGCAGAGTTGGCTGCCCGACTGTGCTGGGGCATCAGGGCTCTGCAGACAACACCTGAGATCAATTTGCTCCTCAGGCCACCTAGAAGTTCCTATATATTGTGTTAGGATCTCTCCTCACCTGGAGAGCTTATCCTTGTTTTCTCAACAAGATGTTCTCCCTGGACTAAGGCACAGCATTAAGACCCTCTTTCTGCCAGCCCAGCTTCTCTGCCCAGCAGAGATGGGACATGACAGAGTGAAGACAACCTCCAGAAAATATCCAGTGGTGAGGTTTCAGCACGTGTAACCTGTGTCCAGGTGACAGCACTGTGCAAGCCTGGCACTTGTGTCAGGAGCCTCTTGTAGCCTTAGTGCAGAGGTAACCATCAGCAAGCCCAGCATGACCTCTCAGCAGCCTCTTGACCGATATGGCTTAAAGGTGATGGCAGAAACAAAATCAAGTCACTGAAGCATTAGTAACTACTTAGACTTTTCAATCCAGGCAGCTCTTCCATTATTTGGATATTTTTTAGAACACGAGAAGAAGAGCCACTTGTCTCACAAGGGGAAGTTCACCTCTGCTGCCCTTTGCATGTTGCTTTTATCAATGTTTTTGAGTATCTGGTGAAAGGTGTCCTGGATGTCACTAAACCAGAGCCCACTACAAACAAGCAGAAAGCGTGCCATCTCTGCAAACGTGTGGTGCCTGTGGCGACAGAGAGGGCTGGGATGCAGTCTGCTGCTCCGTCAGCAGCTCCTTAGAAAAATAAGACATATGACATGGGACATAATACCAGTTACTGGACAATTACAAGAGAGACTCTGGAGATGAATTATTCGATGCAGGCCTGCCCAGGCTGTGCATGTAACACTTGGTAGGTAGCTACATGTATGCACACAAACCAAAGGATTAAAAAAAACGGAGAAAACATTCTGCAAATCGTTCCTTTGTAAACTTTGCTGCATTCCATAATTTCCAGCAATATATGAAATACAGCACGTGCAGTTGGTTGCTTGCTTATTCTTGGTCTAGAACAATAATGAAAAGAAAGCAAAATAATTTCTGTCCCTTTTAAGTAGCAGAACGCAGCAGGAAAGGAGCCTCAGGGACACTCACATGGCAAAAGCTGGTCAACACCCTAAAATACAGGATCTGAATCAAGTCCTTAAACTCTGATCCCAGCTGTACTCATTTGAGGATTAGCTAGTTATAAGCTGTAAAGCTTCTAGGAGGTGTTGACTCTTAAGTACTAAATGCAGACTTAAACGTGGTCAGCTGCAGTTCTTATAAAGGTAAATTTTGCTGGGGTGGTGTAAGTAAACAAGGGGAGAACAACAAACTTCATTTGGCTCACAGTCTTCAAATGTGATTTTGGCTTCTCCCCCCAACAGAAATAAGATTACAAAGCCAAACCAAATCTGGTTTTGATTCTTATAAAATGAGTTGCATTTTAAATGAATATAAAGCTCAAGATCAGTAGAAATAGCAAATATAGTGTATTCCTGTGCTGTACCCACAACGATCGGACACCCATCGCCCTTGACACAGACAAACTCTAGTTGACTTAGTGCAAGTTTTGCCTCAAGGATGACTGAAAGGACACGGAAACTGTGGGATTCAGTTCTTCGCTGAAATGAATTATCCAGGTTACTGTATGGCAGGCATCAGTGCCATGCTTCAGCAAACAGTTAATTTATTACATACCACTCATTTTTTGCTATATAATCGAGTTTTGTCACAGCCATAAAAATCTGAATTATTTACCATAAACTCTTTGAATTCAGCAGAATATTATTTTTGCCTTTATAGAACCATGATTTGATGTGGAAGGAAAACATCTATTGGCAGTGGTGAAAGACATGTAGGTTCACACCTGGGAATGAAAATGAAATCTTACCAAATGTCATGATATGTGGTAAGTCTAACTAGTTTGGAGTCCTCAGGACACCCAAGGTCTTGAGCAAACAGGTAGTTGACAAGCTAATGGCAATAATCAACTCTGAGCTGTATTTTTAGGAGCCTGGTATAGTAGCAGCATGAGATGGGTCTTATCTGGGTCTAAGGCATTTCCCAGTCCCCACAGGACGGGGCTAACATCAGATCTTCATGAGTTTGTCACTGTAAATCCTTCTTAGGTGTAATGTTCCCACTGGGTGAGATTCCAAACCAAGATATTCCTGTGATGAGACTTAAGCCCAGCACCACCACTGAACGTTTGTCTGAAGTATCCAATTAACTACGGCTACAAAACCAAAATATCTGGCTTAACTATACGCGGAAGTTCATATTTCACTGTATGATTACAACATTCCTGAAGGCTCAATGCATCTACAATATGATACCATGCAAAGAGTGTGCAAAATATGTTTTTCTTTTTCTCTGCCTTCCATTTCACATATAGGTACGCTGCAACCTAACTTAGCTAAGCCCCTGGTATAATGACAATTATGTGCTTTTATCAAATAGGAGTTTTAGTCATTCCATAAAAAGACAATTCATATAAAGGAACATATATGTGCACAGACCACATACACAATAAATAATAATACCAATAATAATTTATATATTTATCTTATTTATGTTCTGGTAATGCAATCTGGTTACTCATGAAGAAAGGAATACTTAGATGTATTACTTTATACAAGATTTAGAAAAAAACCCCAAACCAACAAACCTGGCCCCAAACCCAACCAACTACTGTTGTTTTTAAACTTACCTCATCAATACGGCCAACAGCTCCAAAGATCTTTGCTGTTTGCCCAATCAAATTTGGAAAATTCTCACCAACTTCTTTCAGCATTGGAAGAAAAGTGGCTAAGGCTGTTGGTTCATAGCCAGCTATTTCTATAAGTATGTTTAGAATAACCTCACAATGGTTTGGGTCTCTCAAGTGTCCAAATAGGAATGGGATACACTCATTCAGCATCTATTAAAAAAGCAGAGGAAAAATTGTGAATATTTTTTTTAATTGTGAACACATATAACCAGAAGAAGTACTGTACATTGGAGTGTTAAAAAAAAACAAAACTAAAAACCAACAATAGAATTTGATTTAATAAAATAGTTTTCCACCCTTGCTGACCTTTGCACAGAGCTATTGCTGAGGTGAATCAAAGTTCAGCTCAACATATGGAATAAGGGTAAGCTGTATCCTTGAAATATTGCAGTTATGCATATATAAGTAAGGAAATACCCAATTGTTAGACCAAAAAAAACCCTCACCAAAATATTTCCCTTGCTCTGGGACTGTTCTATACTTTTTTGATTAAAACAACATAGGACTTAGCCTTCCCCAACGATACAGTAAATTAAAGTACTAGTAGAAATTTTTGGTTTCCACCGGAATCTAAATAACATGACACGGTTAATAGCTGGAAGAGAGGAAAAAATAAGAGGCAAAATCATCACTGCACAAAATAATGCTTTAGGCAAGGTGTCATTTTTTTGTAACAACACAATTTTTAAGATGCTGAGGGCCTAGTTCTGAAAACCATCTTACAAACAGAACACAGTGTAAACAACTATCGACTGTATGATTATTTTTCATATAAACACTCATGTACACTAATACACCTCTGATTCAGAGAAACTGATGCATCTGTGTAAAAGACATTTCAACACAGAAATGGGGCGTAAAGTGACCTGTTCTTCTGGTTGTTTGGTTTTGGGGATTTTTTTGTTGAGTTTTTTTCTTTGCATTTTTTTTTTTTAAGATTATCAGCTTTAGCAAGTTGATATCTATTGCTCTGTCAAGATACTGCATGTAGGTAGCTCAATAAATTGTCAGTAGTAATAAATGATAATAAAAGCAATGTTGATAATACCAAGCAATTTCAGTCATGTTAGTCCCAGCACAGAACCCTGCAATAACCAGCGGTGCACAGCAGCCCCCTCCAGCTGACAAATTCATAGCTTCCAAAAGCATCTCTATTTCATCTAGGACTGTATACTATGATAAAGTTTCCTTGGCTACCCGGGGAAAGATACTAACTACTGTTGATTATTCTTTTACAAAGATTTTATGAATTTCATAAATTCACAAAGCAATAGTTTTGTGCCTTGTTATAATGCACTGGGTGCTGTCAATGACATGTAATTTCCCAAGCATTACATACTTTGCCTCTGTTAATTAATTTCCATCTCATTTCTAATCAATTCCTAACTCATTTTTATTTCCTTGATACGTAATTTAATACATTTAATACATTCCAACAGAAAAATACTTAAGCAAATTCGTAGTTAGCTGACAGAGAAAGAGCCAAAAAAGTAGAAAACTGGTTTAACATGAATATTTTGGTCCAGCAGAGTCATTGTTATGTTCTCTTTATGATTAGATGAAGAATTTGGAATGAAATTAAAGAATTCATGGGGAATTAGTATAGGAAAGCACTGTCATGCATGTTATGGGACTCCTCACTGTTCGGGGAGCAGCTAGCAGACAGACCTTGCCAAGTCATCTGAAACAAATAAACTCCTCCAAAAGGAGGTGCAGTATTTAGCAGTAAGATCTTTCAAACACAGTTTTACCCCCAGTTCCTTTTTCCTGGCCACGATCTGGAAGAGCCGGAGGAGGTGGTGCTGTTCGGCTTGATCCAGCTGAGTCATCAGTGCCACCAGCTCCCTCAGATGGGGGTTCATCAGCTGTGGTTCCTTCTCGTACAGAGCAGGAAGGACACGCAGGAGCAGTGAGTTCCCTAGAATGGAGTAAATGAAAGGCCAGTGACTCACTGTATATCCATATCCCATAGCGAGAGAGAGTCATAGAAAATCAGCACACCCTTAGAGACACCACTTTTTAAGAATCATCACTACAAATACAGAAAGGCACAAAAGGCACTGTAGAAAAATATATTCTGGGCCATGAAGACAAACAAATAGCCTGAATAAAACAAATGATTGCAGGTATAACAACAGAGGTGAAAAAAAAAATATAAATCCCAATAATCAGAATTTTCATTCTCAAGTACAGTATCGAGAGAAGACTGCTTAATGAGCTTTCAGATTTGGATGGTACTCGGTTGACTTCTAGATAAACTAAGTGTGATTTAAACTAACAATGAAACAAAAAACAAAGTAAAAACAAAGAGGGAGAGAGAAAGAGGGAGAGAGAGAAAGAAAAGAGAAGAAAAATAAAGGAAGAGAAGAAAGAAGGCTAGAAAGCACATAAAAGCTATATTTCTCCTTTGTTGAGATTCAGACTTTCAAATTAAATAAGCAGCATATGGAAAGAATAGTTGGTTATTAAGAGAACTAAACATGCATGACAGTAAATTTGAACATAAATAGTTAAGGATGCCATTTCCAGGAATAGAAAGGAGCCAGAGAGAGTCAACTGCAGACAGACAAAGATATGCAAAACCCTCTCTCACACATTTTCCTAAGATGTCTGTGCATAATTCAATTTGAAGCCCAGGCTCATACCAAAATATATAACTTCACATTGCTGTACATGCCTGCCTCCATATATTTAAGTTACACTTGAGCAACATATGGAAAACATCTGCCTATTGCAATGTAGCATGGCTCCTTTTGTAAACCCTTGAAAGTCCTTACGGTCTCTTTGGATTTGGTTTCCAATAGGAACTAGCTCTCTGGCCTGCTGCTTTTGCTCCCATTTAAATCTGAGCCATATAATTTTGGAAGATAAGCAGGTCACTTCATGGATGGTAGAAAAAGGATATATGGGTCAGACTGGACTACATCGTGCTCTTGCCTGATACACACCCCAAGACACTGTTAGGTCTTGCAACATCACCTCAGAGCCAAGTAACTAATATATAATTCATTGCAGGTTCAGACAACTCTTGGTCAAACAGCTTGTAATGATCCCTAAGGGGTCCTCATGGTTGGGAGGAGCGCCTCCACGCTGCTCAGCCAGCCACACTTCTGCATCCTATCCTGAAACATTTATTGTGCTTGAAGAATTGTTGGCTTAAAACTATTAGCCATCCTCCTCCTCCGTACAGCCGCTGCTGCGCTGAAGGCAAGGTTCAGACCCCACCTCTAGTCCCATGGAAACAGCAAATTTCTGTTTTGTTCTGTACATAAAGTGCAAAGGCCAGTTGTAAAAATAAAGATATTTGCTGATTAATTATCCCAAACACGTTAGAAAGCTGTTTTGTTCTGGCCATTTTCTAGCTGCATTCTTATTGTAAATCTCTTGCTTATGTTACAAGGGAATCTGTATAAGAAGTGTCACCACTTTTACAAGTGTCACTAATGTGCCATAGGATTCATGCAAAGCACCATTTCACCCAAAATTAGAACCAAAACAGTGATAGAAAGTATCTACTTGAACTTTTCTAGACTCACAGGTGAGTTTGAAATTGAAAAATATTTTGCAACTGAATACACTACAATAATTTCCTTCTTCAGTTACTTTAGTGCTTAGAAAAAGAGAGTCCTGTCTTTGCACTTGCACAGGCTTCGTTTCCACCGGAAGTTTTCTGCCCATATGGAACAGAGCCCTGAAGCTCCAGTTAATTTTCAGCAACGGTGACCATTGCAAACGATGAAATTCACATGATCCTGGAGAGGCAAAATTCATTGTCAGTAAAAGTGACGAGGGATGGAATTTAGCAGAGGTGAACGGCAACTACCAGCTTTAATCGAGGAAAGACTCAGCCACTGACCTGAGACGTGCTATTGCCTAACCTGGGATATCACAGATAGGAGGGTAACTGGAAACTAAAAGTAATTATTCAATCTGATAAAATAACCATTTTAAGCATCGGCTGTATTAGAGGGGTGATGTAACTTGACATGACACAACACAATGGATTGCAGCCATGAAACTCTATTGCAGGGTTTATATTCACTAACCAAGACAAATGGAAAACAATGACAATTCAGAATCAACCCCATCAACTTTGGAGTGATATTTAAGTGACCTCACTGATGTGGAATTGCTTTTAATTGATTAACCTGTGTATACAAACTTGTAAACAATCCAAGCAGATAGCACAGTTTGTGTCTGTTCTTCATATGACTTAAGAAAGGTCAGGAAGCACAAGCCAATTTGCTGTTTTCTTGTGTTTTCCTGTTTCAAGTTAGCTCTGAGTACCTCTTGCCATTTGTTTGTCACACCTTTTCAGTTTCTAAGGGATTTACGCACAAGCAGATCACTAACCTTTTGATTCTCAGAGCTCAGGCAGTCAGAGGCAGTATTGTACCCCCTCCCAAGTAATTAACTTTTTTAAAATCTTGCTTCATCTCTCTCAGTCTAAACAAAGCACCTGAAAAGTATGCTTGCTGTCTGAGAATGGAAAAACATTATACTCAGCTTCTTAATTGCCTTCTTTCCCTCTTCCTTCCCCTACCGCCCTAACCCCCAGTATTTTCCAGATTAGATTTTCGCAGACTTTCCAAGCAGACCACACACTGGGAACTATGCAATTCAGGCAGAGACTAACGTACAGTTGGGGACACCCAATGGCTTTGCATGGCTGGCTGTGAGTCAGGCAGGGAGGAGGCGTGTATGGCAAGAGCAGGTCCAGCAATGGGTTGTGATGGTTCCAACCTGCCACGCTTTGGCTCTGCTGCCTGCACACAAAAACTGTAAAGGTTGCCCTGTGCTTGGTCCCTGCAGCACAGAGAGCTTGGGAAAAAAACACAAAAACAAAACCCAAAAAGACTGTGTTAGCACCCTGCAAACAGAAGGAGCTCCCGAAGCTGTACAGCGGTGTTTTGACATTCACTCCAAACTGAGTACTGAAAGGTAAAAGCCCATACAGCAAGACTAATATTTTTCTCCAGGAGGACTCAAGTTGGGCAGGTATCTCCCTGGAAATGTTCACCTCTACCTTACCAGACTTTTGAGATTTCTAATATACTGCTTTGATGTTAATATTTATTATTTGCATTTGCAGGAGAGCAGCTAGAAGCCCCAAGACAGGAACACCATATACACATAAGGTGAGAGAGGGAGATAGTTCAGCACATAGGAATAGAATCAGAATTGGTTTAGTTGGAAAAGACCTTTAATATCTTCAAGTCCAACAATCACCCTAAGATTGCCAAGTCTACCAGTAAACCACATCTACACTTGTCTTTTAAATACCTTCAGGGATGGATGGAAGTACCACATCCCTGTTCCAGTGTTTGATAACCCTTTGGGTGATGAAACTTTCCCATTATCCACTCTGAACCTCCCCTGGCACAACTTAAGGCTGTTTCTTCTTGTCCTATCACTTTCCAGCCACTCTTCCCCAGGCCTGTAGCGCTCATGGTGGTGGTGTGACCCAAGTGCAGGACCCAGCACATGTTGAACCTCATACCATTGGCCTCAGCCCCTCGATCCAGCCTGTCCAGATCCCTCTGTAGAGCCTTTCTACCCTCCAGCAGATCAACACTCCCATGCAACTTGGTGTCGTCTGAGGATGCACTCAATCCCTTCATCCAGGTTGTTGATAAAGACAATAAACAGAACCAGCTCCCATTACTGATCCCTGGGGAACACCAGTTGTGACAGGCTACCAACTGGTGGTAGCCAGTGGTATTTGCTACCACTCTTTTGGCCCAGCCAGCCAGCGTTTTCACCCAGTGAATAGCACAGTACAGTGGCCAGCAGCCCAACATGGAGGTAGCCCTGGTTTCCACAAGCAAGGCTGGGTCCTGGGATGTATTTGGTGCAGAAGCAGCCGGCTCCCAGCAGGCTGCCCTGAGGTGCTTGGAGCAAGGCTGGAGAAGTCCAGGAGCAAGAAGCTCCAGCCTTACCTGCCTCCTCAGCAGGATGTGACACCTGCACTGTGCCTCTCAGGTCCCACTACAGGAGGGAACAACGGTTGAGGCCGCACACACTGACTCTGTTGCCTCATGCAGTCACATCTCCCACTCACAGCCCTGTTGCTGGAGGCAGAACGAGCAAGAACAGCAGCACAGAGCCCTCTTTACACACTCCTGTGTACGGTGGTAAAGGGCTAGACCCTAGACTCAAATGGAGAGGGAACGCAGATTGCAAGTTAGATGCAATTACGTGGGGGTTTTTCTGCTATTCTCTGAATATTTCACAGCCGATATATAATTTGTACCATATTACCCCTAATCTCACCGAATCAGTGTCACCTCTGAAATAATTAGTGGCTCAGCAGTCTGATAAGCTTTCCATAGTTTAAAACAGATTAAGACCAATAACAATAATACTTAGCATTAGAATAATGTCTAATCCAAGAGTGCCTTGCTTTGTTTTTTTTTCAAAGATAACAGAAATAACTCTATGATTATCACACAGCTACTAATCTACGTGCTCCCAAAACAAGGTGCTGGCAGTAATGCATTAGCCACATTGTTACGATATTATTATTGATAATTAGGGCTAGAAAAGCAAAACTCTAACAAGCTGTCTTTATGAGTTGTCCTTTATTCCTTAAAGCAGTAAACTGTTAGCATATAGTAGAATTTTTTTATACATAACTGTCAAAAAAGCCACAACATTTAGGCTAAGCCATACACGTGTATCCAAACTAACTCCAGGTATGTTTATTTTTCTACCAATTCCCTCCAGAGCCCTGGCACATACCAAGTACAAAATGAGCTTGCAGAAGACGCTTTTCTTTCTGCAAAGAGCACAAAATAACAGAATCTATGGAGCCAGTGCTTGTAGGCAGTGAACTCCAAGTGATTTTTGCCTGCCCCCTGGCTCTCACGCTCCCATCACTGCTCACTGCAGCGGTCTGCTCTCGGAGGGGAAGCAGATGCTCGCAAGAGCAGCTTTCCCCGTTTCTTCCCCTCCATGAGTCAGTACATCTCCCCCCAGCGCAAACCTGGAAGGCTGGAATTGAGCAAGCTGCACGCCCCCTTCTCCTCCCGGCCAAAACCAACAGTCAGAAGTGCTCCTATTACAACACTGGCACTAGCATTGCTCATTCATTCAAGCCGAGGCGCTCAGAGCATTTATTAGGGGCTCGCTGCGTCTCACTCGCAGTCTGGTCTCTGCTGAAGTCTGAGTTAGACTCTAGCTCCAGACAACCCCGCTATTTTCAGGAAGCAGCTACAGAATGCAGCCCCAAGAAATACTTTCTCTGCTTACGCTCTTCTGTGTTTTCAGGGCTTCTGTTTCTGTTCTGGATGAAGATGACGACTATGATCTCATGTATGTGAATCTGGATAATGAGATTGAAGGTCCAGTTCTTGGTACTGAGGAAAGTAAGTATTTTAAACTAATTTTGCGTTAAGTGCAGAACTGTATTCTTTGTTGCTTAGCTCTTGCAACAGATGTGGTTACAGACAATCTTTTTTTCCCCAGAGGAAGAAGAATGTGTTTGTACCAATTGATTATTATGGGCAGCAAATGCTAAAGCGCTTGGATGGCGTGCCTTGGAATTTGCTTTATACTCTTTATTTTACTGTTTTGCTGCAAAAGACTGCTGACAATACTTAGTTTCAGAATTGCTGTAATACACGCTACCTGTGTTTTGATATAGAGGGAAACATACTGACAGTCTAAAGCTCATAAGCCTTACAGAGAGCCAGAATTTGTCCTTCTGTTTAAAGACGTAAGTACAAAGAAATAGCAACATCTGTATCTTCTATTCCAGCTGTTTCATGTGACTGCCAGCGAGAGCACACCGAGTGGGACAAGCTCTTCATCATGCTTGAGAACTCGCAGATGAAAGAGAACATGATGCTGCAGACGTTGGACGAGATGCTGAAGGTGGACCTGCAGACCCTGAAAGCGGAGCTGAGCCAGCTCACCACCAACCTCGCGGGCACCTTTGCCGCCACAGTTGAGAAAGTCACCTCCCACATCGTGTCACGGGTAGAGCAGGCACTCGTGAAGAACAGTGACCAAACTGGAGAAGCCAAGAGGCTTCGTGAGTCTGAGCAAGGAAAGGTTCTCGAGCATGTTATGCTGCTGAACCACAACATGTCCAGCCGGCTCAGCCAGCTAGAAAGCGCTTGGCTGAGGAGATCTGAGGCAGAGGCTCAGGAGACAGCTTTTCAGCAGGATAAACTCAGTCCCACCAGAGGAGACAATCTCATTTTGAACTCTCTGTGGAAAGAGCTACAGCAAACCAGAGCTGAACTGAAGGCATCACAGAAATGGGCAGCCCAGCACCTATTGCCAGCAGGTAAGTCCACATGTGCTGTGCTTTACTGGAGGGCCTGTCCCAACAGCCATCTTATAAGCAATCCTTTTAAGGAACTTCCTCCTCATGACTCCAAAGCAATCTTCATGAGCAGCACAGCAGTTTTGAGCAATCTGTACATACAGGGAGGAAACCCCTTCTCAAAAAAGAGACAGTGAGATTTTCAAACATAGTGTCAAAGAAGGGTTTAACCAAAGTTCTTACACGGGGTAAAGCGGCCACCCAGCTCGGATCCCACCTCCTTCAGGCTCTCCCAGATCAAAATGTTTATCAGACATACAAATTATGTTCTCTCACCTTTTGCCTTGCCACTTGGTAACTCCTATGCACACACACTGCTCACTGAGCTCTCCTGTTCTCTTCGTGCATGTACCCGTTCCTTCCTCTTCCTAAACTAAGTGCTGCCTCCTTCTCACCAACTCCAGCTGCCCAAGAGTAGAGCTAGATCTGAGGACACAACACTGATGTCAATGTGCTAAGCACACTTCCTGCAGCAGGGAGAGCACATTCACTGCATGCAACTGTCAGGGCAGAATATTTCCTCAAGCACAGAAAAATTAATAGAACTGTGGTATTGTTGGGGGTTTTATTTTCCCTTCCAAAATGTTTGCATTGGTCAGCAGGAAAGATGAGCTCATACCTCAAATTTAATGACAAGAAGGAACAAGTTTCAAAACAAGAGGAAGTGGCCTCAAGTTGCACCAAGGGAGGTTTAGATTGGATATAAGGAAAAGTTTCTTCACTGAAAGGGTTGTCAAACATTGGAATAGGCTGCCCAGGAAAATGGCTGAGTCACCACCTCTGGAGGTAATTAAAAGACAGGCAGACGTTGTGCCAGGGGATATTGTTTAGTGGTAACTTCACAGTGCTGGGTTAATGGTCAGACTTGATGATCTTAAAGGTCTCTTCCAAGAAAACAATTCTATGATTCTGAATTTCATGGCCATTTTCCTGTGTGCTGTATTATGACACCCAAAAAGCAGCTACAGCAACTTGGAGTATGGCAGAGCAAACCCCCATCTATTTAAAATGTTGGTGCAAAATTGCTACATGCACAACATAACTACATTGAACATAACTCTACCTACCAGATAGCTATCACTGCTAAACATTCTAAATGTTGACATGTCTTTAATGACCATATTTTCCACAAATGTAAGTTACTGAAGCTTAAAAACCCCACATAAACCTCCACTTGCAGAATTCCGTGGGTGTGTGTGAATAGGCAGTTACACCAGCCTCGCCAGCATCACCCCCACCATCAGCCCTTACACGGGTGAGCAAGAATCAGCGCTTCTTTTAACGGCTAACGCAAAGGCAACAACTTACAGAAGCCTATTACGATACAAACACAGCATAACAATACTTTACACCAAAGCATTTCACAATCCAACATGAATCTATCCTTTCATGTAGGGCATGGATGCAGCTTTACAAGCTTTTACTCCTTTGTTTATCACAACACTTTAGTATATTTGTGTGCAGGGAGTAGATCTTGCAGCATATTTTTTTTTCTCCTCCAAACACATGAATCTTGCCTTCCAGAAAGCATGATCTCATACTTTATCTTGCTGTAACGCAGCCAGCCTCTGTCAGCTACTCTGCACTAGGTGAGAGTAAAAAAAAATCTTGATCAGCATTAAGAATCTCAGTCTCATCAGTGGAAATTCAGATTATTTCCACAGGTTCCTACATGGTTTTATATAAGATGTTCTTATTTTTTAACTTAAATGGTACATTTTAAGTACTTCCAGAGATTCTCTCTGCAATTTTTTTTTCAAGGGAATTTTTAGCAACTGAATTTAATTTCTCACATCTTGAGTTACTGCCAGCCATATTCTTCAGGGATTTTCTAATCACACTTTTTGTTCTTCAGCGAGGCTGGTTTTAATTTTGTTTAGGCCTTGATAATAAAGCCTGAAAGCTTGCTAATTAAAAGCTTTTTCATGATATAGCATTCCTAAGTAGCGTTTTAAGGAGTATCCCCAACAGTTGCTCACTGCTCCTGCCCCTGCTCAAAAGGGCCAATGAAGAAACGTAAAACATGCTCAACGTCAAAAGGAAGCAGCGTGTGAAATAACACAGCAGCGCAACCCTGGAGGACACAAAGAGTCCTTCATTCACCGAAGCAGAAATTTCCACACACGTTTTAGACATTTTAGATCCTCTAGCTTGTTTAAACAGGAAATGAACCAGCTTAATTGTGGAAGGGGGCTGCTTTTTCCTCTATTTTCCTTAGCATATTAAGTTATATATGACTAGGGAATAGCAACTAGAATACCAAAAATGGCTTGGCTTTAGTGATCAACAGTTACTTTTCTGAGTTTCATAAATTTCTGTTAGTGCTTTTAACTAATCCGATTTCTAATATAAACATATTGATTAACTGGAGAGATGAACTGTTTTTAAGATATCATTCATCTTTTATACATTTTGCATGCTTAACTGGTGCACGTGAAAGTTACTGATCAATAGGCCTAAAGGCAGGGTCAGAAAAGGGAATCATTATAATAAATAAACAAACAAATGCATCTCACCACACTTCTGTCAATGCTCCCGTGCCTGCTTTTCGGTAGCTCCTGTCCCCTTCTCCTCCGCTGCCCAGTTATCCATAGGACAACCACAGGACACTGTGTAACCGCTGGTGACACAGCTACTCCATTCCCCCAGCAGCAGTCTTGCACTACTGCCCCTGGAATAGCACGGGACCTAAACCTGCTGTTTGATGGATCACCAAACACATGCCCTCACCATAATGTCTGCATCACTCCATACTGGAAAAAAAAAACCATGGAAGCTAAACCAAAACCTAATGAAACAGAGAGGGGACTACCAGACACAATTATCTAATGTAAAGTGCCAGTTTCTCTAGGTGACCCAGTAAAAGAGAAGCTCTCCTAAGAGGCACGTCAGAGCAGATAGCACCTGCCCCAAGTAGACCCTTGGGGAAGCCCAGCTTCCCAAGGCAAGCACCAGTGCAGATGACAGCATGAAACCTAAATGTCACTTTGCATGGCCCAGGACTACACAATACACTAGTTTTGCAGCAAGGGAAGATCCAAACCTTGTTCCTGCAGCCTGATTAGCTCCTAGACCCATTGCCATAGTATTAGGCAAATTCACCCATCAGATCTGACAGCTTCTCTAAAGCTTCCTACATCCCACAGGATGAGCTGGGCTCTCAGATCCCTTTGAGAAGCCCTTGAGTGAGTATACGTCAAGGGTCCTGATTTGTGCACATAAAAATAGACTACTTTTTTTTGTTTACCTAACAATCTTTCTAACTTTTTCAGGGTGCGAAACAGCAATTCTGTTCCCCATGCGTTCAAAAAAGATATTTGGGAGCGTTCACCCAACTGCTGGAATGACCCTTCACTCCTTTACTGCTTGTATCTGGGTCAAGGTGACTGAGGCTTTGGACAAAACCATTGTCTTCTCCTATGGAACCAAGTTCAATCCATACGAAATCCAGCTTTATCTCAGCCAGGAGTCTGTAGTGCTTGTTGTTGGCGGTGATCAGCACAAGTTAGCTGTCAAAAACGTAGTTGCTCCTGGGAAGTGGATCCATCTCTGTGGTGCCTGGAGCTCAGAGAACGGATCTGCATCTCTGTGGGTGAAGGGAGAGCTTGCAGCCACTGCCTTGGACATCGCTGGTGCTCATACCATTCCAGATGGAGGGATTTTGCAGATCGGTCAAGAAAAGAACGGCTGCTGTATCGGAGGTGGATTTGACGAATCTTTAGCCTTCTCTGGAAAATTAACCGGCTTTAACATGTGGGACAGAGTGCTCAGTGCCAAAGAGATTGCAGCACAGAGCGGAGAAGATGCGTGCAGTATCAGGGGCAACATCATCGGGTGGGGAGTCACAGAAGTTTTGCCGTATGGAGGAGCCCAGTACGTTTCTTAAATTCTGGCCAGGCAGTTGCTGAAGCAGAGAATGTATTTCATGAAAAGCTGAACGCCAATACGTACAAGTAAACAGAGCTGCAGGAGCCCGTGTCCTTTGAATTCCCAAGAAAGATCAGCGTTGCAAGTTTACAAAATGAGGTACTGTGGAGATGGGATTTGATCTCCGCCTGCTGTTTTGGCTAAACACTGAAAAACAACACATCAAGGCACGACATTGAAAAAGCTGTTCCTGAGGTCAGACGACTGCTCTCTCTCTAGCGTAGTGGGTTTTTGATGTGCGAGTGCCACTGTGGACATTTTTGAACTGAGCGGTGCCCCCGGCATCCCTGCTGAAACAAACACATTGGGTACCCAGCTGGCCAGCCTCTGCAGAACACGCATGAGGCTGCGCATCTTCCCAGCTCCTCCAGTCATTGGTTTTTATAGCGCTGATGTGAATTTTACAGAGGAACCACATAAGCCAAGAAATGTGTTGTTTATTAATCCTTGTTAGTAATTTGTAGACTATAACAAAACTAGCTCCTTGTTTAAACTTTATTTATGCCACAAGTTGACCTAACATATAAAAGTAATATTCCCCATCATAATCTGATGTTACATTTGGAGAAAATGCAGCTGTATTATATTGTAAATTGACTTTGTATTAATTTTATTGAAATTATTTTTGTAAAGTTGTTCTGTAAATAAAGATACTTTACTAAAGTAACACTTTCCACGCTTCTCATGAATTGAAACTCTGAAACTAAGTAACAATTGGGAAATTTTCCACATTTTGAAGCATGTAATTTTAGCAGCTAGCAGAAAAAGAACATAAATATCAACATCTCATACAGAGGACCAAAATCGAAACGTTAGCCAGAGACAGCTTTAAAGGCCCGTCATGATAGCAAGCCCCCTTGTGAATGCTGCTATGTGCGAAGATCTGCCATTGTAGTAGTTTTCCCACATGAACAGGGTTGACTGTACAGAAGAGGTGCTTTGACATGTTGACACATGTGGTGACCTAAGGCTGTGCTAGCATGGCACTTGGAGGCTGAAGGAGGTATTGGTTTTGAGATATCCTCAAATAAAAATCATTCAATACCCTGTAGCATAATGTTGGTCATCCATGAAGGACATACTCAATTTTAAGATACATTTAGACATCCAAAGTAACCAACTTGTTTGATGCTAGGAGGTTCAGTACTAGGCAGAACTGATGGCAGAGGCTTTCTTCTCTTACATTTGGAAGCTTATCCAATATCTAAAAAAACATAGGGCTGGCTACAGTGCATAAGAGGCAGGTGCAGAGAGCCAAGACATCGGTAGTGATTTGCATGTAAAAAATGGAGCAGAATTAGACAGTGATGAATGGTTATTCTCTGGGTATGTAACCATTTATGACAAGAACAATTATTCACTACCTGTTGAAGCCTCTGAACAAGTTATCATGAAGGTGGTCTTATTCAAAGCAATTCTTATTTCCACTGGAAGCAGCCCACCCTTCTGCTCTATTCACATATTTCTGTTTCTCATTCTCTACAGGCATCCCAAGACCGCACTTCGAAAAGTTTCTTGACATGTTGCTGCTATGCTTATTCCTGAATACGATGCAGCTACCAGATCTCTCCTTCCGTGGTACAAAAGTAGTAAGAAAAATATATGACAAGGTAATTTCCACTTTACTGTGCCATTCAAGGGGGTTGTGCTTTATACCTGAAATTATATGATCTGCTCCAAAGTCTTGCCAACACTGTTCATCTAAGGTAAAAATAACTGCTCCAATAGCTGGAATTTCTCCTATTACCTTGCAATAAAAACATATTACTCAGTATTTATAATTTAGATAAGTATGACAAAAATCCCCTACTAAATAATAGGTGCAAATAACCTCAATTACAGAACAATGAAAATTACCTCTGTTCATCTGCTATCAACCAGAAAACAGACCTTCAGAGTTAAGATAAACACTGGAGATTGCAACAGCGTGCAAGGGCAAAACCCCTCTCAAGTCCTCTTTCCATACAGTGCCCTCCATTAAACAAAAACAAATGGCTATGAAACACAGCAGAAAAAAAAAAAAGAAATCTTCAAAAAGATTACCACAAGTCCGTAAGTCCTTTCTGGCTGCTTTTCTTATTGTATCTCATACCTGAAATGCTTTGTCTTGGAAGTAGCCTCTTCCTATCTCTGTTCTGGTTTGGCAGATGACCAGATGCAAATTCATTCCTTTCATTCTCACTGACTCAGCTGGAAAACTCTCTTTTTTCCAATTGCTTTGCTGTTCCTTTATCACTTCTGTGGAATAGCAAAGCTTTCCCACAGTCTGGTCTCCTCCTGCCCACCATCACAAATCATCTTCATCAGCATGCTTCTCTTTTGCCTTCCTAGTTTAACTCTATTTTCCTTTGTTGACAGCTACTTCACCTGTTTGGAAAACACAACACCAAGTAAATAGTATCTGGGAGGAGTTTGAGCTCCAACTATGGAAAAGCCACTGTGAACCTGCTCTTACACTGCAAACGTAGAAATGAAGGAGGAAGCACAAGATATGCACACCTGGAGTGTGTTGCTGAGTCCAATTCTGCTTTCTAACAAGGCTCTCCTGAATGTAAGATCCACATCCTTTGCCTGAGCATCTCAGGACTCTCAGGTTATGGCAATGACTGCAGAGTAGTTTTGCTGCTGCCCCCTGGAAATAAGAATAGGTCTGCCTGGTCCCTTATGCTGATGGAAGGTGTCAGCACAGGGCCTGTCAGCGCCACAAATGTACAGACATTTGCCTGTTTAGAAGCTGAGTTCATACTAACTGGAACAGAGTAGTTAAACACTTTCTAAAGAGCTCTTTTTTAGCTAATAAGATAAGAAACTGATTATGCAGCCAAACAGTTGCCCCAAGTAATCAAAAAATCCAGTTAGCTCTCAAACACTGGCAGGCAACGGGCCAAAGTCTACTATCAGTCTCAGTGGTGCCATGAGGCTGAGCCCTGTCTGTGCAGCACCAGAACAAGGCCCTTTGTCTTCGAGCTGCTTTGTAAATCCATCCTTTGCAGCTTATCTTCCTGCTCCCCTTCTCCCTTCAGCAAACACTCAGTCTTTAAGTGCAGTTCTTAGCCTGATGCAAACCAACCTTTTCATGCCTTAAATACAAATTAGGTACAGTGCAATTAAGCTACTATGCTAAACAAAACACTTTGCCTATTCAGGGTGCCCTCTTCCCAGTCTGGAATTTCCAAACCTGATGTCCACAGCAACATCTGCTGGTAGAATAACATAAATACACAAGAAGAGCAGGAACAGTCACGGCAAAACCTTCAATTGTGGGTGTTAACCACTTTTCCTAACCCTATGACAATACCAAAAAAACCTGTTTCACTTTATTTATTTCTATTAATAGCACTGCATGACAAGTGGTAACACACAACATTAACTCATAAATACTAATGTCACGAGTCTTAAAAGAATTATCCATGTGGCTTTGTAAGTTGTTAGCAATATTCTGTTCTGTAACTCTACTCAATGAGTACTATCACATAGCTTATAAATACTTATCAATTATCATTTTTATCACACATTTGTCCTTAAACAAAGGAGACTGAAATATGCAAACTCTTATCATAATGTCTTAACATCAAAATTACTTTCTAGCTTAGCCATTCCTCTCTCTAAAAATAACTACACTCTATTTATATTTTTTAATAAATACAGAATGCACACATATAATTTGTGGGCTTAACATCTTCATAACAATGTTCTTAGAATAATTATACAGCTATTGCTATTTGTGGCTATTATCTCTATTTGAAAGAGACAAAAACCAAAACAAACCACCAGTTGTTTTACTACTGCTATAGCACTGTATAGCAACAAATACTGTGAACTTTACTAGTTCAACTAAATTGGACTTCCTTTTGTAGAGGTATGAATAATTTTGGCTTCTTAAACCACAAAATCAAGACATACAGAGTTTAGCAACAATATTCTATGTAAAGTTAACATAGGCAAAATTAAAGAACAACTACAAAGCTTTTATATCTTACATCTGAATCTGACTATTTTGCCACAGAATGGGATTAATTTCATCCCCATTTCTATCTTGGAGTATTGCCAGCAACATTAATGGAAAGGATAAGAGCCCAGTAACTAGTATCTCATATCGTGGCTTATAATTTGAATTCCATTAGTACAGTATACTAACATGTACAGATGTATTTCCTGCCCTATGGGCCATCCAATCTGTAATGAAACTTCCGCAGTCAACAACGTTCAGAAAATTCACGTGTTCTTGAAAGGTCTTCCTTGACAGAGTCTGTAATTAGATTGTGTCAAACATCTTTTATCACGTATTTATAGATATGTCCACATGTATGCTTTATACATGCATGCCTCATAACACATTTTTATGTATAACATGTTTGTATACGTGGCTAATGCAGTCTAACTAATCTAACTGTGGGAATTTTGTAAGATTAAATATAAACATTTAGTGTGTTGATACCTTGAAGGACACTTTTGACAATGGCATCTGTGTGGTCAGCCAGCAGATCCACTTTAGCGATTGCAGCCAAGGATAGATAACTTGACATATTTCTGCACAGTTCCTTATTGCCCCTCTGGAGAAATTTCACTGCCACTGGGACAGCTAAGGCCATTACTGGAGGTCGATTGTAATTCTGTAAACACATGAAAAACCACTGAAAACCAGCTGAAAAAAAAAATTATTAAAATAAAGTCTCATGCTGATCAGAGTAGAAAAACAAAAATCAAAATAGCAGGGGAAATAAGAAAAACATGTCAAGAAAGGTTATGTTTTGGTAACACCACTGAAGGCAGACTTCAAAGAAAGAGTGAGTAAGGGAATTTAAAAGTACTGAATGAGGAAATACTAATACCACACCTATTTTTGTCTTCTACAAGAGGAGAAAACATGATATTAAGCACACTAGTTAAATGTTAGCTGCTGCTGTACCATTTTTAACAAGACATTTTGCGTTTGGTGCTCTCAGAGAATACAGCAGAAGCTGTATCCATCATCCACACACTCATGCTGTTGGCTGGTACATATTGCTCCCTGCAGTCAGAGATATGTTGCTGCCTACGTGTCCTGCCCCACTCCAACATCCATCCCCAAGCAGGGCAGCCCAATGCGCAGGTGTAGAGTCAAGGATCAGGGAAACTTAGTTTCAAGCACGGGTAAATCTTCCCCAGCACAAGTCACAGCTTCCCTCATCTAAACCGAAGTGTGTTTTGGGGCTGACTTTGTGCTGGCAGTCACCATGTGAAGGAATGACTCCTCTATTCCCAGAGCAGGATCTCATACTAAGCCACTGGGACTAAATCAAAGGCAAATTGGTCAAATGAGGAAAAGAATACTGGGAAACTTGCTCAGAGTAATAGGTTTAGTATTAATCATCATTTTTTCTCTAATAATAATTTAGATTTTCTTTCTTCATGTCCCTGCTCGTGGCTGGGGGGTTGGACCAGATGACCTTTAAAGATCCCCTCAAAGCCAAACTATTCAATGATTCTTAAACTCCAATCAGTTTCTCTGCACATGAGGATCAACTGAAATTTTTCAAGACGGCTATCTTCTGTCCTCAAAATGGCACCAAGATTCGGTGATCTCAGGGGTATCTGAACATACAGTTAAGTTTTGACATTAAGGCCAGAAAAGGTTTTCTGCAACTATTTGTATATGTGAACTTGTGTGGACAGACCATAAACATATATTGCCCATTAAGTTCACATACATAACTGCCCTTGAAACAAGTAGGATATGTTTATGCGTGACTGAGGACCTACATTCTTTCTGGAGCCTCCTTAATCAGTGCTTTTCTCTCATCTTCACTCAGTTTTGAACATCTCTTTGAAACTGGAGTACATCACTCTTTTTGAAAATAATCCTGCAATGTGATTATATTTAATTAACATCTGAAATCACAGGCAACCACTGGAACCCAGATGTTTCAGAAAGCAACAAAACAGTGCAAAGAAAGGCAGCCCAGACTTAATACATGCTCATTCTGGAGCAGCACTGAAAAAAATAGAGACCTGAAAAAAAAAAACCCTCCAAATCTGTTGCTCCACATACCCTACACCAGGTTCCCTCCTAGGCCAGCTCTGCCTCCATCAGCCTCATGGAATGCCTTTGCCATTAGCCTCATGGAAGGCAGGACTGACCCTAATTATGGCTGCATTGTGCTACTCAACCAATGCACAAGAGCCAAGTTTAACCAGGATTTTTCCTTGCAACAGAGACCTGCCAAACAGTGGAGTGCTGCAGCTGCTCCGGGACAGTGCTGTTCTGCACAAAAAGAAGGGGACGTGGCAACTCCTAGGTGTCAAGATGGCTCATCACGGCAACTGCCATATGACAGAAACCCACGTCTTAAATGAGAAAAGCCTTTAAATGAATAGAGCTTTATGCAGCAGCATGTTTAAGTCATCATAATGCCTCATTATATTTGGCTGAGAGGCACTACTGAGTAGGAGCCAAAGTCTGCCTCCAAGTTATACTCTGGGACTGCACACAGAACTAACGGGAAGATAAGGTTTGGCCCTCTGACTGTGCTTTTAAAGATCTAAGAAAATTCCAAAGAATAACTCTTTTTTTTTTCCCCCTACAATAAAGATAAAATACTTAGTTAAGAAGAAGTTTGAATTCAGATGGAAGAAGAAAGGTTTCATTTGTTCCATTACAAATATCAGGGCATGAATGCACACTTATGAAAATGTGAAGGTGACAATGAGAAACAGATTTCAATTATATGATATAGTGATGGTTGCAAACCTAGGGGACCTCCCTGCTGCTAATATCAACAGAAACACGCTGTGAGATTCAACCCAGCTGTCAGATATTCATTACTACTTCAAGTACCCCTCACGTACAGCATAAAAACTCATTTTATGCCTTCTTTTTTATATGAAAAGGAACTTGCTGATAACAGCACTGTTTCAGAGAGCAGTAAAATGTATTTTCATAACTTTTCTGGTTTCATTTCAATGAGCTCCTTTCTTGAAGTAGTCTGCAACAGTGCAATCCCTAAAATGTTTGGATATAAGCTAGCTTGATTTAGGCACAAATTGCCAACAGCACAAACTGAAAACATAGACAAGCCATTGCATTCTTTAGTGGCTTCATGAAATATCATTTCTAAAGTACTACAAAGGCAAAATATGACTTTACAATGTACGATCTCTTGTCTGGAAAGTTTAAACTGTGCTCCTGCTGGTATTCAAATCCAGTTACTGTGTCACCTCCAGGGACAAAAGACAGAAAGGACATTAGACAACACCTCCAGGAACACGTTGCCTGTCACAAAGCATGGTGCCTGCCAAAGCCCATCATTCACAGGGACGGGCAGAAGGGACACGACCCCCTGATACACCACTGACCTTCATCGGACACGTTGCTGTGCCCTGCGCTGAGACACAGCTTATGGATCGCGGCTCAGGGATACCAGCGTAGTGCAGAAGTTGTCTTTCAAAGCTTCATCCACAGCTTGACCAAATGTCTGGCTAGAATAAACCTCTGTGCTTCCCAAACCAAAAATCAATAAGAACCTGGGCTTCAGAATAGGACATCTTTTCCTTTCTTTAATATTTAGTTATACTTTTTTGTGCATCTTCAGAGTGACAGACCAGGGGTAAACATGGAAGCGACCACTGTAAAGTAAAATTTCTTTGAAGTAAATTCAGCGCTGATGTTTTGGGTTTATCTTTTCTGGGTTTTTTTTNTGGGTTTTTTTTTTTTTTTTGTTTTTTTTTTTTTTTTTTTTTTTTTTTTTTTTTTAAATTCTGTTTCTTTTGTACTTTAAACACTTTCAGCCAAACTAGATAAGGAATCTCAACAAGCCTATGGGACAATATATCATACAAGGGGCTAAGCAGTACTGTTTCATGGGGCAGTGATATACTTGTGCCATCATGAAGCTGTATAACGAAAGAACAAACAAAAAAAAGCCACATATGATTTAAGAGGCAGAGGTAAAGAAAGCAACTATGAAACAGCAGACGCTGCAAACATCACCCCAGAGCAGTCTATCTAGAAAGGCACTTTGTAGCAAATATTTCTCTATCTGACATTGAGCTGGTCCCCATGAATTGTACCCACAGCTGAAACTCCAAAAGCAAACCTGATTTCCGCTTCTGGTTAGATACCTGTGCACAGAGGTTTCTCTATGGGTCTCCCAGTGTATCGTACTACTTTCCCAACAAGGAATGATATTGCCTGCAGTCCTGGCTAAAAAAAAGCCCAAACTCAAAACCCATAAATAAATGAAACAAAAACACCCAACCCCAAACTCACCCTGATTTAATACCAGATTTCCCCTTTAAATGGCTTTTCACCCTCAGCTTACTTTCTTAGAAATCCTTGGAATAGCCAATTCCTACCCCCAAAAGGCTGCTATATACAAAGATGTTGTCTTTTTAGTCCTGCATTCATGGGGAGTGACAGTTCACAGACTACTGTGTTCAAATAGGACCCAATTTTGGCTCTTCTTCTGACAAATGTTTTTGGGACACAAATACCTTTTCGATCACGTTGTTGCTGCCTCCGACATTTAGTAAAATATCCTAAGAAATTATGCCAACACTCCTGGCTGGAGTATAACTTCTTTTCAGTCCTCTATTTAGAGTAGTAGCAATCAGCTTTCAGTTCAGAAGTCCGTTTTCCACGCAGTGTCTGCATTCAGCTTTTACAATCAAAATGTTAAGGGCAATCCTCCTTACTGACAGCATATCCATTGACCTACATTTCATGTCATTAAAATCTCTTTGGCATTTTGCTGCCTTCCAGAACGAGTTGAAAGAATAACCTCCTCCCTCATATTAAGTACTTTCAAATGAATCTTTCCATAAACACAGAAAATGATAGTCCTGTCTCCCACTTCAATATTCACATAAAACACAAATACTTGGTTAATGAAGAATTACTGAAATCTGGCACTAAACAGTCAAGACACTTCTAAAGATAAGGAAGCTGCCAAAAGTTTTGATTCACTGCAATGGATGCCATATATATATAATAATATACGTTAACATTTAGGGTCATGTTCTTGTTTTTAAGCAAATGCAACCACTCCCTCGCACCCCCAGAAAACATAAAGTACAAATGCATTTTAAAAGATAAAACCAAATAGCCAATGAATGCATTACACTCCCTTGCTTTCAGTTGAGTCTTACCTGCAAGATGCAGCTCATGATGTCAGATGCAATTTTCGCATGTGGTGTGTCCTCATCTTTTCCTGAGGGCTTCAGGTTGTGCTCTAGACACGACTCCCAGAGTGCCACGAGGGCCTTCCCGTGCTTTTCTATGGACGCCGTCTCCCTGATGGCAGTGGTGATGCGAGTGATGCAAATTTCCACCACAGCCTGGTCATTGTCATTGGTCTGGTAGTCCTAGTTCAAACAAAAAGACATTTAACAACAAATGCCCATCCTTTTTAAGGACCTCACAGAATTAGCCTGAAGACATGAAGTTTTTGTAACTGTCCAGTGACCATTTTCTCATTTCAACTTTTGCAATGAGCATTTAGTGTGATTAAACACTGAAGTTACTCATCCTATAGACAATTCACTGGTTCAGGTCTTGATTGTCATTATTGTAAAGGTATGGATTATGTTATCAAATGATTTTTAGTAGTCTGTCTTGATCCATGGCCTTCTTGACCGGGCATCACAGCTGCACACCTTAGAACCACTCACACAGGCCTCTTCTCCCATAACTGTCCTAAAACTGAAACTAGAATTGTTATATCCACAATACATAGAGCCAAGTGCTGGGTCCCAAATATTTCACGTGATGTCCAGTCCCTGGTGCAGGTTAGTTTCAATTAGTATCAATGTAACTTAAATAAAAGTTAATTGAACAGCTTTTATCCCAAAATTCTGTAATCCCTCAAAAATCACTGACACAGATGCCATGTGGATATGAAACAGCAGTGTGTCGCCACAACGTAAAAGACCCAGAATACACGATCTAATCTATGCTATGCCACCCTAAAGTGTAATGAAGGTAAAGGACAGATTACAGTATTAACCAAAAGTCATTGGTTTTGCTAGATAAAGCATGGTCATTTTTAAAGGGCTGGAGCCAAGTTCAACACTAGCTCGCAGAAGTGTGGCTCTGGAGGCTCTGCACTGCAGCGTGGTAAGGTGCTGGGTCAGTCTCAAACCAGTTCTCTGCCTTCATTCACAGCTACCCCTCTACAAACTACTTCTTTTGTATAAGATTACCTATTAATAAAGAGGTGAACAAGTTAACAGCCACTGGCTGGGACAGCATGAGAGCAAAGCCCTAGTGAGCCTCATGTTTGCTGGCTGTGTGTGGAAGTGGAGAGTAGAGCACTCCTTTCTGTGCTGCTGTGAAACTCCTCACATTTGGAGAAAAAAAAAAAAGAAAAAACCAAAACATTTGCACCCCTCTGTCAAATCCAGACTGTTGGGGAAGTGCTGGAGCAGCTCGCTGATCTCCGGAGCCCTCTGGTGGGAATCACCGCTCAGCAGTTCGCAGGAAGGGGATGGTGAAGCTCTGCAGATGCTTCAGCTGCTGATTGCAGACTGCTGCATTTGTACAACCACTGCGTAGTGAATTCAGGCATGTTCTTACACAAAACAGGGGGAATTTGTGTCAAATTCCTGATAATCTGCAGTTAGAGACCGCATGAACAGTCAAATGGCCAAAATAACTTGATGAATGTTCTGAAAGACTGTGCAGATGTAATTGCTATCAAAGAAATGACCAAAGAGAAGAGCCAGTGCACAGTGTCTGTCCTGATGGACAAGGCGGTTCTTGTTAAAACTGGCAACGCTGTGATCAATGTTCTAAGAGTCAGGGGTTTGCACGTTGCCAAAAACTGATTTCTAAAAATCACATGCTCTATAAAGTGCAGTTATGAGAACATGTATGTGTTGCTAATCAAATATCCTAAGGCACAATGAAGATTTTCCCTTCCTTTCAGCAGGCTGGAAACAGGTGGGATAAAGAGCTTTTTGGATTTTTTTTTTTTTTTTTGGTCAGCACTTTAAAATTGCTTACCAAAATCTGTGAGCCTGCCATCATTCAGAGCACTTTCTGCTGCAAACAGAACATACAGTATACATAGTGTTCCTGTAACCTCCTATTAATCTTGAATATGCCTTAAATAACTATTTAATAAAAATTCTGATAAAGATGAACTGAAAATATTTTTAAAGGAAATCCAGCTACTGGCAACTGGATTTGGTTACCACATTTTTAAATCTTATACTTTGCTCAGCAGTCTTGAGTATTTTAGAAACTTAAATTTTGTATGTCTTTAGTGTTTTATTTTACAATACATTTAATCTCATTAAAAAAAGAAGGACAGTGTTTCACTCACCGCAGATGAACTAATTATTCTTATTTGTTCAAGAGCTTCCGAGAGGCTTCCTTCAATTTCAGCATCCTCTAAGGAGAAGAGATCCCCTGCTCGTGAGAGGTCCTTTTGTGCCAAAACTAGCCCAAACAGATGATGCATGGCTGCATTTGCTGCTGCTCAGCCAGACCTCCACGTGCACCATGGGCACAAACGACTCAGATGAGGACAGAATGGAAACATTCCTGAGGAACAGCGATCAATTTAATAGGAAGAATAAATCTGGGGCACATTTCATAAATTCCTTGGCCCCAATCTAAAAGGAAAAAAAGAAAAGAAAGAAAGGGGAAAATTAGCAAATGCATCGACTGTTATATTCCAGTTGAGCAAAGATTTTTAAATGGTGCATGCAAGCAGCACACAGGATCCTCTGGTCCAGGGAAGTCCTGAAGCACATAGCACAAATTGCACGTTTTGCCCTCAAACACTACATAGCTTAAAGTTAGCTAACCAGTACACAGCCTTTAATAAATAAAACCAAGGTCTTTTTCATTTCAACGCGTATCACCTGAGCAGGATGGCGACTGGACTAACTGATAAGGATTGCACACCACCTGCCTGTGGTCAGTAGCAGAGCAGAGCTAGAGGAGGAGGGTGAAGCCACTTGTTTTGTTTTCTGGGTTGTTGTGTCTTGACTCCAGAGATACACTATTAGCAAGATGGAGAAGATAATTATTTTTGTTTAGAAAAACAGTCAGCTTTGTTGCCAAAATGATCCCTGTAGTCTTTTCAACTCATGTAAAACAAACACTTGGCTGAGCTGAAACTATGCACTTCTCCTTGGCTGGGGAATTTAACAGAAGCTGAGCCAAGCGGGGCCAGGCACAGAACCATGTGCTCGTAACAGAGCAGAGTTCTGCATTTGAGCCCCAAAACTCTTGCATTTAAAACATCTGCAGAGAAGACATTTGCCTTAATTATAGGAGAAGTTAGGGTTTTTCCACATTTCAGAAGCACTATTTGTTATTCCAAGACTGCCAGGACTTGCCTCATGCTGATGGATCCCCTCTGCTTATATACCTTTAAAGCAAGGCTCTCCAAGGCTAAACCCAGTGCATATGAGAAAAAGACTAACAGCACGGGGTCCTTCAAGCCCAGAACACCCCACAGGGCTTGGACACCCTTCCTGGACTTCACCAAGGCAGACACAAGTCCATGTAGGCAGAAAATGTCTGTCCTCGAGTCCTTCAAGGGTCTCTATGATTGTATGAGGTTATACATAAAATATATCTGTATATGTTTGTCCTTTACATTTAGGTATGCAACGACCTAAACAAAGTTTCATCTTGGCCACTAGTGGCTGTCTGCAAGGGAATACAACAGGTACACGGCCATCTAGCTGCCAAAATTAGGAGATTAAGGTAGGCATACGCTATATACGGTATTCATTAATTCAAGAGTTTGAGTTGGCTTCAAATGTTACACACTGGAAAAGCAGTTGCTAGAACTGACTCAGTCTGCCTTTTTTTGTGCACATCACTTAAATGACACAGTCTGTTTCCAATGAGTCAAATTCCCCTGTAGCTTTATATAGGGGAAAGAGAAATGTCTGAGATTTGACATCTATTAGCTGAAGTAAAATACAGGAGAAAAGGAAATCTTAGGAAAAAAATAGGCTATACATAATCTGGACAGAGTGATGAAGAGGCTGGCTAAGTGTAACAAATTACGAACTCAAACATGACCACATTTTCCATACAGGCTGCATTAAATGAACCTGATATAGCAGCGCATGCTCACCCCAACAGCCCATGCCAAGCAGGGCAGGCAGAGCTCCTGCCCACTGGAGCATGTGGTGGCCTGCAGGAAGCTCTGTGCAGATCTATATCTAACCCAGGCATAGCTTGACATGAGAACATGTATTAAAATACAAACATTATGTCATGAAGGAAAACTTGCCTTCTGTCTCCACTTATTCATCTAATATTTACTGATTTTGTGGGTAGAAAGAGATCTACCAAGCACATCTCCCAGATGGCCCACATGGATTCACAACCAACTCCTCCTGGTTCTTCTCCTGAGTTGATGAACAAAGTACTACATTGTCACAAACAAGATACTTCTAATTATGATTTGAGATACAGAGTATCCTTAATCTCCATTACCATATGGTATACTTTTCAGGGGAAAAAAAACCAAAGGCAAAATGTCAAAAAAGGTAAAACCAATGCAAAACAGTGAGAACCTTCTGAAAATAACTCAATGAAACAACCTCTATTTTAACAGTATGGACAGCACGTTGCACTTGTTCTGTCATAAGCCTGATTGTAAGGGGTTTTTTTTTAACTTTCCCAAATTTATCAATATCATTACACAGGACTTTTAGTTCGACTGTTTGCTACAAGACAGAAGCAGAAAAGAGCTAGTAAGATCGCAAACCCTGCAGCACAACAGGCTAGATCCTCCTGACAATTCCTATGGCATAAATCACCAGTCGCCAAACTGAAGGGGATGGTGTAAGTACAGAGGAGACTGGGCCCACCGTACTTAGGCTCTGCAGTTCTCAAAATCTGAAAGAAAAGTGCAAAAAGCCACAGCCACAAACTGATTTTTTTCCCTTTTTCTTTCTTTTTTTTTTTTTTTACCTGGTCACGATTCCACATCATCATCTTCAATAGTGGTTACAGGTGCAAAGCTCCTGTTCTTGGAAACAAAGCCTCACCATTTGCTTTGCCCCTCCTGCCACCCCAGGCAGCAGCCGAGGGCACAGTAAGTGGAAAGAAAGCTGGGGAAAGGGGTGGCAAGCAGTGAACCTGAAGCTGTTAATTGCAGTGCCAGGAATAAAGCATCTCAGGAATGCAGACTAAAGCAGCCTAGAAGTTACCAATGGCTCCATCAGGTGACTAAAGGAACTTAAATGCAGAGAGGCCTTATCTCTGAATGAGCTGCTCTGTTTCTAGGACAAAAATACAAAGCCTACTCCACTTGAGGGCAGTTGTTTTTAATAGAGAAAACAGAACTCTCTGTGTTAGTGGAAAGCTATCCTTCCCTGGGAAGAAGGTAAAAAAAAAAGCCTCAGTAAGCTCACAGTGTTTGAAAGAAAAGAAGTGAACAAACTTGCTACAGAAGAGATTTTTTGTCCAAAGGCATAAATGCTATCATTTTGTAACACTTCACATGAATACAAAAGAGGGTCTGAAATTTGCTTTGGCTTTTAAGATTACTGTCCTAAGTAGCATAACAAAATCTGCACGCGTAATTTAGAAAAATGCTCTAGGAATGAAGACCCATGTGAACCCTCCCTTTGATCAGCTGCACTGAAACACAGCAGCCACTTCTTGGCCTTTTGCAAATGATATTCTACTCGATGTGCTTCTGCAGCAGAAGAGTTTCTCAGAAAGAGCCTGTTCTCTATCAGATGAACAGACGCTTTTAATGTAAGTTTCATAGGCAACACTAAGGACAATATAGAAAAATATTTACTTACTATAAGCTCTTTGCAATGGAATTATAGCAAATCTTCTTACCACTTATGTAATAGTACGGAAAATACTTTTCTTGCACAGGTCTTAAAAGGAGAGAATTGTCTTTTAAGCATCTCCTTGTTCATTACAAGATTGTACTGTTTCCTACTAATAGGTAACTGGCACCGAGGAAATGGAAAAGCATACTATTTGTGTCTTCTAAAATGTAATCTTTTTTAGTATTTTTTTTTTAAAAAGGGTCATATTGGATGATGAAATTGCTTCAGAGTATGGTTTCTGAGACATCTCATCACCATGGCTCCACATCACCTATCAGTATCTTCTCATTCAGACAGGACAGAGATTACTCTGTCTGTCAGATCAGACTCATATTTGCATCCCACGTACACAAGCAATGGAAAAAAGGCAAAGGCTCTCTAAAAAAACCTGAAGTTTGTACGCTCCGTGGGGCTCCCCATCGGCACAGCGTCCATGGGGGTTTGCAGCAGGGATCCACGCCTCCCTATGGTCAAAACACAGGAAACAAAGCAGTGACTCCAGCTCTTGTAACAAACTTCAAGTCGCCACTGTGCAGGCAAAAAACCTCTCAGTTTATAATACAGGCTGTTCCCACTGGTTTGCAGTGCAGTTCCACACCTAATTTAAAGTTTTGATTTGGGTATTCACCACCTAGTTTCCCTTTTCATGAAAAGCTGAAAGAGCCCTATGTTCCCCAGGACCTTGAAGCTGTTCCCCTCCAAGGTGAGTCTCTCAACTTGCTGGAGGCACAGCATTCTTACCAAAGCTCCTTATCAGAAGCAATCAGAATAAAAGCTAGCCTGACAGGTTTCAGAGCTTGAAGCATTTGAATTGGCCTGTTTGCAAAATAATTCCCTCAATAATAGAAGATTAACAACAAAAATTCCATGTAAAAGGGCAGTTGGACCTAAGGGCATCCAAAAGCCAATTGAACTTTGAGCTAAAAGACTGAGTCTTCCAGTTTTATCAGGAACTCAGATCCTGCAAAATGACATTAGAAGGACACACACAAAAAATATTTCTTAAATCAAAGAGGAAGGGGAAAGAATAATTTTTTAAAAATTTACAGTGAAGGAAGTTCTCCAAGAAATCAGAATAATCAGAATAATTTCCCTAACTTTCCCTAACTGTGCAGTAATATTCTTAATCTAGTTTCATGTTAAGCAACATAAATCAAGAAAACTCACTATATTGAAAGAATATTAGGAAACGTAGGCCATCTAGAGTTCATGTTAAATGAACCTCATAGTATCTTCTAGTTTGCCCGCTGCAAAGCAAGAGGCAATTAAAGCCTTCCTATACTGTTGAAACAATTTTGTACGTGAATTTACATGATACCGTATTTCAGAAGATGTTGAGCATCCACAGTGCTAAGCCTTGAGTTAACTCACCTCCCCAGCAAAATCCATAACCCACCACTATCAGGGACAGTCCCTGCAGGCTCTCAAAGTCACTGGCCAGTTGCAGTTGAGCACATCAAGAGACAACCAGCTGTGAGTACAAACCATCCCCTTGCTGGGATCATCCCCACACTGAGGACAGTTAATACTCTAAACCCAGTGCACAGAATCCAAGATTCATTCAGCACTTCCCAAACCCCTTTCTCCTCTGTTAACACTCCGTTTGCCATGAGCACCATGCATGGCTCTCCTCAAATGCTGCAGCACAACTCTCAACTGGAGCACTTCCAGCTGGTGTTTCTTGTTCTGTGCTGAAGGATGAGACTACAATGGGCGCCAAAGCTCTTTGATAAGCAAAGGGTAACGTTCACTTTCTGAAATATTAAAGAAAAAAAAAAATATCTAAAAGTATAAACTGAGCACCCAGTTCAAAAAAGTACCTTAGATTTAAGTGTCGGGTAAATTACACAGGAGAGGAAGGTGATCTGAGAATTCCCCTTAAATGGAGAGTCTTCTGTTAAAGGACTGGGAGGCCAGAGGTCTTGCTTTACCGTGGCAAACTTGGGAAAATCACAGCCCAATGCTTTGACTACTGTATCTATAAAAGAAAAAAAAAAAAAAAAGAAAAATCAATTTCCTCACCTCACAGACATGTTGCCATACTTAATACACTGGATTGTATGAAGTGCTTTGGATGCCTTGGATGAAAGACACTACAGGAAATCAAAAGAAAAATAGTATTAGTAACTATATGCCTTTTCAGCACTCTGTGCGCAGACTATAAAATATATGCTGCATGATACCTCCAGGAATACAACTGTGTGTTTCACCAAACAGGGTTTAATATTTAGGACATGGTCCCATAAAAAAAAAAAAAAAACAAACAGGACAGCTCTACTAAACCCTGTGGGAGTTTGTGACGTTATTCACACATGCATGGATTGAACAAAGCAAGGTTTAGATTTCCATTCTCTCTGGGGGTGGGGACAAACGTTTTCACCAACTGCATATTTAGTTTTATTTTACTTTTCCGTGAATAGGAGGAAGATTAGAATCATCTTCAAAGCAATCTTTTATTCTGTGCATGTGATAGGATTCAATGCTCTTGAAATCCTTCTCCCTCATCTCACAGGAAAAAAATATGTTTTGTGGAATTAGAAAATGCAGGTCTCAAACAGTTACAGAAGTTTGTAATATCTCCAAGACTGCTGGATACTTCCTTCCCACGTGCACCAAGCCAGGAAAAAAAGAATGCATGGATACGTTTCCTGGTTATTTTCAGCCTGAAAGTTTCCCAAGAACATTCACGTATGCAATTTATGGACAGAATATTGGAAGATATTTCAAATAACTTTTCCCTTCCGTGTTATACTAATAATCTTATTTATTTTTATGTTTGAAAAGCATTTACTCACTAAAATACATCAGTCTCTCAAAACTTTTAAATAAAGTTCTCACATTTTTTCAGTGAAAGAAAAGGATTAAAGATTATATTGAAAGAGCATCATTTTCACACAGGGTGAATAGACTACAACAGTTCCCATGGGATCAGCTGCATATATTTAAACTCTTCTCACAAGACAACCATTGTTTCCTACAAGCCTCTCTGCTTTTTTTCCCCTGTCATGACAGGTTTCCACACTTCATGTCGTCTAGAAATCCCATGGATGCTGAGCTGGACCAGATTATGAAACAATAAATTATGAAGTCTACTAATTAGGCTAGGGTTAATTTCTTCCCCTCCACCCCCGCTAATGAAACACCTTGCTGCAGTCCTGGGAGCTGTCAACTGACTTGCTCTCAACATCCAGTTCTTATACACAAGGAAGCAGTATTCTTATTGGAGACAACCGCAAAATAATCAGAGGAATTCTACAGCCTCTTTTAAAGCCTTCTCTTCTAGCAGAGCTGCAGGGCTACACTACTTTCTCCTCAGTCTGAAGTAACTTCAGTGTTTTTCCTAGATGTGGCAACCAGCATGTAAGTATTCTCCCCTGCAATAAACTGGCTTAATCAGTAGGTTTCATAGGTCAGATGCTGCTCTTAGTCAACCAGATTTCACAGATCTCCGAGGCAATTTTGGCTGCAGAATCCATGCAGAGTGGTAAGAAAGTACTTACAGACTCACTAAGTGCTACTTTTGCAAACAGTTTAAAACCTGACCAAGTTATATATATTTTTTTAATAGATATATCTACCTGATAACCTATGTGCTTGTCAAGACAGTTTTCTACAATTTTCAGTATATAACAGCTTATATTTAACTGCTGTTTCAGAACACACCAATGCTATATATAACGATTCATAACACTTAGCATTTTTTAAACATACGTAAGGCAGATTTGTAAGAATTCAATTTCTAAATATCTTCCCAATATTAAAATACTATGCTAAAATAAACACCACACTGCTAATATGGAATAAGTTGTTCCATACCACACATGCCAATACACTCATTCTCACGGTGATACTGTCAAGAGCTGGTCATTTTCAAGTGTTGCTTAATGAGCTTTCATCCCTGTGACATATTTTCAAAACAGTCATGATGCTACAGAAGAAGAATTGTGATAAAACTTTACAAAATGTATAAATATGCATTTCTGTCTAAAGACTGAAAGACTAAAGGAACAGAGCGCGAGGGACTATAGGATAGAGTCTCTAAGAACACCACTCTGGAAGTGAAAATTGGACTAGAGCAATAAATAAATTCAAAGTCATCTGAAAGAGCAGTTCACAAAACAATCACTGAACATCCTAAGATTCCTCCCAGGTACCTGGCAATTCACTCCAGATTCTCTTTAGTATATTTTGGTTTTTTTAATAGGGCCAACAGCTTCCCGAGCTTGCACTTTCAAAGTTCCCCTAACGTAAGACAATAATTCTACAGCACAGGGCACAAAGTGCCTCCTCAGCCTGGGGAGGAAAGAGAAACACATTTGAGCCCCAGGATGAGTCAAGAGCACTGCAGGATTAATGCACATGCTGTCACACAACACAATACACAGGCACTGCTTTCTCTTTCAGTGGCACTTCAAGCTGACTTACAACATTTTTCACAATCATTGTGATACATTTATAGATATAATAACCAGAGTTCCTGCATTCAGAGAAAAAAAAACAGTAACAGTCACATTACTAAAGACTACATATCTGACTCTCTCAAAAACCTCTTCCATTATTTAATAGTTGGATCTGCTACTCAACTCCTTTCCATGCAGTAATTTATTCATCATTGAAAATGTTACATGAATGCATATTTAAGTTAGTTATTCATACCTCTCAGAAGAGAAACCTCTGAAAAACATTAATAATTGAAGGCAAAATGTTGCTCTTTAGAGAAATTCTGATAAAATCCATTACAGTTGTCAGTCCCCCTTCCATCCCCCTGTCTCTGGTATGCGCGGCTGCTGGCTCGGTGCACAGCCTTGTCAAACCAACCGTACAGTCTATTCAGTTACCCTGGAGTTGTCATGTGGAATCAAGCAAACAAATATCTTCTGTCCATTTTCCCCAACTCCAGCACTAAAAAACAGATCAGAACTAATTCTTCACAAAGCTTAACTTCAGTAGCAGCTTGAGTGAAAATGCTCCAAGCTTGATATGGAATTTGAATTAGTTAAAAGGATTTATCAACAGCCAGTGGTTACATTCAGTTAATTAATAACTTGCTTAAGAGTAACGAGGAAATTGCAGGAGTTAATATTACTTATGGGGCCTCTTTTCAGAAGTTGGTGAGAAGGCTGGACCCTTTCAATGTCTTTGGAGGAACATTAGTCAAAAGAAAAGTCAGGAAAGAGTAAGACGCTGGAGGACGCATCCTTTCAGTTGACATCCACTGCACCTCACCAAAGCATAGCACTTCAGCCAGCCCTTTGAAAGCATAACTGTCCAGGTGGAACCAGTGCACAGGACCTACCCGAACACCTCGAAAGCTTGGCAGCCACAGCAGAGAAATGATTTCTAAATCATTCCAGTAGCGTTCCACACACGAGCTGAACATTCTTTCCTTCCACATTAAGCATGTCTGTATACTTTTCCCCCTTAACTTTCCTTTGATAAATAATTTCCAGATTCCCATCAAATCAACCATAACTAATGCCTACACTACACACAGACCAGCAGGATCTTGACAGAACTGATACTGGCCGTATCCTCCTCTCCTGAGAGAGCATAGGAGCAAACTCACACTGGGAGTGCCCTAGCACTGACATTTTTCTAATAATGGTCAGAGTAATATCAAATGAACCAACTCACAGAACAGCAAAGTGTAAGGTCAAACACTTTTAGCCAGCTGCTAGAAAAACAGAAAGACTGTTTGCCCTAAGATAATGAGGAGGCATGTTTATACCATTCTCGTTAGGGCTTTTGTCCTTTTGCAACACGGAAAGGATTTATAAATTATACATATTTTTTTTTAAAAATTTGCTCCATAGAATATGCATTCAGTCATACAAGTCCCCAATTTTGATGCCAAATGCCCCAAATAGGTGTTTTGCTCCTATTCGTTGCACCATGGCCTCTGCAACCAAACTTAAAATTAATGGTGGGTGAACACATGCTTTTAATGAGGTTGAGAAAGTGGGTGTTGCTGTTTTTTAAACAAAATGCAATTGTGTGTTCTCTACGTCATCCTTTTAATTTAGTACGTATACAAAAAACACAGCTTGCTTTTCTCCTGCCTCTATGAGACTGTAAAACACTTGCAAGCTGATAGCAGAACGCAAATATTCTCACTCTCAAAATAATTTTCTAAGAAAGAGATTTTAAAAAGTTTCAAAAGGCAGCATGGAAGAGAGGAGAGCATAAATGAGGGTTGTGGATTTAACTTCTTCACCTGATAACTACTTAAACCGTTGTACAGTCAGAATTAAGGGGTCACTCCCTTCGTTCATTGTGAGCCTGCTTTTGACTTCTAATAGCAACAAATGCAACATTTGCTCCAGTGTCTGACTATCCTTTAATTTTTCATGTGGAAGGAAAATGAGAACCACAAGCTGGTTTTGTACCAACTCACACACAACTACAGTTGTAGCTAGTGACAGTCCTCAGAAGACTTAAATGGAACAGCTTTTACAGTAACTATGCTCAGAGGATAAGACCAGCATTGACTGTCTTCTCAGACAACCCATTCTCTTCACGTCATGAGGCAGATGGGAGAGAAAGGGGTTCTTCTTACTCTGAGGCAAATGTGCTCTGCTCCCAGAATCATCTGTACAATGAGTAAGAAAACCCAAGACAGAAAGCCTGCTGGGGAATATGAGGCAGCAAAGTGGGCATTGGCGAGAGAGACCCAAACAAGCTTTGAGAAGAAGACTGATGGCACTTCCATGCAGAAAGACACTGACGTGGGCCCTCTCCAAGCTGGGCACTTCAATCCCTTCCAATTTGTAGACTCCCTGCAGAGGTTTGCCCCGCCAGCATCACCCTTTACAACACTGATGAGTCATACCTTAATTCTTTCACTTCTGCTTTTTCATTGATGGATTCATTGCGGTAAATCATTAATGTCATCAAGACAATGAAATCTTAGCTAATGTAAAATGGCATGTGAAAGAAATCAGCAGGAAGAGTGCTTCTAGCCACCCAGTGCAGTGTCTTAAAATTTCTCTGGCTTTCCTCTTGCTGTTTAAAAAAATTGTAATCACCTACACAGAGATCCAAGAAGTTACCACTGGACCAGGATGTGCTTGGAAAGACAAATGAAGTTAGAGGCATCAAAGAGCACTTCAGCAACTCAGGCATATAATGCATATAGTAAACAATATGTTGTAGTAATAAGGCAAAACAAGATATTGCGATAATAAGGAAAAAAGATTTTCACATACATATCACTATCTGGAAAAGGAAAATTTACTTTATGAAAGCAGTTTTTTCCATCCAAGAAAACAAATTGGTCTTAGCTTCTATTGCAATAGCTACAATGAATTTATACCCTTTTTAAACAGCGCCCTGAAAATATTTATTTTGTTAGACTTTTAAAAATAAACATCTTGTTAGGAAAGAGACACGCTATTGTTTTCTCTCTGACTAATTGGTGAAGAGAAACAGAATATTCCATATTCATCACATTTAGCCTACATGAGTCATGCTATCTTCTAACCAGACAAAGCATTTTAATTTTAATAATGACAATGCTGACAGCTACAATACTGTTCTTGCAGAAGTTTGCTTGTAAATAATTAACAATTGTTGTATAATGACAGTGGGTTTTTTGATAGCTCTATTAATTTCACAGTCAGGCTGGAGTCTCTTTAATTTAGGGTATTCAAAAAAATCCAACCCCTTCCCAACCTACTAACATAAAAGGCTAATGGAAAAAACAGGTTTACGTCCCTACAGTCTGTCTCGATGCCAAAAATCGGTTGTACACCAAGAGTCAACCATGGAAAAACAAAGAGAATAGTATAGAAATCACAGATCATACCTCCAACGGGCTTACATGTTTGACTAATAATTATCCAATTTTGAAGTTCAAGTCTGTGTTGTGGCAAACAGGTCCATACACTAAAATCCTGTTTTGTGTTGTAGGACCTGGTGGCGACGTTGTCAGAGGACTGATTCAGCACAGGATTGGGCACCACCTATTACTGTCCTTTAAATATGGGCACTCACGCCTCTCAGAATCGCAGCAACTTTGATGAGCGTTCCCCTAATCCACCCATAATTTTAAAACCTGACAACGTTCCTCTAATTCTGATGGAATAAACAAGGACATAATACCTTGAGGACCATGAAAATGTTTCCCGTGTAAGCAAATTCTTTATCACATGCCATACAGTTTCCCTAATTCACAGCTACACCTTTTTACATGCACATAAGAAATTTAATCCTAAAATTATAGAACTGTATGCAGTGTTTCCTCTACTATAACAGGAGATATTCAATTTGATTTTGTTTTCCCTTCAGATAACACACCCTGGAGTTTCCATTCCTGTGGGGATAAAATATTTCACAGGGCCTCTCAAAAGCCCACTGAAGTTAATGGAGAGACTCTTATTGTCATTACAAGAATCTATAGACTTTTGTTTTCCCAGCAGGTATTTCCTGAAGTTACCCTGGGCCCATTTTCTGTCCTAGACAAAGTGGATAATGACACAGACATTTATGAAGGAATCTTTGGTTTCTATACAGACTGGGTAACAAGAACCATCTCTGGGCCATGCATTTGACTGGCAGCAGCCCAATATTTAGTGCAATTGCATAGCTTCATACACTAAATTAATTATTCAGGATTATAAACTGTCCTGCCAAATAAAAAATGGTAGATGTTAACCTAATATTTCTATCAAATTCCATATTAATTACTACAACTATTTTCTAACTACTCTAATTTTTTTCTCATACCAAGTATTGCTTATACTCCAATTACTGGCAAAGCCCAGCGATCTTGTTTGACACTTTCAGAATAGCTGTTTATTTCTAAAGGACAAATCCTGTGAGCTAGGCAAAGTCAAAGCTCCTGTTGAAATTAAAAGAGGTTTTCCCTGAATGAAGTCTAAAAAACTATAGGATTTGACCCACTGTCTCATAGGAGCTAGACCCTGCCTCAGCACTGTAGCTGTTCCTTACTCAGGTTGGTAGGTGGGTATTGCCTGGCAGCCCTATCTTGTAACAATACACAGAGCTCATTAGCAGCTGCACAGCTCCAAAGGCTCATCTGCATCACAAAGACAACATCTGCTGTGCATCTAGGTGCCATCTCGTTGATAAAGTATATCAGGAACAGAGAAAGTTTGCATACTCATTTCTTTATAGCTACTGCTGGTTTGGAGACAGCTCCAAAATACTTGTAGGCAATAAACATCACTGCAGGTTCATATGACTACTTCAGATGCTCCACAGCCCCCCTTGCTGTGATGGACTAACTGCAAACATCCAATTTCTTTTTTAACATTTATATATGTATGCATACACACTATCACATTCACATATCAGATAATGTTTTCGTTAACCACCTGCATCATTTTCCAGTTGAACTGCATATTTTATTACTTGAGGCATCTATTTCTATTCACTTTGTTTCCTACTTCCAGGGCTTTCTTAATTGAGCTGCATAGTTTATGAACTGTGCTAATTGACTGCATAACTCCACTGCTGAGGTTTTATATACTGTACCAAGCAGCATATTGAGTGCTGGATTTGTGCCACTGCAGTTACAAGCTCTGCAAGTTCAGGAGTACTTTAACAGTTCTGCTGTATTTTTCTCCAATACCTGTTTTTTCTGCTCTGTAATACCCAAATGGGTTGAAATCTGCACTTGGCTTAAGCAAAAGTTTTTTTAAGGACAGCCAAGACAAATTAATTAAACTGTTGATGACAGCCCAAGTAACCCTTGTATTCTGCCCTTGAGAGCAGAAGTCAAGAAAACTTACCCAAGGAGAGCAAAGGCAGCTACTCCCACCGAGGAGAAAAAATTGCCTAACCACAAGGGGTTGTTCCAATAGGTGCTCATGCTCCTAGCTTCTGGTTATGAGCCAGAAACCTTTGAAAGGGTCCTAGAAGCAGCAAGGAAAAGCAGTATTGATAAGTAACCATGAGGACATACTGTTCTCAGCTGCTACAAGTTAAGAGCTCAGCAATCAGGGCATGCTTGCTGCAGAGAAACCAGCGTCTGGAGCAAAGACTGGTTCCACGCAGCATCCAGCTGTTTCTCATCCTAATTAAGGCTATAGGCTAACAGTGATTATTAATATTAAACACCTACCCTCTGAAGCTACTAATGAAACCAGATAATCCATACCATAGAGCCACATTTAAAATTAATACAGCCATTTATGCTAACTTACAAGAAAGGAAAGCAGTGCACATGATACAACGTGCACACACAGGTTCTCGGCTATGGATAGATGCCACAGGAAGAGCCAGCGTTTAAAAATCACTAAAACATCTGTTCAGATGCTTAATAAGCTTACCATCGTTAACACTATACTCTCAGATGAGCACAATGCTTTGAAAGACAAATGGAATAGCACTTCCACCAGAAACTGTCATTTCAACATCAGAACTAAGCAGTGGCAGTTATTTGGAGGCATAAGGAAACCAGTTAGCAGGGGAAAAAAAAAAGAGAGAAAGGAAAAAAGAGTGGGGCACCACACAGGACAAATTACTTAAATTAATGGATACCAGCAGTAATACATAAACGTATTTCCAGGACAAAGGTTTATTTGCTATATTTGTAGAAGAAAGCCTCTATATAAATAAGTGAGCAAGAAACCATAGACATGCAGGATTGGAAAATCCTCAAGAGATTATCTGATTTACCTCCTTACACTGAGGCAAGAGCTGTCAGGTTTAGCCACACCTGATGTTTGTTCCAATCTTACTTTCCTAAGAAAAGCTTTTCAGCACTTCATAATTAGGAATTTACCCAGCAGCCAAAGACTTCTTCCTACTCCATCAGAAACAGAGGACAACAGATTACTGTTTTGCTACAGTATTTGACTCTATGATTCTTTGCTCTCTCAAACATCTCCTTGTGGAGCAAACATCTCTTTCAGCATCTCACTATTCTCATATTTTCTTGCCATTTTTTCCATTCATATTGAATCTCCTCTGTACTCTTTTTTTCTGGAATTTCTCAGCCTATTTCCATCAGGCATTTGTGTCATCAGGGAGCAGGAGGTAGCACAGGGTACCAAGATGGTCTAGAGATCTGTCTCTCCACCCAGGGAGATGGCACACAGCTGAAGCCTCCCTACCCCAGCTCCTGGCCAAAAAAGCAGCTTTGACTCTTATGCCATGCTCAGAACAACCAGTTTGGTTTATTATCCTGTGCCAGCTGCAGTGATCAAGCACAAAGTTGCCAACAAGTACCCCCAGCCATCTCACTTTATCAAGTCCCTGTCCCATTTCTTGGCCACCCTCTTCACACCCCTTCCTTTACCTTGTTTATGCCTCTTCATACACAAAACTAGTATCTCCATTATTGTTATCCAGGTAAACTTGGTTTCATGTAGCACTAGAGATACAGTTGCCCAGCTGGAGCTAGCCTTACAAGAGTCTTCTTCCCAGAAGGTCCCCAGAACTCCCCTCAAATGATGTGTGAAGTCTGATTGCTTCTCTAATGGCCCCTCTTAACCTGCTGTGCAATCCAGCCCTCCCCCATGCCTGTAACTTGTGTTAGTTCTCACACCATTAGCAGTCACATCTGACAATTTCACACATTGTATCCAGTGCTTTTCCACCTCCTGTTTGTTTGGCTTAACCTCAGGCCAGGCCCTGAGCAAAATTTGCCTCCCAAAATTTTAATTACCTCAATTTCTCTTTGTGTGGGTTTTTTTCCCCTTTAGTTTGGGTTTGTTTGTGGAGTTGTGGGGGTTTTTTTTGGGGGTGGTACCACTATACCTGTTGTCTTTCTCCTGAGGCATTGCCCCTAGCCTGAGAACTGCCTGCTCCACAGACATGGCACACAGCCAAAGCAGGAACTCCAGTATGAAACCGACTCCCTGAAGTTTCGAAACATATTGCACAGAGACCCTTTTCCTCTCATAAACTAAAAATTTAAACCAATAGCCTCTGCAACATAAGTCAACATTTGAGCCTTTGTGTCCAAAATGTGGTTCTCAGTTTTTCCCCAGCAGGTCTGAATTTATCAAATAGTCAGGTGTACACACTGCATTAAAATCAAGTAATAGAAAATTCAGTGTTCAGCTTTCAAGTCCAACGCAGTAGTAAACTGATTCGATTTTGCTGTCAATTACATCAGGGAGACAAAGGAGAAAGTAGGAAAAAAATTAGATTAGTGCATTCTGAGATAAAAGGTATTTCAGATAAGTTTAAACTTAGTTTTGCAAGGTTCAAACTCATCACATACATCTGCATGGAGAACTCTGCAGAATACCTGGAAGGCTCAGCATCAAAACAGTTACCTCATCATCTAACTGCATTAAGGTTTTCTTTTTTTTCCTCAGCAGGACTCATGGGACAAGACAAGAATTTTAGCTGGGGCCTGAAATTCTCATATCCAGTCTAACTGACCTTAACCATAAAGGTAATTTTCACCTAATCATCAAATTAGATTGCCTCTTAAGTCTTCCTCGTCAGACTGTAAATAGATATTCCTCCCTTTTTTTTGAAGGACAAGAATTAAAGAAAGAAAAGACGTGCAAAAAGATTGAAACTCATACGAACTAGAGATAAATATCATGAACTTAGGAGATGTTATTAGGAGGTACCAGATCATAAGTCAACAGACTCTTGAACTTAACTTTAACTATGAGTAACAGTCTCATTATTCTTAGTTATTCATTGCCCTGCTTCAGAGTCAAAAAAATCACAGCATGGCTGAAATTGGAAAGCACCTCCAGTGATCATCTAGTCGAACCCCCTGCTCAAAGCAGGGTGAGCCAGAGGTTGTCAGGGCCACCTCCAGTGGGACTTTGAACATCCCCAAAGATTAAGACTGTACAACCCCTCTTGCTAACCAAGTAGTCTTGTTTCACTCCTCCCCATCAGGTATTAATATACACTGATAAGATCTCCCTGAGCTGTCTCTTCTCCAGGCTAAGCAGACTCAGCTCTCTCAGCCTCTCCCTCTGTCCCAGATGTTTCCACCCTCTAATCATCTTCATGGCTCTTTGATGGATTTACTTCAGTATGTCCCTGTGTTTCTTGTACTGAGGAGCCCAGCATTGGATCCACCACTCCAGACGTGTTCTCACCAGTGCTGAGCAGTGGGGAAGGATCACCTCCCTCCAGCAACAGGCAATGCTCTGCCTAAGGCAGCCCCGTGGGCTTTAGAACAAGCTTTAGAACAATATAAGGGGCCAGTACAGAGAAAAGTCACAGCTGTCACAACTGGACTCAACCTCATTACAAGTAAGACATAAGTGTGATACTGGTATTGTAATACACAGAGACTTACACGAGAAGGCGGCTTGGTATTCTAGAGTTAAAGCTGATGAAACAGAACTGTCAGCCTTACCTGGAAGTTTTCTGGTGCTTAAAAAAATCTTCTCCAATTCCACATTCTTACTGATTCTTGAAAAGAAATTATTTCCTACTGGTTACCACAACAATATTCTGATGGTAGAGGATAAAAAAGAACTGTGTTTTCTTGTCTAAATAACATCCAATATCAGTTCCATTTATCACATCTCACTAACAGAAAAGAAACCACATAAAATCTTCCTGAATGCCTGTAAATCTCTGACAATTTTCATTAGCATTATTTCACCTTAAAAATCACAAAATCTACTTCAAATTTCCAGTCTAATAGTACCTTCACCCATCCTACATTATGCTCACAGAAAAGGGTTCATGTCATGCATATATACAGACCAAGGACTTTTTTTATTTTAATGGCAAGGCAACAAAGAAATTCACTTAATGACAAGTTCTTGGACTAATGTATTATTCATTCTGTTATGTGACAGTAGAACAAAATTGTATCCATAAATATATAATGTTGTACACCATTTTTAATGTAGTTTACATTTAAGAAATAATTGGCTGTCTTTCACCACATTATCCTCTCTTTATTCACTTTTTTTTAAGTGGATGTCATAAAACCCAGTTCATGACAAAGAAGATGCGTTCATTCCAGGAACAGAGACAGCAACTGGCCTGGATAACTAAAAAATTCAGCCTCTGTTTCTGAAAATGTTTTCTAGTCTCCGAAAGGATTTTGGAGTTATCTTTACAGGTGTTTTCCACATATAAATTGCTACTTTACTCTCTTTTCCTTATGATTAACATTATGTGGTTTTAGACATATTAACTCGAGATAAACAAATTTTATCTAATCATCAGCATACTCACATTCGTGTATTAAATGATATGTGGGGTTTTGACTTAAATAATAAAAATACTCAAATCTCCTTACTCGGTATCCCAAAGCAAGGCAAACCACGAGGAGAGAGATTTCTTAGTGCAGCCAGTCCCCTCAACAGAGCTGGGTGCAGGCAATACTGACCACTATCAGTCCCAGGAGAGCCACGTGGTCATCTAAGTCCCAGATACATCCAGGGTGTCCAGCCAGGAGCAAAAGGAGACAAGGCCAGAGCCAGGACTGGTGACAAAGCTACAGCACAGGGCCAAAGTCCATCCAGGAAACAGGACTGGATGCTTGCATGAAGGGCCCATCCAGGAGCCAAGCTGGTAGCATCAGTCTGAGGTTCATCTAGGACTGAGGGACTCAGCCTAAGCTGAACTGGGGCTTCTGAGCAGGTGTGGGTGGAGGTCCCAGGTAAGGTTGGTCAGGGCCATCAAGGCCTAGCAGTGCCCTCAGAACATAAACACTTTCCAGGTTCCATTACTTTGCTTAAATTTCATTTGCCTTCATAAATTGTTAGGAGGAGCATTTGTGGATTATTGTAGCCTCTGCAGTCACCTGCGTGGTCTCTCCAGTTACTGCCCTTGCATGTCTCAGGTTTACATCCAGTTCTGGGTTAGAATCATCTACATTGGAAGGGGCCTTTAAAGTTATTGAGTCCAACCATCAACTTAACACTGACAAAACCATGACTAAACCATGTGCCTCAGCACCACATCTACCCATCTTTTAAATAACCTCCAGGGATGGCAGCTCAAACACTTTCCTGGGCAGCCTGTTACAACAACGGACAACCCCTTTGCTGAAGGAATTTTTCGTAATATCCCAGTGTAAACCTCCCCTGGCACTACTTGAGGGCATTTCCTCTTGTCACTGCCCTAGTCCTGCTGGCCACACTGTTCCTGATACAGGCCAGGATGTTGTTGGCCGCCTTGGCCACCTGGGCACGCTGATACATTCAGCCCATAGTCAATCAACTCCCCCAGGTCCTTTTCTGCCAGGCAGCTCTCCAGTCACTCTTCCCCAGGCCTGTAGCGTTCATGGGATTGTTGCGACCCTAGTGCAGGACCCAGTACTTGACCTTGTTGAACCTTATACCACTGACCTTGGCTTGTTGATCCACTCTGTCCAGATCCCTTCGTAGAGCCTTTCTACCCTCAATGAGACCAACACTCCCACACAACCTGGTGTCATCTGCGAACTTACTGAGACTGCACTCAATCCTTTCATCCAGGTTGTTGATAAAGATATTAAACAGAACCAGGCCCATTACTGAGCCCTGGGGAACACCAGCTGTGACTGGCTGCCAACTGGATTTAACTCCATTCACCACCACCCTTAGGGCCTATCCAGCCAGCCAGTTTTTTACCCAGCAAAGAGTATGCACACCCAAGCCATGTGCAGAAGGACATGACTTGGAGAAACTGACTTCAGCCTGCTCCCCTCCTCTTCTATGCTGTACCAGCCACGAGACCCAGTTCTGCCTACACAGGTGAGGAGACTGCAGCAAGCACCCTCTCTAACAGCAAGCACCATCTGAGCATCTCAGCCAAAACTTTGTCAGGCAGGTAGCAAAACCTATCCATCCATATGTCTGTACGCTACTAAAAATTTTACAGATCTGTATGCTTTTGCTCATCAACAAGAGATGAGTCTCATGGACATAAACAGGGAATTTCACACTGCCAGAGAAATGCTGCTCGACTGCCAAAACCAACACTGAATCATTGCTTGAGCAGCAATTAAACTGGAACAATGCAGATACCCGAGCCTTACTTTAATCATTCTCCCAATCCTGTGTTAATTAGCTAGGCTGCAGTAACTACAGAAATGATGAGCCTATATGAGAATAAAAAGTAAAATTATATTAAAAATTCAGTAAATTATACAACACTCCTTCCTATAAAAATATTTTTAAATATTCATGTCCAAAAGTACATACCCTACAAAGATCCTGAGACTGTTCATTAGACTTCTTTGTAACGTGGATCTCTTAACTGCCACTACTGATCAAATTAAAAGGTGGCATTTAAGAGCTGCCAAGGCCCCACAACTCCAGTGGGCATGAACATGGTGTTCATTAGACATCCAGAGTAGAAGCTGGTTTGCAAAGGGCACATCAGCTTCAACCCTGTAGTAAATGAATGGCCAGGGGCCTCATCACACAAAGCCAAGCTTCTCTATTCCTCCTAATGGCTGCTTGGCTACGTACACTGCACAGGCCTGAAATGGATGTTTTTCTGTAAAACGACCCGAGGGCTGGAGCCCTTTAGCTGTGAGGACAGACTGAGGGAGTTGGGCTTATTCAGCCTGGAGAAGAGAAGGCTTCAGGGAGACCTTAGAGCCCCTTCCAGTCCCTAAAGGGGCAACACGAAAGATGAGGAGGGACTCTTTATTAAGGAGTGGAACAATAGGATGAGGAAGAATGGTTTTAAACTGAAAGAGGGAAGATTCAGATTAGGTATTAGGAAGAAAATCTTGACTCTTGAGAGTGGTGAGACACCAGCCCAGGTTGCCCAGAGAAGCTGTGGCTGCCCCATCCCTGGAGGTGTTCAAGGCCAGGCTGGATGGGGCTGTGAGCAACCTGGTCTGGTGGAAGGTGTCCCTGCCCAGGGCAGGTGGGGCTGGAACCAGATAGTCTTTAAGGTCCCTTCCAACCCAAACCACTCTGTGATTCTATGATAAAAGAGGGGTAGCACCATTGACATAACTGCCTAGGTTTTAAAAATACTACAGTTGTTTGCCTCGTCAGTATAAGCGCCACTCCAGCAACTGTGTCGGCCGGAGGCCGTGTTAGCCGCCCGCCAGGCACAAGGTTTACTGCGGCACTCTGCAGACACAGCCGGCCCGCGGGCCTTCGTCCCCTTCGGTCTCACCTTCCTCGCACCACGCCGACACATGCGCCCCTATTCCCGAGGAGTGCTCGGTCCGGGGTCTGCCACTGGATTGGCGCCGCCCGTCCGGCCTGAGGGATGGCACCGCCGCCCGCCCGCCCGCAGAGGGCGCCCGGGCCCCGCCGTTGGGGCGGCTCATGGCGGCGCCGGGGGAAGGGGAGGAGCGGCGGCGTTTCCCGGTCCTCTCTCACCCGTCTCCCCGCTGCCGGCCGGGCAGCTGCCGGAGCGTAACCCCATCCCTCTCTTCAGGGTCGTCCTCCGGTGGCAGCGGCAGCGCGGGGAGCGGCGTGCGGCGGCGGGCCTGGCCGGACCCCCGGAGCAGCAGTAGCCCTCGCCAGGTCGGTGCCTGCGCCCCCCCGGACAGGCCCGCCGTGGTCTGCCGGGGCCGAGCCCCCTCCGTGACCAGCGCGGAATCAGAGCCACTGCCCTTTCCGATAAGCGCTCCTTCATTGTGATTCCTTGAATGTTGCCTTCTCCTCGAGTGACCAAGCGCGGTCCCCGGCTGGGGTGCGGGGGGCCACAAGCTGCTGCTGCCTCTGAGACCCCCCTTCCCGGCTTCGGGGCTGTGGTGCCCGAGGGACTGCCTTGAGGAAAGGCACTTCCTGATGTGGTGGTGTTTATTGGCGTGAGGTTGTTTTTGTTTTGTTTTGTTTTAATCAACTGGGTTGGAAGTTTTCTGTGAGAACTGGAGATGGTTTCTTGATAAAATTTGGTCATGCTTTGTCATCAGCTCCGAAGAGGCAGTGTTCACTCTCAGGATTATGTAAAAATGTATTTAGAGAATAGCTGGAGACAAAAGACAATTCCCAGTATTGCTCCCATCAGTGTTTGAAGAAGCCCTGAGTTACTCCTTAGCATAGCTCCACTTTTCCTTTTCCCCAGGGGTAATTAAATTATGAATACAGTACAACTGAACATCCTTTTGGATTTCAAGCTGCTATTAGCTGCTATTTAGAGAACTTCCAAATCTGCCAAACACACATATCTGACATCTTTATGCATTACTAGCAGTGTCTTGTTATTTGACATCCAGGAACACGCAGCAGCCAGAACACATGGATGCACGCAGCAGCGTGGCAGTTGGGGAGGCAGAGAATCTGTGGCAAGTCTCTCAAGTTCTAGGGAAAGCTTGTTTTTCCTCGTCTGTGCTGTGGACTGGATGGACTGGATGTCACTTTTAAACCATTGCTATTACTGTTTGCACATTTTGATTGCAGGATAAGGGAATAAAATAAGAAAAAAGAGTGCCTGAACAGGAGTCTCGAGCTACAGATTCCTTATTGCTAAGTATCTTACTCTGTAATGGTTTTGTTTCTAGCTAGACAAACACTCAACCTATTCAGAAAGAAATGATGTCAAGGTTCCAAGTTAACTGTTCTATGAAATTAACACCTTTACTGTTTGGAAAAGTTATAGTAGTAACTAGTATTTGGGCAGTAATCTAAGAAAGAACATGAAGTTATGGCAAGGAATTGTTGCGGGAACATAATTCACCTTTTAATATTATTTTATTTTCTCCTCATTGGCAACTTAAATACAATAAGAAGAAAAGAGGCGTCGTAGCAATCTCCTTATCCTGTTTACAGGTGCAGAGCATTTAATACAATAAAAGAAAAGTTTTTTTTCTCTATGGAAGACTGTATATATTAGGGGAGATCACCTGTGCTGATCTAGATCAAACACCATTTTTCTTTTGAGGTCAATATGTAGTTATAAAGTACTTTGGTGTCAGAAGACATAGCTTATTTGATGAAGGGTATATGCTAATATGGCACAGCCAGTCGAGGTGTGAAAATAACTGAAGATCACTGACACCATTGCTTTTTGACTTCCCATCAACGGCAGGAGGAGTTAAGGTTTTGTGCCAGTATATTTAGTGGATGGCATCCAGTTGTTCTAGCTCCTGGTGGAATTTCTGGGTTTGGTGATCAGGCTATTACTAGGACAGAGTACTTTGCTGGGGATTTAAGAAAAATAGCAATGATTATAAGATTAAAAATATGACCACAAATACTGGCAACACAAACATTATTCTGCTGCATAAATGTTAAGTAACAGCAACCCAAGAATATCCACATGCTCTAAATGTGTTAAGTGTGTTGTGTGGCAGGAGGCCAAAGCTCAAGTCTTCAGTCATCTGGAAGTATAAGTGGCCTGTCTAATTCCTACCACTTTTTAAGCTGTTTGGTTTTCTGTAATAGCTACAGGGTTTTGAAGGAGCGTATAGCGTAAGATCAGGTGGCTGAATCTGAATTGCCTTGTTTAGACTTGCTACCACATAGTCTTTGATCTTTTAAGAGAACTTTTGCATGTGTGAGTCGAACTGCGGTCATGAGATTCATACATGGTTTTGAATACCATGTTAAACTTAATTTTTCAGACGTGGTTTTGAAAACCATATTCAATTTTTTTTTTAAATTTTTTTTTACAGCTGACGTATTTTGCTTACTTTCGGATGAAGCTTAATATATTGTGTAAGGTTTTTGTAACAGTGTTTACAAATGTTTGAAAGTTCATGCCTGAAAGCTGCCTAAGTATATGCTTTGATGTTTCTCCCTTTTTAGTGGGTTGTAAAGCCCTATTCAGATGCAGAGTCCCAGAATAAGAAAGCTTACTTAACTTTACAACTTTTTTTTAAACTTTAAAAATTATTTTCAAAGCTGGCTACAAAGTCTGGTAACTTCACCACTATAAGTTGAGTAGATCTAATAGGTTAAGGTCAATTCACATTTACCCAATATATGTTCTTTTTTCATCATTTAATTGATTTAGGTCCAGTGATGACAGTTATCTTCAGAGGCAGCTGGTTTCTACAGAAAACTCAGTCCATCATTTAACACCACATGAATTCTCATGAAAAGAAAAAGCAGGTTTCTCGATGACTAGCAAAGTGAGTCCTAACTTTACAGTGAATGATGCTCTATGAAAACAAACTTTGTGAAACTTCATCAAGGCTCAGAAGTAGTCTGATGTATAATGAGGGTGGCTCCAACCAGTCACATGGCAGAAAGGATAGGCTGCCAGCCCTTCTGAGCCCTGTTCCCACGTGCGTGGAGTGAAGGACATCAAAAATCCCAGCCATGAATATCAGGCCTTTGGGCACTGTTGTCTCTCAGATCCTGAATAACATTCCGCACTTCTGGAGGGATGCTCTTATACCTCAGTATTATTTCTCCCCATTTTCTGAATTTGCTGTGCATCTGAGATGTTCCAAATGGTCTTAGAAGTTTTAATTGTCTTTCCTGTTACTGGTTCTACATCTGGCTTTAAATACTAAATAGATGAACCTACTAGTATTTAGTTGAGTTTTTTTAAAACAGTGGGTTTGGTTTGGCTTTTTTCCTTAATACCTCATTGATTTTAAACTCCTCTATATGAGGAATTATTAACCTTCAGGAGACTTAAATTATCATCAGAATGAGTAGGAAATCAGCTGTTTTTTGTCAGCAGGAAGTTTCAAGGAATAGTAATAAATAATTCTGCATTTTTATTAAAATTCTGCATTTACCCTTCTAAGTAAATACTAAAATTTCAAATAGGATGGATATTTCAGCAGGAACAAAAAATATCCAGAATTATAATTGGCTACAAGAGAAAAATTAAAGGTCAAACCCAACTCTCTGTTTCTTCAAAGCTTAAGCTGTCTTGCACTATTGTATTTCATTTTGTGGACTGTGGGATCAGGGGTACCCAACATTTGCCTTCTGCAAGTTTCTTATGCTTTCTGTCTCTGCCCTGAAGTATTAAGTAGCACAAACTGACACTGTGTTGAATCATCAGTTAGCCTGATGAGCTGGCTAGATCAAATAGACCTCAGAGCAATTTGGGGATCTGAGCAACTTCTCTTTTGTAACATTACCCTGAAATTACTTGCATAGAAAACAACATTATATTTTGTTAGTGTGAGTAGAGCGTTCAGCATCCAGGCATTCAAGAAAGTACTGTGACTTTACTGCGGGAACTTACATAATTAATAATATTGAACATAATTGCATCATATTGAACATGAAAATCAGAGTTTTGGTCTTAAGTGCAAATAAATTGCTTGGTTTACTTTACCCTGTAGCAGACTGCTTACACCTCAGTGTAACTGGCAGTCTGTGTCTAACACAACCTCAGACTAAAATGCTAAAGGGATATAAATCTGGAGTGTTGCATATTTGTCAAGAGCCAATGAATATGATGGACCACAAAGTATTTTTCTTCCTTGGAAGTCTAACTTCTCTTCTGCAAGCAATAAATACAAACAAGCATTGTACAGTTAATGTCTTATTCACACTGGCTATATTTATTTCTTTGAATTTGGCAGGTTCGTTTATGAGATTGGAAGTAACTGTGATATCAGGCATCCGTCTGGATGCAGAGGTCTTTTCACAGAGGATATTCAGCATTGGTAAAAGGATTTGCGGATTTGCATGGGGTAAAAACGGAGGCAGAAATAAACTTCTGAAATTGAATCTCGGTCCAGGAATGATGGCTTCTCAGCTGTATACACATGCTTTCAATATCTCCCCAATAGAGAATAGGAGATTGTGCATAAATGGAACACCATGGATTTGGCATCTCCTAGAAGAATGTGTCGAGAATGCGTGGGAGTATTGGAGCGTTGTCATAGGACTGCTTTCCATTGTCTGTTTTCTGTTTGCCGCACTACCGTAAGTTTAAAGTCTTAAGCAGTCCTCAGATTCAAACATGAGTAATCTTGCCTGAAGCCTTTTTCAAAAGCTGCCTTTTTTTTTTTTTTTATTTTATCTTGGATATGTTTCTCTATCTGCATAATACAGATATAATATGCCAGAGAAGCATGTTGTTCATGTTTGCAACAATATTTAGTGGTTGACAAATGAGCTTGATGTACTGTTCTGTTGTACTGACTTGACACTAATCTCTGCCACTTAGAGCAAATGAGAATAAATCACCTCTTCTCTCTTATCTTCTCCACCCTGAGATGTGTGTGCACACGCAGGCACACTTGCAGCAGAGGCTGGGCTTGGTGTATATTTAAACCACATGCCATGTCACCAGGACTGTTGTGCTGGCTTCTGCCAAGGAAATTTGGATTGAGAAAAGGTCAGAAGCAGCACATGAGTTAGCACTTCAGGAGTGCTAAATCAGTTGCTGCTTGGTCACTGGCACTGGGTTCAGGTTTCAAACGTATAGGTAGGAGATGACAAAGGAAAAGTAGAAATGCTCCCAGCAGGTGAAAATGCCTGAAACAAAATGGGATTGACTCCAAAGTCTGTCCCCACAAAGGGAATATAATTTACTGAATTAGAAAAAGGGCTATGGAAATCAAGCAAAATAAAACCACTCTTAGTAAGCTGATGAGGTTCAGAAATATTAGTTGAAAGGGGGCTTTACATTAAAACTGTCATGTTAGTGAGCATGGACTTCATCAAGATATGTCTAATGGACTCACGTTTGGGATTGCTTCATAGTCCCCATTGTGAATCTAGGTAAAAGTTGTCCAACTTAGAGGCATAAATGTAGGTGTCAACTCTTTGAGAAGCTGTGTTAATTCTTACCCCTTCTCTGTTAAGGAACACTGGTTTTCTTATTTCAGTATTTTAAAAGCTGAATATTTAAAGCAGATGAATATAGAATGCTTATGACATAGTTCTGGTGTCCAGAAAATGAAATTTCAGAGCAGGCCACAATAAAAGGAGCAAATGCAAGCAGCAATGAGGTTATGGCTTGAGCCTTTTGTTACACTAGAGTAAGACATGGTGAGCTGTAATGATACTGAGTTCTTCTTCAAAAGGTAAGTGGAGTATTGCTGTGACAGGTCTCTCATGGTTAGAGTTTTGATCTTTATTCAGATTTTGAAAAATGTACTTCTGCTATTATTAAACATTTTTGCTTACACTATTTTACAATTACTTCTGGAATTTGTACCAGTCAAATTTACATTGCCTGTCAGAATGGAAGAGTGGACCAAGCACTGTCTTTGGGCTTTCTGCTGTGTTGGATAGCTGGAGATCTTACAAATTTCATAGGCTGCTATTTAACGAATCAACTGCCACTTCAGGTAATCTGTCAATACTCCTACTTTTTGATCTATGCTTTTCAAACTGTCTCTTTAAACTCTAGGATAACAATATTGCACATGAAGTGTGTGCTGGAAAAGAAAACAGTTGTGTATTCTGTTCACTGATCTACCAGCCATAAAATAAGTCATAATTTCCCAAATACATACATCGATGCTGTCATGAGTTCTTTCATGCTTGTAATTAACATTTGGAGAGACTTACTGGGTGTTACTCAATGATGAATGAAGTGAGGAATTTCCAGTTAGGCTTCAGCTTCAAATTAAGCTTGCAGAGCAAATAGGGCTGGAAGGAAGTTGTGTTGTTTAGCTTGTAGTACATAAAGATGTTTTGGAGTTCCTACTTGTGAAACTTGCTCTTTTTTTGGTTTGGTTTTTTTTTTTTTTCAGGAAAACTGTTTATTAACAAAGAAATACTAGTTCGAATTTATTAATCTGACTAATTTGAAAATGTATTTTGTTCATTAAGGGAAGGGTTGCTTTGAAAGAAACAGTGGTTATCACTGATACATTAATTGTGTCTGAAACTTTCTTACCTGCTCTTTTTATTTTTTACTCTTAATTAAAAGAGAAAGAGGTATGTGGCAGCCACCTGCAGAAGTCTTCACAAGCTGGAGATGGACCCCAAGGGTGGACAGAGTTCTCTTCTCTTTTACAACTTATGTGGCACTAACCGTTCCATCTCTCCATTATGAAAAGGGAAAAGAGAATGTAATTTTTGTCTTATTGAGGGAAGAGGCACTGAGTTAGATTAGTAGCTGCGAAGTGCTGGAAAACTAGGTGGAGCAGACTTAAGCTTCTGGGCAAGAAGGATTTATCAGTCTGCCCAGGTAGGAATTTTTGCTATGCGTCCTGGAAAATGAGCAACTATTACGATTGTGTCAGCAATTCCCCTGTTGCATAAGATTTACACTGCATTTGTCTGCAGCAGTCTCACTTGTTTTGTGCTGGAAACACCTTTTTTTAATTTTTTTTTCCCCCCAGTCCTTTGGTATTTGTCATTCATATAATTATGAAGCAGAATTTTCATGCAGTTAAATTAAGGTATTTTAAACTATTTGTATACTGAACAAGCTAATGTGTCTTCTCTTTCAGATTGTCACTGCCATTTTTTATGTTAACATGGATATAATTATGATTTCACAATTTGTCTACTATAAGCTCAAGAATCAGATGACAAAATGTAAGGTTTTTAAAAAATTAAAATGTTCTCCGTAATGTACCTTGATATTTTCTACAGTGTTTAAATAAAGTTTTTTTTCAGAGGCATCAAAACCTAGATTGCTCAAATTCTGTTTGAAGTTGTTAGGCCTGTTACTTTGTTTTCTCAGGCTCCTGTGAAAATCCAATCCTATCCTCTCCTCTCCTCGTTGTATCTGTAAATACTTCCCATGCAGTACTTTCAGTTTATATATAAAAAAAAAAGTTCAGTAGCTTTGTGGAATCTGGTTCCATATTCTAACTTAACTCCATGGTTTTACTATGTATTCAGAGATGTCAAAATACACGAGTATGTTAAAAGCAGGCATTATTTCTTTGTGTGGTTCAGTTAGTTTCCTCTGTGTTGATTGAAACAGGACTTTATTTGCTTATAGCATAAAATATCTTGAAATCTTCATGTCAATACATACATGTTTCAATACATGTAGTTAAAAAGCATATTAAAGGAGAATGAAATTACTGAAGTAGTTCTTCATAAAATCCTGGCAGTGGTTGTAGTATTCAACCTACCGAGGGACTACTGTTTTGATTGAAATGGAAGACAGAAAACTCTGTTCACACTGTATCAAATCAAAAGCATTAACTCATCAATCTCAAAAAAAAAAAAGTATCAAAGAAAATCCATGGTACAGCAGAGGTGACAAAAAGCTAAAGTGAAACAGATGCCTGCCCAGCAGATTAAATAGGAATAAAGCAGATTCATTCAATATGGAACTGATAATAAACCTGGAGATAGGTCAGTGCTGAAGATGGTTCCTTCCTGCTGCCTGCTCTTGAAAACAAACACAGGTTTTTGTACACGTTAAGTGCCAGGGCTGGTTTCAGCTCAATGGTTTGCATAGCTGGAGAGGGAGGTATGGCACTGTGAATAAAGCCTTAAAAGAGGGCTTTTAATACCCAATTCTGGAGCAGTTACCCTGGACCAGTTGGTCAATTTTACATCTCAAAGTGCAGCCTGTGGAACAGCACTATTAAGTCTGTCTTATTTGGGCTTCAGGTCTTTGGTACAGGCTTACCAGTGCCATACAGCAGTTTGTTCCATGGGTAACAATGACTGCAGGACTTCACCAGCATCTTGTAGATACAGCAGATAGCACGGCTCCAGGGTTCTGTAGGATTGTCTGCTGCTTTCAAGTTGTCTTGTCTATGGAGACTTGCTAGGCAAAGTCCGTGTCTTTGAATATGTGAGTCTTGTTACAGCTTGATATCTAGCCAACCATGCTCCAGCAGAGCACTTAGGTTATATATTTATCTTAAAAGATATTTTTGTTAATTCAAATTTCAAGTATCCTTGACTTTGCAGTTTTCAGTCAAGATGTGCTGGAAGAAACTGTTACCTTCTATTCTACTTAGCAGTTTTCTGTTTATCAGCTATTCTTTGATTATATAGACAGATAGATGATATATTCTATAACTATTAGGAGTTAATAGATAAGCTGCGTATGAAACTTTTCTTTCTTGGTAGCGATCCTCATTTAAGGATATCCCTTCCTGTTCCTGCACTGCTGCCCTCAGTTGTTGCAGGAGGACACAGCACAACTGTTATAGTGAGCAGGGGTGGGCATAGAGCCCAGAAGGAAAAGGTGGATTTGCATTGCTGCCAAGAAAAAGATACATGAAATTGTACCTTTAAACTTACATATCTATAGTGCAAACAAAAAGTAACCTTAAATCAACAGCAGATGTTATTTTTCAGCTAATTTGTTTGTATGTCATTCCAGGCAGTAAAAGCCTGAAGAATTTCTGTGTAACCTGGATCATGGTGTGTGTAGCCCTGTGTGTTATTGTAGCCTGTCAGCTGTTACTAAGAAACCAAGACCAGAGTGCAGTAATCCAAAGGAGTAATGTAAGCTCTTACCTGCTTCCATTCCAAAAAAATCCCACCCAAAAGTGTCTTCAAAATTGTCTTGTGTACTCTAAGCTTTAGAGATATTTGGATAACGTTTTTAACAATGAAGTAGAAATCACAAATGTGGCACTATGTGGCTGTTTTTGACTATGGACCATACATCCCAAAATAAAGAAGTTATAAAATTGCTTCTTTTAGCAGCTCCAGGTGCTTTGGGCTTATTCTATCCCTTGGGTCATTAGGATGTGCTGCTCTGTGAAATAACGTGTACATGTTGTGGTTTTGCTTGTGTTAAATACTGTAGGCACCTATGTAGAAACTACACAGTCAGAAGTGAAATCAATAAAAGTGGAAAATTACGATTGTACCTGCTGCTGCTGCTGTCATTTCAGCAGGAAAGTTCACAGGCTATTCTAGCAATTTTATGGCCTTCATACTAATGCCAGTAAAATAATTGTAATCCAGCAACATTGCCCAGCAGGGAAGCAGCTTATTTTCAAAACACAGCTAGAGTGAGAAAACTAACAACTCTTAAACTGTGAAAAATGAGTATTTTACTTCCTCCAGACAGGATGATTCATTTTTTTAGTGGCCTTAGCTACAGTTTTTAGTTTTGGTTTGAGTTATTGTACCCAGGCTTTTTTAGCAGGACAGGATTGATATTAGTGTCGTATCCTAAAGCCCGGCACTAGTTTTGATCTCAGTCATGGCTATGACGCAGCAGTGTGCATTGTTGTGAGATAAAGATTAAACCCTTTCTAGCTGCCTTTGGTCATTTGAAAAGCAGCACTGAACTGCTTTGAAAGGAGTTCTGGCCACAAAATCAGCCACTGGACTCTCAGTTTAATCCTCTGAAATGCCTGAAAACATTCTTGCCAAAATATATGTACCTTTCTATTTCAGACCTCTCTTGATATGATTGAAATGTCAGGCTTCATTTGTGGCTACGTATCCTGTGTGTTTTACTTGGGAAGCAGGTTTCCTCAACTTTATAAAAATGTAAGTAGGTTTTTTGCTAACTTGTATATTTTACAAAATACCCTCTGTTGCTTGAAATGTTGGATTCTTGATCTCAAAAGTCTGCTTTCTTTTGTGACTTCCTAAAACAGTAAAGAAAAAATGGGCTGTTTTTCCCATTCAGAGGAAAATGGTGAGAATTTTAGGAAAATTATGGTCTTTAATGGAAGAGAATTTATGGGCCAGGGAAGAGGAAGTGTTTACAGTAGTATTTCTCAGCTATGAGCAGAAACGTGCTTTGTGTGATTGTTGTCATGAGCAAGTGATATCTCCCTTTTTCTTTCTCCAAACTATTCTACCTTAACTAACCAACCAACCATGGGATCAAAAGTTAGAAGTAAGAGAAAAATTAGTTTAGACTTTTAGCCCTTTTTCACAAAGATGTCATTACTGATCTTCCCCTCGCCTCACCCCTCCAGCCTCTTCACTACCAGTATATTAAATAAAAAAAAGACAAAACCCAACACAAGACCTGAAGGTTTTACATCATCAATTGTATGATGGCATTTTAATTGATTATAGAAATGATTATCCAAGCTATTAATATTCCCCTCCCACCTTTATATTCACTGCTGCAATACTACAATATTGCCCAAAAATGCTACTAGACAGACTGGTAGAGCAAAATAAGGACTAAATATCGTTTGGAAGCAGATAATCCTTGCTGCTTTGCACTCACATTAAAAATTGCATTAACCAAACCTGCTTCTAAGAGCTATAACAATTTCTGTAGTTTGCAGTAATATGTGCTGAAAGCATTAAGCTGGGAGGCTTCAGAGCCCGGGAAGAGATGGACAGGAATGACTGAAAGTCTTTGGATGTGTTATAGTACAAAATGCCAAAAATTATCTATAACTGGCTACTGTGACACATGTTTTAACATTTCTTTGTGTTTGCAAAAACTTCTTTGTGTTTAGTTCCGAAGAAGATCAACAGAAGGCACCTCTTACCTGCTGTTTGCATTGGCCATGATGGGAAACTGTACATATGGACTGAGCCTTGTTTTAAAGATGCCAGCTGATGAATCCTTCCGGACCCCCTACTTTGTACACCATCTTCCATGGCTTATTGGAAGCTTTGGAGTTTTGTTTCTAGACATTTTCGTATCCTTTTCCTGTTTTAACTACTGTTTTTCAAGATAGGCTTGTTAATAAGTAGATCAGATGGGGTTTTTTTTTAAAGTAGAATTTTTATTTTATTATTTTATTTAAAATAAGTAGATCATTGGGGTATTTTTAAAAATCAGGATTTTTTTCTATGATTCTAATCTGATCATAAATCTACTTTACGAACTTTTAATGCTTTTTATAATTATATTTCGTGATAAGAACAACAAGTTAGTAGAAAATATCTATATTAAAGGTACATAGCGTAGCTTAATTTATATCCTGTAGCCAATATGTAGTATACTGAAAGTTGGGGAGGGGGTGTTGCAGATTGGGCTGTTTTTCTTAGGTTTGCTGTCTGATAAATGTAAAAAAAACCCCACAAAAATAACAAACAAAACAAACTCCAAACCTGCCTGTTTTTACATGCAGATATGGAATTACAGCTTTGAGATTTTGGTTAAATTGTAAGTGTTATTGCAAGATTGCATTAACGTCAGAGACAAACAATGAGGTTTTGGCAAACTTAGTATCACAAAGTAGCACTTAACAAAGAAATGCTGCAGCTATCCTTAACTACATAATTTGGGGCAAAATTGGATGCATTGAGACACTGAGTGAGTGCCTCTGAAAACCAGCAGCTGTGCTCATGGAATCGTGCTAAGGGCTAACCAGTACGCAGTTATCTAGATTAGCGTGCCGGCCTCTTAAAAGTCATGAGCAAACTTACAATGCTATAATGTTTTTACTCTTATATTCAGAGGACGTACATAAGATGCCCACAGTATGTTGGTTATTGTTAGTTGTGTTCTTTCTAGATTGAGCATTAGTATTTTGTGATCAAGAAATGAAAAGCAAATTGTTTTTGCTTTAGAAGCCTAGCGAACGGTAACATGATGGTAGTTGGTCTTACTGTCCATTATAGGTTTACAGTCACCTGTCTTGTTGCTATTGCTTGTATTTTCACTTTAAAAATGTAAAGAGGAGCCTTTCTGATTTTTGCTGAAGTTAGAATTTTAGCTTTGTGTCTGAAAACATCTTGGTACTTAGCCCCGTGAACTCAAACTATAAAACAGGATAAAATGAAGAGTGATTTCAGGACCATGCTGAAGCATATTGTGTTAATCCGTTCCATATTAAAAGGAAGTTCTTTACCAGATTTACCTGGAATGGTTCCAGAAGTTATGATTCCCAGGCATCAGTCTTGTCTTTCTGATTAAAGTAATTTCATAATCCACTCTAATTAGACTAGCGATGGGACAGCTGACCCTGGCCTTTGGATGGACAGTTAAATTATACTGTCATTCAGAATAGCCATCTGTGTTTTCTACATCTCCAGCCATGGTGATTTAAGTGGGCAGTTTAGTAAAACATTCTGCACCGTGGGAACGCAGAACCCCGGTGCAGTGGTGAGACTGAACTGTGGTTCGTGGCCCGTTTCAAAATACATTGTAGTTCTGTCTGTTCTGAGACAGTGCAGTTTCTTGTGCACAAGCAGACTGCAGGGTTCAGGGTTGGTAGCCCATTGGGCTGCTTTGAGCACTTGGGCCATTTGTTCCGTGAACAAAGTAGTGACTCTTTCTTACACCCCAGCTGGAAACATAAACCAGCCAGTATTGATTTAGCCCAAAAAAACCCCCTAGAATTTGATCTTGATGACCCTTACAGTACGAACTGTACATATTTACAGATGCCTTTCTGTGATGTACTCTGAAAAGGAACTTTTATATTGGCCACAAGCTGCCCCCCTCTCTGAGCCCTGCCTCAGGATCGTGGTGCCAGTGTGCACATGACATTCATTTCTGGGTTCTGTCTTGATTGGAGTCTGAATCCAATCTCGCTAATAGTCTTCCAGTTCAGATTATATTGAAAACAGATGCTTCCAAATCAGGTTGAGGAGCTTTATAGGAATCTAGTCAAGTATATAGTGTTAGTTGAAAATGTATGAAGTATTTGTAATCAAGAGAAAACAAAAGCAGACCTCCTGCTTTGAGAAGCCCTGAAGGTATGGAAGTCAATGCTTTTAAAGAGAGCTTCATTACTGTCTCTTGCTAAGCAAGAAAATCAAAAATCTAACAAACCATTATGTCACATTAGACCAGAAAACAAAGAACAGGATCACCTGGGTTTTGGAATTAAACCAAAAAGTCATAATTTTGAAGAGGGAGGTGCTTCATAATTGATCTTTTGCGTAGCAGACAGTCTTTGTTTTGAAGAGCTGTTGCAGAAATTGCCTAATTCTAGTAGGCCTTGCTCCTGATAGTGTCCAGAGTTTCATTAGGTGGAAAACAAACTCTCATTTCTCAAGGTCCAAGCAAGGATTAAGAGTTCACTTACTCTGTGTCTGCAGCAGTATTCTTTCGCTTCCATCTGACACGGCTGGCATTGACTATTTTTAGACACAAATGGACTCCCGATCAAAGCTGGAACAGCAGCTCCAGCGTTACTTAGTGCAGGATTGCACTGGAGTTGTTTCGTCTCAGTTTAACAGGATAACATGGTCATCCTGTTTCCTTGGTGTCTACAGTTATTTGGTTGCACAATAAGCCAGTTATTTTTGATAAATAATGGAAGCAGCCGATTGTTTGTAAAGTATGAATTGTCCTCCTTTTCATTTTAAGAGGAGATTCATAGCACTGCACATTTGAATTGTGAATTGGACATGATTTGCTTTTCCAGTAGATGTTTCCTTCCAACTGCTGCTTTGCAGTGGAGGTGGTTGGAGTTTCTCAAGAAACCACAAAGGCCAGGGCTTAAGAGGGCCTGAGAGGGTGCCGTCTCCGTCAGGGACGCTAAGCTTGCCTTAGTGTAGGAATCCACAGGGAACCTTATTAGTGCTTCATTTTATGTGCATGATGAATTATTGTTTTGCTTGCACCCAAGGATGCAATATTGCGTATTCTAAAGTCAGTTGCTGGCCTGTTCTGCCCTTAGGCTTTTAGCAGCAGCCATCAGTAAGTTTCTAAGAGGTTGAATCTAGTGCAACTTTTTCCAGAAAACTTTGTTCTTTTCTGTAAGTTTACTACCCTCTTTTCACCCTGCTTCCTTCCTCCCCTGCTCCCACTGAAACCAAACAACTCTGCATTGTATTTAGCTCAGACAAAGCCCTTTACCAAGATTTTTGCCTTTTCTTTTTATTTTTGTTTTGTTTTGTTTGATATCACCCTATTGTCAGAGAACTGTGTTCAAATCCTCCGCGTGTACTTCTTTTCATTAAATGTAGCCAGGTTGTTACCAGATAGTAAGTATGTTCAGCAAGAGCCAAGCTGTTGTACACAGACTCTTCTCTTGCACCTTTTGTGATTTGCAGGGCAACCACTTGGAATCCATTATATACTTCTACAAAACATCACGCTTTGTAATTTAATTACACTCTGCAAAGAATGTCAGTCAGACCTAACAGTTCAGCCAGGAGAGCTTCCCAGCCAAACACACGACTTCTCTGCACTCCTGTAAATACCCACTTTTGTCTCAAAACTATTTCTATTTTTTAAAATTGTTTTTAAATTGTTTAATTTAATGAAAGAAATTTGATATACTAGCTCAGTGGTTGCCATGAACTTTATTCTGAGAAGTCAGTTTGGTTGTCTCCTCTACTTTGGGCTGTCTGCGTGCTTAGGTCTTAAAGTTTCCCCCGAAAAGCCAGACTTGAGCAGCAAGTTAGTTTCCGTACTAGGTCTTCTTGGCAGTTCAGCGTTTATTTAAAAAACATGAGCAGCTGAGTACATATGCTACAAAAACATTTTCTGGAAATACTGTTTGATAAGCTCCATAGAACTTGTATTTATAATCTATTCCTCCTGAAAAGCTGTCTTGCTGTTGCCAGCGTGGTGGCTGAGAGCGATAATGCACAGTGCTACAGCATGGGCTTGTCCCAAGCCTGCAGCAGGATTTCAGCAAATTTAGTTCCCGATTCAGTGGGGTTTTTTTCCACCAGTGCAGCTGTTAAGACTTGGAGAGCTGCTCGGCTACAAGTATTGTAAGGCCTATAAAAAAGGAAAGAAAAAAATAAAAAAAGGCAGGAAATTTAAGTGGTAGCTTTATATGCTGTAAAACTAATTTTCTAAGCTCTGAGAAGAAAGCATTCCCCACATAATACTGTAGAAAGCTTGAAAAAAGAGTGCTGACCTGCTGTCTCTGAAGGAAATCCTGTCTGGGCTTAGAGGTGGGATACTTGAAAGCTTTGGGAAGGTGGGATAATTTTGGGGGCTCTGCCTAGGATGTAGAGAATTTCCTCTCCATCCAGGCCTCCCAGAAAGTGTATTTTTTTTTTCTCTCCTCACTTTTCTAAATAATTACATACATTGGCCTCAAACTTCTCACAACCATTGTCTGCCAGCCAAGTTATTTTAACTGATCTAAAGTGTTCCTGGTAGCATTCTATATATCGAATTTCCTCCCAGAGAAACTATTTCATTTTTTAAGTGGGATTATATGTGTATACCAGTAGTGGTGCTCCAGGCTCTGTGGAAGCTGAACATACAGGAGTACACATTGGACTGTGTAGAAGGTACCCAGGTATGTAGATGGGCACTTGTTTCTACACTACATACCTTTAAACATGCTTTCATGCAGATCCTTATGTTGGAGGCTTCCTACTTGACCTCATCTACTACACCCATCTAATGTCCTTCTCAAATCTTTCCTGTCTCTTCTAGATGCCCACCTCTGATTTTTTTTCTTTTTCTTTTTTTTTTTTTTACTTACAGGCTATCTATGCTCAAAGTCAATAATTTTGTTTGAGAGCTGGAACCATCAAGAAAAATGACAAGTGCATAATTCTTTTTAGATTAGTGGTATTTCCAATCAAAATAAATAATTATGTCTAGTTGCACAATTCTGTGTTGAAAACAGCCTTAAATATTGAGTCATAGTGTTGTCTGTGTGTCAGTGCCTGTAAATATCAAACCACTGAGAATTTTGCAGGAAATGGGAATTTTTTTTTCTCTCCAGGCCCTGCTGATCTATTGCTGAGGGAAGTTTTTAACAGCTTCACTTCCCTCAGCCCAGCTGATGGTATTCAGACCACCGAGGCTGGAGTGGTACAGAGCGGTATGTTTGATTCCACGTTGTTCTGAGAAGAACCTGGTTCTTACTCTGCTACTAATGAATTTCACACTTGGGACACTTGCAAGCGCGAGGATGAGGTAGTAAAGGTTATTTCGACGTGTATTTGGGCCATGTAACTAAAGAGAGCTGAAGTTTTGAGTTAAAATGTTTCTGTATGTTCCCTTTTCTGGTGTTGCAAGTGAAATATAATTAAACTTTTTTGTCATAAAGAAGTACTGAAAATGAGCGTTAAGTAGGATTTGGAAAAGGTTATATGCTAATGTAGAAAATTCCACAGTTGGGATTAAATAAATGGATAATACTTCCACTACAGTACACGAATTAGACACAGCAAGTTTTAAGCTTTCCTCTGCGGACTGCGGTATTCAGCATCTGTGCCAGAACTAAATGGATGGCTGCTTTTATTCTGTTCAGCTTATTTTGGGTTTAATTGAAAGCGAGTACAGCAGCATCCTAGTTAATTACTTCCTTACCCCAAAATAACAGGTGACGGTGCAATTCATCCTGTATCGTCAGCAGGAGGGAAGACACTCTGGTTTAGTGGCACTGGAGGTGGAACCGTTGCTGGTGAGCGAGGAGACTGCGTAGTGCTGGGCTGGATTCTGCTCCTGGCTTCACTGGATTTTGCTTTGGGATGACTTTGACAAACAGTTGCTTGGGGACCACATTTATTACTTGGTTTTTATTATTTATTTTGTCACTAATTTGTCGTTACTTATTTGCAAATGACATGCCAACAATAAAATATTTAATACTTACTGTTTTGTTTCAGGATAGATACTATTTTTCGTTCCCCCTGATTTTTTTTTTTTTCCCCCCTGTTTTTTTTTTTTTTTTTTTTTTTTTTTGGTGCCCTCTCCCCCTTCCCTCCCCCTTCCCAATTTTAACTGTTTCTCCCCAAAGTGCAGTATGGAGTCATAGCAATACCTGCTGTAGAAATTTTTATTTGACACCCTGATACAGTGCGTATCGTGGGATGAGTATTTATTTTGAGATGAGTGTGTACATCTAGTTACCAGTGGTGGGGCTGGTTTAAAAGCAACGGGCGAGATTCCTCCTGAGCCCTGAACCCAGCCTGGAGTTACTGGCTGCTCCGTCTGGGTATGGCAGATTTGGCCTTTGGTATTTGTACTCAATTTTGTATGCATTGGAAGGAAAAAAAAAATGCTGTAATTAAGTCACTCCAGTGCAGAGGAAGCGGTATTGATGCAAAAGCAGAATCCTGGTGTAAGTTGGTGGGAACCTCATGTACGTGGGAGCCTCTGCATCTCATTGCAGAGTATCACTGTGCGTTTTATTTTTAAGAGTTAAAGCATTTAGACATCAATACTTGTGAGTTCCAAGGGTTATAATTGCTGTATGTCACCACGTACCTCACATAATGTTTTTGTACAATATGCATTTTCTTTGCAAGTGTCCGGTTTAGGTGAGTACCTCAGAGGAAAAATAAAAATTAGAAGCTGAGGAGGTTGTACCTGGCAGTTGTGGAGGTTTTGCAAATCTGTGTTGTGTTCGAATAAAACTTTAATGAAATTATCTCAAAGAATAAACTCGTTAATATTAAATATATGTAGAACGATTCACTTGTCAATAAATAAATTTGTGAAAAAAGGGTCTGGTTTTTTAAAAAGGTCAGTATGAAGATTTTATACATTCATGGGCTCATCGTGGAGCCCCTTGCCTTGGATTTCGGATAACTGTTAAAGGGAAATGATTGAAATTTCATTTTGAAATAGTAGAAACTAATAAATAATGAATTTACTTTTAAATAATAAAAGAAAGGAATGCAATTTGTCGTATCTGAATTGCTGCTGAACGTGCACACTAAAAATGAACTTCTATAGAACTTTGTGCACTGCTGATTAAGCCCCACAGGGGTGGGTTTGGAGCAGGGAGGGGGGGGACAACCTCGGCCCTGCTGCTGCCTGTGGAAATGGAATTTCAGCTTCTGTTGCAGCAGGAATTTACAGGAGTGACCGAATCCTGTGTTCTTGCTAGAAATGAGCTGGGTGATGACAGTGGACTCAGTGTGAGTGGCACGAGGTGCCCTGGCAGGGACAGACTGCCAGGACAGACGGGTTGGTAATACCAGGAATGCTGCGCGGTGATTCCTGCCTCGGTGGGTAGTTTGGGCAGCGCCACAAGAGCTGAAGAAAAGCCATTTGTGAAGTCCCACCCAGAGAACTTCTGAAATGATTCACAGCTCTGCGAGATGCTGAGGGTTTGGGCAGGATCTACCCCAGCGAAGTGGGTTACTTCATTAGGTTCAGGGTGTACTTGAGGCAAACCTGTTTTCCCTGATTTCTAGAAGCGAGCAGAGGGTATTAAAAGTCAACCTTTTCAGTATATAAATTGAAATGTAATTTGTCGTACTTGCAGATTTATATGCTGTGTGCATGAGATTATCAAACTCTTGCCTGGCTGGTGATTGAAACCACAACTTGTTATTTTTTAATGCAGTTAGAATTTATCCTTATGTCATTTCTGCAAATATTATTTCCCCTTTTATTGCTATATGTGATCCTATTTTGGGATGTCTTTTTATCCCCGTTTCATACTGCTGTTTATTAGAACAGCTAAATATGGGGTATATGAAGTTACTATGATTTAATTTGAGACTTTTAATGGAAAATAATTTAACTTTTAAAATGTGCAGCAATAATAGTTACTTACTGATAGTTCACACGTCTGTAATATTTAGTATATGGGTTAAGTGAATGCTTACACTTGAGCAAACGTTATTCTCAATTAGCTATTTGACTGCAAGAGCTGATCAAATACGTCAGTTGTCCTCGCTGTTCCCTGTCGCCTATTGAAATGTAAGGGCTTTGTCACCCCTTTGCTCGGCCCACAGTTATTTTCTCAGGACCAGACCCTGCCGTGTCAGAGGGAAGTCGAGACGTGCCCAGATACACCAGGTTAGAGACTAAAGGGCAGATCCCGATCACCTTTTGGTTAATCTCAGATGGGAAAATATGGCATGTAGCTTCTATTACAGCTACTTTGTTGGAAAGCCCAGTGTCTTAATCTGCTCGCTTTTTGCTACTAATTCTTCTCTCATGCTGCATGTAATCCAAGATTAAGAGCATTGTTTTCTAATTTTATTTTTTGAACTATCATGGAAATCTCATTAACTAAAGGAAACATCTAATGTGTCCTCTGGGCTTTATTTTCAAACAAATTAATCAAATAATTTAGCTAACATAGTTGTTCCATCTTCCACAGAGGATTCTCCCAGGAGTGGAGTTACTCCTGTCCATTACACGTCCGTTTTGATCACTTGTTTCAATTAAAAAAATATATATGTAATTCACCACTTCTGACTGTCTCTTGGATTTTCTTTTTTCTAAATTTGTGCACTGACAAAGCATGTGTTAATAGTCTATAGCAGAGAAAGTTAGTTCATCGGGCAAGAAGTGGCACCCTGCTCGCTCGCCCTGTGCTTGGATGCATGGTGGCTGCCACCAGGCAATGCCGCCATGGGTACCACCACAAGGGACAGGGATGCACCCAGCGCTTCCTTCGGTGGGCTCAGATCCATCCCCTGAAAGCTCCTCAGTACTGTACCAAAGACTGCTTCAGCTTCTCCCCCAAATCCAGAGCTCGTTGAGCATTTCCCAGCTGTTCTTCTGACAGCTGGGGGTTAATGGGCCCCATCACCACCAGGAGAGATAAATCCAACCACTGCTGTGGTGCATTTTAAGGAAATTTTAATGGCAGTAGGGTTGACACGTGAATATCAGTAGCTTGTAGTACTTCAGTGTCCATCCATATGACTGCTTGCTAGATGCTGCTTGAAAATATATAGTATGGAGACAGGGCATTGATTCATATTGTGGTGAGGGGCGTTGCTGTAACATGCTCCAAACAGCTCTTAAATAATGACTGTGGAGGAATTAAGACCAGTTTAATCCGACTAAATAATACTCCTAATGATAAACCATTAAAATCAAGTTAACTTTTCGATTCTAGCAATTGTATCAGACAAGGTGATTACACTCAGCATCAGTATTGATAATCATTAAAATAGATTAAACTATCGACTGAGAAACAAGAAATGCTGGTTGACTCTGGCACAAGTGCTGGTTCAACTTTATAGCAGCACCCCTTCTCCTCCCTGAAACTTCTCACTGCTGTGTGGAGGTTCAGGCAGGTACCAGTTCCTGTTCTTCACGAGCATCGTGTGCCTCAAAGAAATTAGCTCCTCTTCTAACAGCACATTTTACCTTTAAATGTCTTTGGAGGGCACATTGCAAACTTCAGAAATAAAGAAGCATTGCCTCATTTTGTCTGGCTTCCTAGTGGGCCACAGGTGTGTACCCATTCCTGCTTGGAGCCTGGGCTATTGATGAAGAACATCTTCCAGGGTCTTAACGCACCTAGAGGGAATGGCCTTCACTGGAAATGAGCCTTTATTTCTCAGTGCAACCTCAGCAACTCTCTTTACATTTCCTTCAGCAGCAGCCTGAGCTTGTACATACAAGCTCCTGTACATATGGCCCAAAGTGACTCATATTTGATCAACCTGAGGTAGCCCATAGATCACGGGCCAGGCATCTCACACAGACTCCTTAGGGGACATTGGCTCATCAGCAGGTAGGACACTGAGCTGAAACCTGTGCAGGTTCAGGCTGGGGACCCAGGCATCACAGCCCATGGGGCTGTGATTGGTGCTTGGTGTGGATGGTGTTGAGGAGAACACTGGAGAAGGGCAGTTGGGTAAGGTGACCCAGTCGTTTGCAGCCCCTCTCTTCAGGGACTGCCCCTAGCACTGAGGTCGTGTCATCTACAGCAAAACCAGAGACTTTTGCAGCACCAGTGGTAAGTGAAGATGATGGGAAGGACCAGAAGAAGCCAAGGAAGGTGGGTAATGCCAGGGGAGAGGAGAGGGAGGTGTGTGTGAAAGGGAGGATAAACCACCCAGTCAACATTGATCTATTTTTGCCATAGGCAGTGCTGGCTGCCTGATGGATTTGCCATAACACGGAAGGAAGTTTGATGTTAAAAATACCCTCCTTATCAACGAGAGAAGGTGTTTTGCAGGTGGGGGGAATGTATGATGCAGTAGAGCTCTTGGGCACAATGGAGGAGAAATTGCTCAGTGTTCAAAACAGCTTCTTGGAAATACCGCGTCCTGCTCTGGAGCTATCCGAGAGCAGCCTTTGTGTTGGTACTTTGCCCTCTGCCCGTTGCTGTAATGCAGCCTGGCTGTACTTGGGGTGCTCAGGTGAAATACGGCTGCTGGTTTGCCGTGGGGATATTGAACACTCACTTCTCCGTGCCTCCAATTGCAAAGGGCTTTTTCAAATTGATTACTGGCCTGGCTCAAGCTATTGTATGATCCTGTAAATATAGAGAGAAGATGGGCATTTTATGATGTCTGACTTCCCTACAATATTTTTTTTTATTAAGTAAACTGTAATGGAAATATTGGGTTTTCATTTCTTGCTTGCTTCTTTTCCAACAATTGCCAGTAAATCAAAGTTGCAAAAAGCCATCTCTCCCTCTGTGCTGCCAGACCTAATGGCAGCCTGGTGGTCACTTACTTTTGGAAATGATATCACCTATTTCTAGGCACTCAGCAGACTTCAGTGCTGATGTATTGACACTTGCAGCTTTCAGATCAAGGAAATAGTGGAGGACAGCATTTCCAGCAGAGAAATGCCCATATTTTAAAATAAGGACTGCCACTTGCAGTTACTCCAATTCGCTGAGATACAAAAGTGCCATACTTAGGAAGCAAGCAAGTATTTCTTCCCCTCTTCTTCCAGCATCTCTGTTTGTTTGTGTGTCTCCATACAGCCTGTCAGGCATGTTGGACAGTACAGAAGCTGTCTGTGGGCCCCTGGCCACGGAGCCAGAAGGGCTGGGCTTGGGGGACCTCTCCCATCAAACATCTAAGGACCTTCATCTGGGTGTTTTGACTCTTTTTGTAGCACGGGTTTATGTGACTTGGCCCTGGACAAACATACAGACTCAATGATGTCTAAGCACATCTCTGATCATTAATTTGGAGATGAGCCCTGCAGTACAGCCTTGTCCCTCAACAATCCCCCTTGGTTGCCAGCAAAAACTCGTAAGGAAGGCAATGAACCTGGATTTTTTTTTCTGCGTTTCTGTGTCTGTTTGTTTAAGTATGAATGCTGGAAGCTTTCTACAAGTCTTAGGATGCTGCAGTCCTCTCTTGTTTATCTATTTATTGTGAAGAAGCAAGAAGTGTTTGATGTAGGATGAAATGATAAGGGGCTGTTGAATCATCAGCAGCCGCAGGGGCAAAGCTGTGAGCCGGATCTTGCTCTCCTCAGCCCAAGCACACCACCGCTTACAACGGGTTTGTTTTCTTGAACCAAAGTTGTAGTAAAAGTGGTTCCTTCCACTTCTATCCTGGGTCATTGTGGGGTTTGGGTTTTTTTTCCCTACCTATAAAGACTGTTCAGCTAACCAGTAAGCACACCTGCCTGCAAATGCAGCAGAGTCCGGCACAAGCTGCCTGTTCTCGCCCCTGCCCTCTGCTGCAACGCTGGGCTGAGCAGCACTCCCATCACACCTCCTTTTAAACTTTTGTAACATCATCATCATCACTAAAAACCAGAAAGAAGCAGGCCCTGGTTCAGCCCCAGGTTTATTTAAGGATACATGCCTAAAGTGAATGTCCCTCACGCCGGGGATTTTGTTACTGAAGCCTCATGCCTGTTTCATGGGGCTAGCCTGGCTGGGCTGCTGCAGTTGTGCTGGTTGTGTGTTGGCCTTCTTCTTCAAAGCCCCTTGGATGCAGCCCTTCAACACCAGAGTTCTCAGCAGAAGGGGCACTGATCTCCATCACGTCCCCTTTCATTTCCCCTTTATAGTGTATGAGCACAACTGCAGGGCGAATGCTTCATCCTCGGTCGATCCTCAGCGCTTTTTTACACATGTCCTTTATCAACAAGTACATGTCCCTTGTCAATCCTTGCTGCATCACACTAGGGGACCTGGTGCCTCCAGTGGGTGATGGCTGAGCGGTGGTAGAGAGCTGGGAGCCCTGCAGCATGCTGGGCTGGTCAGAGCATCACGGCTTGCCCTGTAGGATGGAGATGCAAACCCACATCCCAACCCAGACGGAGCCGTTCCCGCCAGATGGAGCAGTTGCTGTTCCAGTGCTGCCTCAGCTATGAAAGCCTGAGGGGCTGCATCCTCCGGCCCTGAGGAGGGACCCTCACAAATTACTCTGCAGGGGGCCCAGATCATCTCAACTTTGCTCCCAGGGTGCAAATCTGGAATGAAAGTCACAGAGCCATGAGACCCAAGCTGAAGCAGTGCCTCCGATTTGGTCCTTTGCTTTGCTTTTTTGGCAGCTCCTCAATTTTCAAATGTTTCTAAGCCTCTGTCCATGTTTTTTTGTAACTTTGCAGTGTGGGCTTGAGCACAGAGGACTGGTTTCAGCAAACTGCCTCTTTTCACCTAGTTTAGCCAAAATGCCAAACAAGTGCTTAAGAATCACGCAACGCTTTAAATCAAAATGTGACCTAAGTGTGGATCCAGATGTGCTTGTCCTGAGTGAGAGCAGGCAGCGTGCTGCCCACGCAGCAGTCACCTTCCCAACCAAGATACACAGATCTGACATAGGCAAGGTGTACCTGCGTGGGGCCACAGCTGGTTTGTGACCCATTTGGGTGCATTCCCCAGAGGAGCAGCAATGGGGTAAGGAGAAGCACTCTGGTGATGCACCAAATAACCAGCCACTGCTTGGGAGGGTCTGTGGTGACCATACATTTGCAAAATGATTGTTGTTTTGCTAAGTGTATATAAGGAATGATGCCAAACTGCAGCAGAGTTTTTAAGACTTCCTTACCAACATTTTCCTGAGGAGCCAGTCTCTGTACAGGGGAGGTGCTGGGGCGAGCAGTGTCCCCCCACAGTGGGATGCCCACAGGTCCATGCCACACTTAACCGCTCTGATGTGCTTGGCCAGAGCCTGGTTATGCACTGGGACTGTGTGAGGGCCTCCAAAAAATGCCAGTGCTGAGTTTACCCATCTAAGCTGCACTTTGCTCTGTATCCAGTTCCTTGCTCCTCATGGATCTGGCACCTGCCCTGTGAAGGAAAGCAGCGAGTTCTCCCCCAGCCTTGGCTGCAGAAAGATACTGTTCCCCAGGGGAACAAGCCATGATGTTAGCCCCATGCATATCACTGACCGGTACCTTCATGTGCTGCTGCAGTGGGAGTACAAGCTTGTTCAAATTACCAAGCTTAGAGCTTCTTGACTTTGCTTTGCTGTTGTTATAAAAAAATTCTTCCCAACCCATCTGGCCTTCTTCCAAGAGCTACACGTTTCCATGGACTGGCAATGCCTTCTTCCTGCATGCAGGTACTTTCATGATAATCTGGCTCAAGCTTTTCATCTGATCTGCTAGAGATGAAACTTGGGGTCAAAGCATCCCCAAAAGCTGGAAGACTCAGCCTGAGCTCCAGATGTTACAGTTCAGAACCAGCTCTGTGCTGGTGAAAAGTAAAGTTGTGATTTATTATTGCATGAAGCATGATTCATTTTTACACTGAAAGTAATACTATGTTGTATAATAAGATCTCATTTGTTATTTATTGCATTCTCTCCCTGCACAGATACGGGTGCTTCACCCTCTCTCCTGGTGGATAATGTCCTTTGTGCTTTTATTGGTGGGGCAGTGAGGACCTGCTGTGGGATGGTGGCAGTGCTGCTGCCCAGAGGCTGGAGGGGTGGAATGGGACAAAATTTCTCTAAAGAAAACCAACATCTTTCACCCAAAGTGTGACCTCGGAGCAGCCGAGCTGGTCAGCAGTGGGACAGGAACCATGTCTTGTCCTAAAAGATGTGTCTCAGCAAAACATTTGTAATTAAATGCTAGGACATCAAGCTGCTGTTGCTGCTACAAAAGACCCTCACAAAGGATGCCATTGGTCTTTAAATCCCCTCATTTCTTGTACTTCCATGCCTATTTGCTGCCTTTTCCTGGTGCTGCCATGGGAGCATCTCAGCAGGCAGGCACAGGTGCTCACAGATTCCTACCATACTGCCCAGGCACCAAAATACAGATCGGGGCACTGCTAAATTAGAAATTCTGCTGTTCAAGTCAACAACAACCAGCAGCATGAGGGCTTTCATCTGCTGCCTTCCTGGCCAAACAGCTTTTGTGCATCCCTGCTCCATATTGGACACCATGCCTGGCTCAATTTAGAAATGGTCTGGGCTAACAGGGCCGGGAAAGGAATCTGCACTGCACCAAGGTCTATGGGTCTTTGGTGCCAACTCCAATTGCCACACACACACTGCATTTAGTTTAGGATATATTATAATATATATTCCAGATGTATTAAGCTTTAGAGCATGTCTTTTCTCCTAATCTTCCCCATGCCAGCACATATCAATGCAATCTCCCTACCTGCAACAGACAAATTGTTTTAGTTGTGCTTTCGAACCCAATGTGACTGACAACAAATATAACGCAATCCTGGAGGCTACTACCGCCACGTGAAGACGCCCCAAGCACAGAGCTGGAGAACAGTTTTATTTTAAGCCCTCTTTATTCAATATTTCATTATGTACTTACAAATGGGTATATGAAGGGAACATATTAAATGATGATGTTCTCGCTCAACTATTTGTTAATGTGATTTTTGGTACCACATCATGGGGAAACTCTGAATTCTTTTATCTTTATGTAAAAGTGCTGTCACAAACCTAAGCAAGTTTTCAGTATGATGAGTGCCTTAAAAAGATGGAGGGTTTTTGTTGTTTTTGTTACTGATGTCTTCTGAAAAGGATATCCTTAAGATACAGGAACAGCTATAGCTGCCGGTATTCTGAATTGCTCTGATGGCTTATACTGCAAAGGGAGCCTTGACAATGATGGATAACCTCTGCAACTTCTCAGCAGCGGGTTTGGTTTATCCTGCCTTTGCTTTGTGTTTGTGTCAGGTTTTTCACTTGGGGCTATGCTCAGCCTTTGTACGCTTGCTGCCTGCCTCCTACCTCCTTCCTCCCTTTCACTGGCAGCATGGGCAGGGTGGGCAGCGCAGGCAGGGTGGGCAGCACAAGCAGTATGGACAGTGCAGCTTCTGGTGGTGTGCACTTTCCAAAATATTTCCTTCCAGTCCCGAAGCCACCGGGCATTAGCCCTGTAACTGCATGGTGAAGCACCAAGACATCCTGGTTGGGCAAGGTTTTGCTCTCACAAGTGAATTTGGATGAAAGAAGGCTGGGAGCTTGCAGCACAGGAGTTGTTCCCCAACAATTCCACATGCATGTTAGAGCAATGTGTCTGCAACAGGTGCTGGGAGGAGCAAAACCTTTCAGTAGCCCATTGCCCATAGGCAAACACCTTTAGGTGAAGACCACACCTCAACAAGATGTCTCTTGTACCCTTGGTCTTTGCAGCCACCAAGTCTGATACTGCAGGGCTTACCACCATAGAATCACAGAGTGGTTAGGGTTGGAAGGGACCCTGAAGATCATCTAGTTCCAACCCCCCTGCCGTGGGCAGAGACACCTCCCACTAGACCAGGTTGCTTAAAGCCCCATCTGACCTGACCTTGAACACTTTCAGTTACAGGGCCATCTCTTGTCTGTGACGTTTTTTCCCCCAGATCTGTTTAAGCTTTTTTATTTGTATTTGCTTGAAACATTTTAATAAAATCACTGCTTTAAAATAGAAAGACTTTTCATTACAGCTTAGTAGCACTTGTACAAACTCATTGACTTCATTAGGATGATCTAGCAGTTGCAAGGAAATGAATGTTCACTTGGGAGTGAGGATTTAGGGGAGTTGCTTTGTTGTGCTTGGGGTCTTGGAGAGGAGACAAAGTGAGTGCTTCGGCCATATTGCCAAAGTAATAAAATGTTTATAGACATGGGAAATGGCCCGTGAGACACTGTAAAATCTTCTTTTCTTAGAAGGAATTGGCTAGGCAACAGCTTTAAAAAGAAAAGAAGAAAAAGATGTGGGAAGAGGATTGATGGGGAGTGGAGTCAAGGTGCTGAAACAGAAGCTGGTGTATTTGAGATTGTTAATCTTGGTCCACAGTGGGCATTGGGGCAGGAGCCGTTCCTTGCCCACAGCACAGTGCAGCCCCAGCCCCATGGGCAATGGCAGCACAGTGGACAACACCAGTGAGGACAAGCATGAGCCATGGTTCAAACCAAAGAGTTTGAACATCCTCTGACACAGATATGGTAATTAATGCTGTTGTGGTTCGTTATCATGACCTCTCTTCTGATGCTTGCACCAGCAGGGTGACACATTCCCACTTATAGCCTGCAGAGACAACAGGGTTTCCTTTCACACAACTTAGCATGAATAAGAAAATGCTAGAAAATTAATAAAAAAATTAATTTCTGGGAGGCTTCTGCTACCTGGTGCCCTCTATCAAGGGAAGAAAGGAAGCGATAACCATGGCAGGCTGTGCTGAACTAGCTGGAGCTTGGCTTGGGAGGAGACCAGTGGAGAGGTACCCTCCATTCTTCTTCATCCTGTGGTCAGAGTACTCGATTTAACCTTCCAGTGATCAACGGAGTCATCAGGACAATCACCGCCAATGCCAGTTCTTCAGGAGTCCCTGAAGTGTCCCATGCAGGCCAGGTGTCTCAGTACAAGCCCACCTCTAATTAATAGCAGTATTTGCTTAAGCGGATCAATGTCTGTCCTTGACCTCAACGCACAATTTGAGCTATTACTGTATCACTAACTATGAAATGAACTATAATACATTTGAGAGGCAAACCGCTTATATCGAACCCAGTAATACAGACGAGAATCTTTTATTGCATCCAATGAAAGCTGTGTGGTTGTATTTAAATACTCTGACTGCTAAAGGCTGCAATGAAAGACTTTTTCACAGCTAATTTACTGAGGAGCATCGCAGAGGCTAACCTGTGCCTCCAGCACACATCATCTCTCCCAAGAAGAAAAACTGTTTTGGACTGAGGAGTTCTGCTACTCATGATTAAAATAGTTCACCTAATGTATGCTGAAAACAGTGGTAGTTTTAAATGCACAGAGCCATAAGCGTGAGAGGAAAAACTAAGAGTGAGGTATAAGATGCACTGAAGGTTTGCAGTGGTGACTCGGGGTCTGCTGGTGGTACCATCCCCTTTGCACAAGGCAGAGGATGCGCCCCAGGCAAAATAACCAGCAAACAAAACACAGGGTGCTACCTCAGTGTTCATCAAACCCACTGAAATCATGATTAAGAAATTGTCTACAATGGAAGCAACGCACAAGGCCTTGTGATAGCTCTAACTGAAGGCTTAGCCTCAGTAACGTATCTCTAATTAGCAGCAAGTTTAAAAGTCTCCTCTAGCACATGGGTAAACAGTCTCTTGGAGTAATATAAGGGTTGTCAATGATGCTTTTATGTTCAAAAAAGCCTGTATTGTACTCTGGGTCAATGAGAAGCTGAGAGAGGTGAGGACTGTTCAATACTCATGGCCTAAGGTCTGCAGAAATCTCCATAATATAGAAATGGATTCTGCAGGGACGGGAATGCTAAAAGGCGGCGCCACCACTTCAGGCAATTGCTGGTGTGGTGCTCCATGCACCATAAACATCATCATTAGAGATGCACTATAATACTTCCCTGTTGTACTTTGTTTAAGAACAAAAAAAAAAAATACCCCTCAAATGTACAAGTATTAGGAAAGTCAAGCAGTACCACCGGTACCAGTTCTGCCATAGGTCAGGCTTGTTTCCTTGAGTCTGTGGCTGTGGTTGTGTATGGTTTCCTTTAATCATTGGCATTTCTTTCCTGGGTCAGTCTTATGTACTGCCCACTGCTGTCGCTTTCAGGGCCACTAGATGCTTTAGATCAATTTCATAAATTCATTTTGTATTTGGGGGCAAAAATGAGGTGTGGAGGCAGTTTTCCTCTTCATGCAAGCCTTCTCTCCAGGAGCACTCTCCTGGTTCTGGCTGCTGTGCAGAATGAGGGTTTTTCATTTACAGTCCCAAAGGAAAAGTTGTTAGTGAATGCTGAGCATTCCTCTTTAGTCTAAATTAATTAAATGACACAGTATCTATTGTATGAAATAAATGGGGATCGTTTTACATGGTATACTGTATACAGCGATTATAATGTGTGATCTTTCTAGAGAAATATGGGAAAACAATGTCCTTCGCTGGAAGAGGCACGTCGTTCCCCGGCTCTGCAATACATCTCCTTGTTAAGGGGTAATGCAATGTAATCCGCAGCGACTTAATAACTAACATGACAGATGTATAATCTAGAGTAATGTAAAACGTTGTAAGCACAAGGCGCACGTGACTATCCTTCATCCAAAACATGTGTAAATCACCAGCATTCCCGCGCCCCCAGCAGCAAACAAAAGCTGCGCCCGTGCCGGTGGAAAGGCAGACGATCAGCACATCGAAAGCTGAAAAGCTGCTCGTGTTTTCAATCTGCGTTAAATAATTATGCAATCAGATCGCCATCCATACCCATACCCCCAAATTAGTTTACTACAAACCCAGTCTGCTTTGCTAAAGCTTCCTCGATGGTGGGTAAGCTTCGCTGCCTCTCAGAAACATCCTCCAAGATGTTTATAGCACTGGCAAGCAGCTCTGGGGGCCCAGGGGGAGGCAGTGCCCAGCAACATGCCCAGGACCCTGCTGCTCAGCCCCACGTAGGATGTGACCCCCAGGGTACGGGACCTCAGGGCTCCCCTGAGGCTGATGTGCAACATGCAATAGCAGCGCAGAAAAGTGTCGTTTTCATTTCTTTGCATTAAATTTCAGTTAAGCTGTGCTCAACTACCACAAGTGGGCATCCCAAAGCTTCTCTCACCCTTTCCCCTTCTAAATGTTTGCTGAGGTGTAAAACACATCAGACTAGGCAGGGAAAATCATAGGCTGAGTGAATGTATGCACACACTCCTTGTGGGTGTAGTAGGCAGTATCTGCCACTGAGAAAGTTTCTGTGATGTCCTGGAAAACAAAAAGTCTCCAGTGCTTAATAAGTAAACAAATAAATAAATAAATGGAAATTTTGGGTCTGGAATGTGTTACATCTCCATCGGGAGATGGATGTAACATCTACATCTGCAAGGGGAACTTGGGGCTTGGGTACTCAGGTTTTGCTGGGGATGCAGGCACAGTTCTCGCCTTACAGTACCTTCTGGTTTTAGCAATTGATTCCCCAAGGACTTTTTGCTTTTTTGCCAAATTTCTCAGCCCTTGGTTACGCATACTGCTGATGTTTGCTCTCAGAAAGAGCAAATTGTTTTTGTGTTTTTCCAACCATGATAAACTTAGGCTCCTGGTACTTGATGGTCTGTCAAGTCAGGTCTGTCCCAACTGAGCTCTTTGCAGTTCCCCTGAAGGAAAATGGAAATATGAAGGAAATATGGAAAAAGGGCAACCAAACAGAGTACAAAGAAATGAAGAGCTAAATTTTATGGCAAGATGAGCACTTCCGCACACAACGCTCCCACTCCTGTGCTCTCTGTGTCCATATACTCTCAATTTGACTCATCCCATGACTCCAGCTGTGGAGTGTGTGGCAGAAGGCTTCCGAGAAAGCAGTTCAAATACAAATTTTCTGTTGAAGAGGAGAAATCAACAGAATTATTCAACTAGCACAGAAAAAGCCTTAGTAAAGCAAGTGTGTGGAGCATTTAATTTATTAATATATTATTCCCTAACTGCATTTGTCATTCTTTGAAATAGTAGGAATGCCTGATTTGGAATGCTCTAGTTTACATAAGAAAATAAAATATGCAGAAAAGCTCTTCCAAATAATAGTTTTAATTAATCTCTGGTGAAATTTCTCCTGCTTGCAGCACCTCTCCGGTGTCTTGGGTGGGTTTTCCCTTCCTGTTGGGTTTTGGCTGATAATTTCCTTTAATGGAGCTATTAAGGAAGTGACTTTACATTTAACATGACTAAAGGAATACAAATCCATCCTTTAACCATAAGGTACTGATAGAATTGTTTGGGTTGGAAGGGATCTTAAAGATCATCAAGTTCCAACTCCCCTACCATGGGCAGGGACACCTCCCACGAGGTCAGATTGCTCAAAGCTCCAAAGAGCCCACAGACCCAACCCAGAGCTTTTCGGTTCCATGCACCAACCCAGCTTAAATAAATGGGAAGGTGGATGTGTCCAACCAGTCACACCGACTGATGCTGCAGAAAGAACAAGTGGTTAAATATTTATATACATATTTAAACTTCACTTAAGGCCTTCAGTGCCTATTTACTCGAAAATATCCCCTTAGAAAGTTTCTTCGACATGATCTGCAAGTCAAACAATTTTTCAAAAGGCACACCAAGGGAAACACAAAGGACCAAAACTCTCTTTATATTGTCACGGGATCGCACTTTAAGCCTGCTTTAAAAACAGGTGGCGAGGGTGAACCGAGGGAGAGCCGAACACGGAGGGCGAGGGACAAGCAGGGGCCAGGGTGGCCGTGCCCAGTGCTGCCCGCCGGCGCAGCGGCCCCTTGCCCGGCAGGGATAGGCACTCACCGCAGCCTGGGGAGAGAGGACGCACATGAAAGCAGGTCTGGATTTGCCTTGCAATGACAGCTGCATATTAATCTAAAGAATTTCTGAAAAATCAAAAAGACATTTTTCAGCAAAATACACCCCTAGAGCCTCAATCATAAAGCAAGGGAATAAACTTGAAACAGGATTGATTTCATCTTAAAGGGAATATTTCTTTGAAATGCTACCAACTGCAGTTGTCTTATTTGGTTTTCAATACTATAACAAAATTGTGCCATATTGTGTCAAATAAGGAGATAATATAACAGCTTTAAACAAATTTTGTAATTATGGGATCAATCGGAAATGAGTTAAATCCATGTGCATTAGGTAAGTCATGACACAGAATACTGAGTAGCTCCAAACACCAGCTCCGAGCCCATCTCCAGTGGCCACTGTCCTAAACCTACAAGTCTGGTGTGACACCGGCCATGGGAGGCGGGGGATGCCACTACCCCCAGCAAGTGCTCCCAGCCTGGGGAAAGAACCACAAAGTATGACTTGATTAAAAGAGAAGAATATAAAAAGAATATTATAAAGTCCCCAAGCCAGTCTGTGCCAACAGAACAAGACTATGTCAAAAGCCAATGTTTTGGATCAGTTTTATTAATGTTTTTCTCTGCACAGCAATGCTGATCAATCTCTCACACTATCGGGTGTTTCTCCCACTGTTTTCTGACCCTGCTTCAAATCTCCACAAGACCCAGGTTCAATATTAGTGAATATTGAACCCGTTGTGAATACAGAGTGTATACAGACCATAACAGGCTTCAGTTATGGGACATCCCTGTTATTTGGGAAGGAGTTTTCCTGCTCTCTTTCTTCATTCCATCACCACAGAGCCCCCCTGGGCTGCTGAGGACAGGGGATTATTTCTGTCAAGTTTCAGTAGCCTTTAGCCACAGCCCTTTGCTAAAGTTTTTCCCACTTCTGAGGCACTCATGTAAAATTTCAGGCTCTGGGCACCAGATTGACACATAGTGAGGAAAATAAAGGAGCTTGAAGGATGTGGCACCTTTGCTCTTGTCCCCATTGGCAGCAGCTGCACTTGTCCTTATGGGAAAACCAGAGCCCAGGAATCCCAGCACTGCTGTCATCTTCTTAAGAACTCAGTGTGATCATTGTCACTTGTGCAGCTTCATTTAATGGTATTAAACTCCCTTTACTCACCAAGGTCACATATGCATGTACACAAAAAATACTAATGAATAGCAAATTTTCTAGTGATATTTGTATTCACTTTCTTGAGCAATTTTGACATGAAGTCTCCTTCATTTGGGTTCAGCAAAAATCCCTCTTTTTTGAGTCAATGTAAGACCGGAGCATCTCCCTGGGCACCTTCCACCCAGAAGCAGCCCTGCGGGGCTGCTGCCAGCACCCAGCCTGCACCCACAGCCAGGGGCCAGAGCTGCCACAGCACCCCCAGCAGCTGCCTCCCTCTCATTAAAAGTTCATTAGCGTGACAAAAGGCTTCTGCTGTAGGAAAGCATTGGCTATTTTGGAGTCATTAGGAAAAAGACAAATCATGCAGTGTGGGGTATGTGAATGAGCAGCTTCACATGAAGCACCAACACTCCGAGGAGGCTCGTGTGGTCCCCCTGAAGGCACCTCTGACAGCAAACACCTACTTAAAATTTCATCCTAATGAGCTTAGTAAATATTTTCTTTTACTGTTCTTTTAAAAAAAATAAATAAAAGAGAGTTTGGTGCTGCTAGGAGACTGGGATGAAACTGGGATAAGTGGCCAATCCCTCTGCAGAGTCGGGGCAGCATGGGGGCAAGGGGAGACGTCCCTTGCCAGGGCTGGCTGTGGGTAGTGGAAGCTTCTGTGAGGATTTCTCCCCTCCTGCCCAACCTCCCTGATCAACACATGGGAAAACCTCTGTATATCCTTCCCAGGGTTTGCCTCAGCGGGTGGGAGAGAACTCTGGGGGATGCTGGAGCTTTGGCTTTGCAGAAAATACTGCGATTTCTTTAAATATCTTGTCAGAAAAAAGGAAATAAGTTCTTGTATTGTTTTGTTTAGTTTTCTTCTTATTCATTTAAATAGGAAGAAAACAAGGAAACATTTATTTGAGTGCTCTTGCAGGCTCTTGAGCCTCTCTACCACTGTTCTCTTTCTCTGCTGAAGCACAAAACCAGGCAGGTGAGAGCAGTCGTGGTGTAGTGGGACGGCAACACTCTTGGGAAGGGGAATGATACCGTTTTGGTGGAGTTTCTGAAGGCTTAAAAGAGCTCGTCTCTGAACAGGGGCAGGGAACAGTCTATTTTCTTGAAACTCGGGCTTCACAGAGAGCCCCGCTCTCCCATGACATCTTCAAACGCGGTGCCGGCAGAGACGGTGCGGCTGCGATTGAAACTGCCGGTTTGTCGGAAGCCGCAGCCAGTGTGGGTCCTGCAGGGACTGGGATGGGGAGCAGAGATGAAATATGCTCCACTCCTTAGAAGCCTGGTTCTCTCCTTCCTCTGCCTTCCATCATCGATTTCTTTAAAATACAATTTCTCTGCTTTTCCCTGTCTCTCAAACTGGTCCTTTGCTTGTGCAGGAGGCTCTGCTGGCAGTGTGGGGGCTTCCGGGCTAGGTTCCCACCTGCCCAGCTATAGGCATCAGCCGCCACGGGTGCTAGAGATGCTGGGGATTCTGGAAATGCTGGGGGTACTGGGGTGCTGGGGGTTCTGGAAATTCTGGGGGTACTGGGCTGCTGGGGATGATGGGGGATACCCTAGACGGAGTGTGTTGCTCTCCACTCCTCCTCCCCCAGTGGCCCATGGGCTTAGTAGCCAATACTGAAGTGCATTGTTTTTATAAATAGACCTCTTGGTTTTCATCCCTTAGGAAGTAAGTGGCCTCTGTGGTGTTTCTTAAGCGCCACACATCTGCTTCTGCTTTCAAAACAAGTTGGGCAAACTCAACAGAGGTATTTGGTGAGACAAAGTGAAAGGAAGCACAACTACAAGCTCAAAGGAAGCTGAATCCCTAAAGAAAGCATCCATCCCCTGAGTTAAGAGTCCAGGCATGCAGTGAAGTGACCTGGACACCGACCTCACACACCCCAGGGCCTTCCTGCTAGGAGGTACTGATGGGCTACAGGAGGGCTCACCGTGGTGCCACACTCTCCCTGGCACTGCCCTGCAGGGACATGCTGACAGTCTCCACCAAAGGGCGATCACAGGGGGACCATGCCCCTTGGGTTAATGTAGGTCTGGGCCTTGCCAAATCCTAGTAAAAAATAAAGTGGTCCAGACAAGGATGAGCACATCACCACATGGTTTCCAAATACACTGGTTTGAATACCAGTGTTTTCTCTATATCTTACTGTCAGAGTGGGATACGGACCTGGAGTAACGATGGAATCTCAGTATGAGTACAGTCGTTCTCCTTTATTTCACGCACTTACAAAATTTATATAGACAATCAAGCACAGCACGTAATAGCAACATCTATGCGATTGGTTCACTACACTTGTTCACAAGTCTAAAGCAATTATATGATTGGTACAAGGGTGCTGTTCACACAAAGGGGTCTAACGGAATTTGCCGGACTCGGTTCTGCTTATCTTACCTACCAAGTCGCTACTCCCTTGTGCTGTTCAAGGATAGTTCACTGCATTCTCTGGGCTTTCTGCAACCCCAGGAAAACAGGATTGCTCACATCAACCCCAGGAAAACAGGATTGCTCACATCAACCAGATCATGGCCTTTTTCACTTAGCCACCCTTCCGCATCTTACATTGTATCCCCAGTACCTTTTGGCTTTCTCCATCTGCAGAAACACTGGCAGAGGAGTGAAATGGGTTTTACGTCCAGGCTTCTCCCATCATGAGCAGCTCTGGGGTGATGGCTGGGATATTAATTACAAATTGCAGCACGTGGGCTAACCTTGCCAGTGATGGTGTGCCTGCAGGGATGTTGGGCTGCAAGAGCCGAGTGTGACTCTCCATAACCTCGCAGGCACCTTATCCCCATAGCAGCGCTGCTGAGCACACCGGCTGTGCCCTGATAACCAACTTTGTGGAGCTTGGGCTCTCACACCCTCAAATTCTGTGGCTTTCCACTCAAGAAAAGTGTTTGATGAAGAATCACCCACTTATGCCAGAGAGATGGGTCAGTAAAACCATGTCCATTCTACCCAGGGTTGTTGCTTGTCCATGCAGAACCTTCACCACTGAGTCTGCACAAGCTTCTGCATTAGGTGACTGATTTTCCGTGGGTGATTAGTCCTTCCTGGTTTCAAGTAAGCAGTGTGCTTCCACAAGCGGTTTCCAGGACCAAGCCATTGGCTGCACGTCTCTTACAGCCCCCAGGAAAATGAAAATTTATCTTAAAGGAATTTCTATTATTTAAAAAAAAAAAAAAGAAAAAAAAGACAGCGTGTTCAAAGGAATCACAAAAGGAAAACAGCAGGAGATGGAAAACTGTGGAGGGCAACAGGGCAGACAGAAGGTTTCAGAGATGACAAATAGATTGCTGGAAACCAGGGTGCAGCAGCTCAGGGTACACTGACACAGGTCTCAGCCCTGCACTGCTGGCACAGGAGTACAGCCTTCTCCCTGCCTGTTGGGCCGTAGCTGATGTAGTTGGTGTTATCTCCAGAAGTTCCCACCATGGGGGGTTACCACATGCGTGCAGCCAAGGATTTTCCAGGAGGCTGGTGTTGTGCACCTGCGAGCGGAGCTCAGTCTCCCTCTCCGGAGGTGATTGCACTGAGGCACGACACAATTTGGAGCCTGGCTCGCCCCGGCAGCGGCTCTCGTACCTTCTCCTCATGGGCAACAATGCAAATGAATGGTTTTGCAGCTTGTCAGGTAAATACAATGTTTGTTCTTCCTAATGGATTTCAGCAAGATATGGTAAATATTAACTCCCAGGTGGGGCAAAATGCATAATTCATCAGCTAGCACGTTCCGACTGCTCTGTCTCTCTCATGATTAACATGTAAGGCATTCATTAGATTTTTCAGCTGGTGTGTAGACGAGTGTAGAAAGTTATGCAGATGAATACCAAGCACCTGCGTTACACACAATCATCCCGCTCCGTTGCAAGACCTGCTCCTCAGCCAGACATTCCTGCTACATCCCTGTGGAGCACCAGGAGGTTTCTGGGGATGGACAGGGAGAGAGTGGTCACTCTGTGAATCTGACACTCCCCACCGTAGGAGATGGGTGTGTTACCTGCTGCAGACACTCATGGGTTCACCAAAATAGCCACCATCAACCTGCCAGCAGCCCTTCTGGTCTGTGAATTTGGGTCTGTCATCTCACTGTCTTATCAGCATGTCCTCAGGAGAAAGGACATTTGGCTAAAGAAACTGCTCACATTACTGACAGCATCCACCGTGGGGCCACAAAACATGGTGCCTGATCAAGAAGTGACACAACCACTATGTTACTCTCTGTTTTACTGGCAAAGTTAAATCTCTTCCCATGCTAATGTATCTTCTCCTCACCTGTTACCTCTCTGACAGGTAAAAAGACCCCTTTGTCCATCTTTTTCTTCCAAAAGCTCAACAAACAGACACTGATAATTTCAAGCTGTGAGACCCTTCGTCCTTCTGCATCTGTCTCCCAGCTGCACTATCCATGGCCCCACCTGTGAACCACTGGGTTTATCAAGCCATTTCCAGCATCTGGTAGACCTTCCTAGGGCTGTCACAGTCCTTGTTGCCTTAGATCCAAAATAACAAATCCAGACCTTCCACCTGCTTTTTCCATGCAAAAGGACACTTGCATTTGCCATGCTCTCCTCCTTCATGAATGTTCCCAGTCAAGAACCAAATATGCTATCAAAATTCTATTTACCCACACTAATCTACTGCCAAAATGTAAATGTTTTTATGTATTCATTTATGTGACTTAGAGGGCATGAAATAATGCTATGTTCACAAGAAGGCCGCTGAGCAGCCCCAGGGGCTAGAGGTGAATGATGCTGCTCATGAAATAGGATGCCAAACAAAATCTACCCCAAGAAAGGCTGGGGTTTGTAGCTTGTCTGTGAAGCCCATGAACAGCACTCGGATCTCCAGTTCCAAAACCAACCACCACATCATAACAGGAACATGCTTTTTGCCATACTTCTGTCCTCACAAAGCTTAAAGCTCTGCATTCATTTCTCCCAGATTAGAAGAGTACATGCAGATCGAATGTGCTGCCCTAGGAATACCCAATTGTCCACGTATTATTTTTTTGGGAAAAAAAAAGATCTTCTTGGTGAATGGAGTGACCCAAAGGAAGGTGCTTGTGAGGACACAATGGTAGGAACTTCTGCACCCCCATCCCCACGGTACACCTGCCATGAATGTCCTGCCTCACATCCACTAGCTGGGTGACACTGAGTTGTAAATTGAGAAGAGCATTTTTTTTATATCTGCACACATGAATTTTTCACATGTGTTCATTTGCTTTGGAATTAAGAGTGAATCTGAAGGCTGCAGCAGGGTGATGTGGGTTAGTGGTTGAGCCGGGACCAGCTCTGACTACGTATATCCGGGGAAGATAGGTTTTGGTAATTAATGAATCCTCTCCCCTGGGGACTGCATACTCCTCTATACATCAGCTAATACATCCTGGCACAAATCAGACTGTCTGGCTCTTGCACCCAAATAACTCTCCATTTCTCACTTTATCCTCCAAAAATTTAGTAGATCTGGGCTTAGTAAAGGGTTAAGAGGTGAAAACTTGCTGCATTGATCTTTAAATGTGTAGTTTAACCCAATTAATTTCAGTGAAGTAAATAGGATTGTAATTTCTGCTTAAGTGATTTGTTAAGTCAGGTGATAAATACGGGCCTTCACCTACTTCCTGTTAATTAGATGTCAATTCATAAATGCTGGCATTTGATGCTATTGCAAAAATTGCCCCTAGAAGTGATTAGAGTCTCTCTTAAACACTTAGCCAGTGGAGGAAATCTGTCTTCCAGATTGCTGGTCTTCTACTTTTTACTAGGCATAAATTAACCTCCTGCGTACATCTCGGTAGCTCCTGTGGCCACGTGGCGACCGTGGTAAATTATGCCATCTCCTTTGGTGACGAACATCTAAATGGAGCTGATCTATTGCCAACCTCACTTCACCTTGCGTTGAAATTAGATTTAAGCCCAAGACTAAGAAGTCAAGGCTAGTGCACTGACTTGCCAATTCCCAATTTTTTTTTCTCCCTTGAAGTAGTCTTTGCCTTTGCACTCATGTGGTGACAGCGCAACAAAAAGCCATCTTAATAAATGAAAGAAGTGACATTCAGCAATGCAATTTAAGACCTGGATAAGTCAGATGTTAAACACCTAAGGGGTATAATCTCCTTTTAATGTGAGCACAATTCCCATTAACATTAATAGGGGGTAGTACGATGGCTTCAAAAGGAGAATATGCACCTAAAAGTGCAAATTAGCACTTACAAACTCTATTGATAAATTATTAAAGCATATCATTAAAGCGTAGCCACACCTCCAGATCATTACAGCAAGTCAAAAACAGCAAGGCGGCATACACAGCACTCCCTCATTATAACAAGGACTAAAATGCCATTTAGTCACTGAAATGAACCTAGTGTAAATATTGGTTCATCAGTCCTCACTTCACGCAGAATTTAGAGTTTTAAGAACTTGAACTTTACTTCTTTAAATGCGAATAAGCACCAGGAGATGTTTTTAATGCAAGTCACCACTTAGAAACTGGTGTTTAAAAAGTAAATTAAAAACAAACCTTCAAACCTTAGGGACCATGTTGTCATCAAAGTATTTTGTTGTTGTTTATGTGGCACAGTAACTGCAGCAAAACCAGCACCTCCCTCCCCCTGAGGGGTTCAGTCCTGAATTATCATGTCTGCCACAATTAGTTTTCCTCTGATTGCTTGCTCCAGGGAGGATCACGGGTGACAACACCCAGTGTGAGGGTACAGACAAAGCCACCGGTGTAGACATTCCCCTGGTGAAATCCTCTTGGTTTCTTCTCCTGGTCCAGCAAGGTGGACCTCCCTGAGGTCACAATGTCCAGGCTCCTGTGGCCACACAGGCAGCAGCTCTCCTCATTCCTGTTTGCTTGTCCAACCCAATGTATGGGGAGGTCATTGGGTGTTTTGCCGTCCAGTGCTATTTATTCCTCCCAGCGATGACCCCCCCCCCCAAAGCAGACACACTGAGTGGAGCAACCTTGCTGTGTTCACTCATGGAAAAGCTGGGGAAAATGCTGGGTGCCAGGGAGGATTGATACGGTACATGTCTGGGAGCACTGGGGTTGGGTGTCTGTTCCCATTTCCAGCACTAACTCCTTTCTCCAAGGAAATGAGAAAGCAAAGCAACACCAACAAACGAGCCAAACTCCTTCAAAACCCCAGGCTGCTCCTGCAATACCCATATCGGCTGATCTATCCCCAGAAAATACTGTAAGCCCATTACCTACGGCTTTTAAATTATTAACTGTCTTTGACATCTCATCCGCATTAATTCCCTCCCTTTCAGGACACTGTCTATCTCTCAGAGATTACCCTTTTACTCTCCCTTTTGTTAGATTAACCAGACGTGGGTATCTCCAGCTTTCTTCATAATTCATGTCCCAAAACATGAGGCTCTTTTTGGTTGCCCCCTGCAGCACCTTTACAACCCCAGTGATGTCTCCTCTTTCACAGGGGGAGCAGAATTGTCGGCACCAGTCTCAATCCATCTCTCCAAGTTCAAGTTAGGTATTTATAGGATTACAATAGCCCTGTAACTCTGGGAGGGAGTTAAATAGGATATAGTCCTCCTTTTCTGTGAAGGTCCTATTTACTCAACCTGTGAGGATTTTTAATGCACTAAAATAGCATTTCCTCTCACACTTCAACGTGCAGATTGACATGGTTCAACGCTGACCCAGCAACCAATGCTCCTAATTTATAAGGTATTGTCTTCACCCTTCCAGCGATATTTTCTTCACTTTTTAAAAATGGGCTATTTCTCTATCAAGAGTATATTGAGTAGTACATAATACATATTCACTATCATACATACACAAGGCCATACATAATCACTTAAATACAGGTCCCAAACACTAAACCCACTGCTGAAGCATCTAACAAAATTATTTTTAAAATGAATTATTCATATAAATGTAGCTGCATGAGGAGTAGAAGTCAAGAAAACTGCACCTCAGCGGTGATACCAAGTTTTAAGTGATGCCAATTCTTTATGCTGGAGTGAAGTAAATACACAAATTCAGCTGTTGAGGTTAAAACAGACCCCCAAAAAAGTGTCCTTTATTCCTATAGATGTCTTCTAAAACTCAAATAACAAATAAGAGCATTTTGCTTTCTAAACTAGTTCAGTTAAAAAATCCAATTTACCAATGTGGGGTAAACTGGACCCCTGATTCTACAAGGTCTGGAGCTGGCAGCACCAGTTGAGCTACAGTTTTGCACTTAAAACACAAGCCAAGATGTGATGGGAACAGGAGGGGCAGAGTAAGATGAAGGTTAGAGTGACACTTCCAATGATGGCCTATAATGAATTTTTTAAAGTTTTCCAACAAAGAGCAATAAAGGTCAGCTCCCTTCCACTGAATTCAGCTAATACTTTATTAATACCAATTGAAATTACATGCATATAGCATAAGAGACAAGTCTGTAAGTGTTCAGATACTGCTGAAGTCTAGGTTGCCTAATTTCTCATCCTGCTCTAACCTAATACTCGTTATTGTGCATTTGAGATAGTCTCTAGTAGTGCATGATTTTGTGGTGGCAACTTAAATAAGCGGAACCAGAGGATGACTACACAATATATGACCTCCCCTTTGCATCTCCTGAACCTGGGTTTGATTCATCACAGTCCCTGCCTTACAATGAGACCTCATTGGCAGCTTTCCATGCTGCTTCTTAGGCCACAAATCCACAATCTGTTGCCAAAGAGCAGCTCCCCGTGTTGCACCATGGTGAAAGACACGTGGCATGGTATCTCACCAGCTTCCATCATTGGAAATTTGAGAGAGAAACCAGGAACTGAAGTGAAAGGGCAGAACAATCTTTTTCCTGCCCTGTAATGGGTGTCCTCTCCCTTCCCGGAGTCCAGGTTTGGGGACACCCATGGAGAGAGAACACCCATCTTGGGTGTTGCCATGGTGGTATTTTCCAGGAAAGTTGAAAATATGGACTTTTGGGGTTGGGTTTTAGCAAAAGTCAAGTCTGAGTAGGAGACTCCAGGGGAACCATCTGCCCAGGGACCTTGCTACCACTTGGCGGTGTCACGCAGCAGCCACTGGTGCCAACACCAACGTTTCCCTGAGAAACTCAGCGAGTGTCATCCCCATTAAAGGAGTTTTAATTATTCCACAGATTACACCGAAAACAGTCCTTCCCTTTTAAAAATAATTATCATGAGAAAATACATTTTTTCTCTCTAATAAGAAATCATTAATTAGGAGATGTTGACCCAATGAGCTGTGATAGTTCGGTGGATGATGAACACTACTTTTAATCAGACCTTTTACAAGCTAGTGGATGTTAACTTCTGGCTGTTAATTATTCACACCTTCAAGTATTCAGATGGTTAGAATATTTCATGAATGCTCTTCTTTTTATTTAATAGCGACATTGGATTTTATGAGCTAGGAATCGCACTTACTAATTTACAGTCGTTTTGCACTTCCATGCCAGTCATTTAGCATTAACTCTCTATTTAAAAATAATAAATGACCCCTGGCTCTCTATTGTCTGTCATAATTACCATACTGTCTTTTAAAGAGGAAAGCATGTTTTCTCTTCATTAACAGTAATATTACCTAGGAAGGCAATCAGTAAGTCCGTGATCTAGAAGCTGCTGTGGACGCCAAATTACCCTCTCTACCAGGACAAAATCAATTAACACCACTAGGGATGTCATTATTGTCACATTATGTCACCGGATATACTCCAGGGTAAATAAATGATTTGTGGAATTTTTAATGCTGCCGCTGGAAACCCGAAGCCAAGCCGCATGGGTGGCGGGACTGACTGGCCGGGGGGTCCAAGTGCCGTCTCTGCCCTTCCCCCGGGACCAAATTGCGTCTGGTCCAAAAACGAGAGGAAAAAAGGTCAACTGAGTGTGGGGCTGGGGCAGCACGGAGCCTGGCTGGGTCGATGGCACTTGTGTCCTGCCATCCTTTACAGAGCATCACCTGAAGTCACTCAGCATCGCACACAGAGACTGGGACAGTGTCATGGTGGGGCAGAGGGAAGGGACTGTGGAAAGGCAGGAGAGGGCTCAGGGCTGAAAGAGAGAAAATTTTATGAACAATTTTATTGCCATAGCTATGTCTGGGCATTTGTTGCTCCTTGGTACCCTCAGGAGCTGCTGGGCTGGTCCTTGGTGGAGCTTTCCAGCCACACACAACACCTGGGAGGTGCCGTCTTTAAAAGTATCTGCAACTTCTATATTTTGCCCTGTGTCGGGGGGTATTTAATTAAGTCTATTCTGTCTAACACGATCTGATGTCATTGTACAAGGAGATGTTCTTTGTTAGCAGCGCTCTTAGTTTCAGGCTCCTCTGTGTATTTGAAACCATGGTAACAGAAGAGTAAGCTAAAGCCAATGAGATAATGAGATATTCTCATTGTAATTGTGTTTCATGAGGGCACACGCTCCCATGGGTGGGATCTGACTGTCTTACAACTGCTAACAGAATTTAAGGAACAGGCATATATTAGCGTGGTGGTGTTTTTCACAACAGCCATGTAAACACTCCTGACACGGCGTTTGCTGTTGTTTCCAGCACATTCAAGTACGTAACGTGCATTTGTGTCGCGGGAAATCACACTGCTAATGGGTATCAGTATTTTAAAATCCTCAGAACTTCAAGGAACTTCAGGTTTGAAAGGCATTAACGAGGCTGCGAGGTGCTGGTTTGCATGATAATTGCGACCGAGGGAGGAGATGGGGGGAATGGGCTGGAGCTGCCACAGCCCTGAGCCGCTGGGGTGTCTGTGGAGGAGCCCATGTGAAACACAGCCCAAGCACCCTGCGGGGTTCATCCTCCTGCTCCCACTGGAAATGAATGAAATCTGAAAGTTCGATCAGCATTTTAATTCTAAAACTTTCTAGAGGGACTAACGAAGGGAGGTGTTTATAGACTTCGATTGTAAAGCAAGAGAAAACAGAAACAAGTGCTCGGGGTTTAGAGATCCTGTCTGGAGTTTTCTCATTTTATCCACAGATGCATTGAAAGACATCTAAATTGCCCTAGTGACTAAATTGCCCTAAATGACTTTGTATATTTTAATTATTATTTGTAACCACCTAGATGATCCTACATTGCCAAGTCCAGTTGTCCCCAGGTAAGAAGTGCATGTGCATTATGCTTTTAACTCCTGTGCATGGCCTTCTGCTCCTTGTCACAAACCCAGACCAAGTCACAAACCTGAATTATGGGTGCTTTGACATAATTATGGACATGATGCCAGAAACACACCATGCATGGTGCTGTCAGGTTAGGGGGAGAGGGAGTGGGATGGCCCCTTTGCTGTTTGTTTGCCACACCATGTGCAATACTTTACACATAAGACACACTTTGAATGGTATGCAAAAGTGGAATAGGAAATATCATTTGGGGAAGGGAAACAGGATCAAATCTGCTCCACGCTACAATTGCCTTTGTCCTGTGTAATTCCCAGCAGATGTACATTAGTCTCTCTCCCCACTGCAAGAAGCACAGCACCTCAGTGTGGGGCAGGACAATCTGGGATGGTAAGCATGTGTGGCGGGAACATGGGATGGTCTCTTGAAAAGAGTCACAAAATGGCTGGGAAGGTCGATTTTTCCTGGAGCCAAAATACTGACCTTGGTCCCCGGCAGTGGTGGCTGGGTGATGCACAGTGAGCTGATTCATCCTACCTTGGCAGAGGCTGCTACTTCTCCCTCACCCAGACTGGCAGCAGGGTTAGCATATCACAGAAATAAACACTAAGGAGCAATGCCAGCATTAAGATTTACAACGTGTCTTTCTGTTCTGGTTCTCTGGGAGGGCCAATTCTGCCCCCCCACTTTGGGTACAACAACATTGGAATCCCCTTACAGATGCATGCATACATGTACACTAGCCATATGATGGACAGATGCACAAACAAATGCTCTGGCTTGTCAGCAGAGGGAACCTGAGCTGGCTTTGGAGCAGGTCCAGCGTGGCCACCACTGCTCTGCTGCATCGTCATTGGGTTGGCTGATCTGGCCACCGTTGGTGGTTGAAACCCTCCCTGCTCCCTGTATCCACCTCCTGCTGGCAAAGGCAAAACTGCACCTCTTACTGCATTGCCTGCCCCAACATGGGCTGTGGGAGAAGGCTCCAGCCTGACAAGGCACAAGGCTGGTACCCAGCCTCACTGGGAGCTACATCCCCAAGTGCCGTGGGCTCATGCATGGCAGTGGGACAAGCCTGGACTGCCGCTGTGTTGTTGCGACTAGTGAGCACCAGCCTCACCATCCCTGAAATTGACGAGATTGGGCGTTGCTCCTCTAGCTTTCCCAGTGATGACCTTTCCTGCCTTCTCTTCCCTGGGAAAGATGGATGAGCAAAGTAATCACAGTCATGGCACCGGCTGACAGCGACCCAGCGGGCAGGCCCAGGCAGGGGAGCAGCGAGAACTTGCTTCACATTGTAGTCAGGGATGACTTTTATTATTATTATTACTATTACTTCAAAGAATACACTTCTGATGTGGGGAAAGCTGACAAGATAAATTATATCTGTTGTCAGCTGCATGTATAGACCTTTGTGATATTTTAATTAAAACCACGCTCTCCGTCGGCCCAGCTTACATCTTCATCAAAGCTGCAGCAAGGAGCTGGGAGCCACCAGTGCTGTCACCAGCACAACAGCTGCACACTTGAATCTCCTTCCCACACCAAATGTATTTTCCGTTTCTCTCATGCACACCAAAAAGTAGTACCTGTATTTGTTTCATGTGGAACAAGACACTGAAAGTGGATGCAATATTTTAGATAAAGATGGGTACCACTTTCAGAGAGTATGTTGTCTACTAAAGCTGTCTGCAGCGCGTCACCAAAATGAATATAATGAGCCTACATAAAAATTACCTTTAACTGTTCAAATATGCTGCAACTTCTCCCCATACATGGAGTCCAAAGGAAAGCCATTTTTGTTTATACTTTTTCCACTAATTCCACCTCTGTGGCTTAAAACTTCAACAATTCAGTTCCAATAAATACATAAAATGCCTGCAGTGGTGTATTTCAAAGGAAACATGCTCTCTCTTAGGCAATATATTAAAATAACTATGTGTCTGGCCCTAGATATGTGGGTGAAGCAAACCACTCAAAAGGTATAGAACACTGGAGAGGTGTCCCACTCTCCCAGCACATAGACCCTGCTGCAGTTGTTGAGCCTAATGACACAAGTCCAACCAGAGGACAACGGGGACTCTCAGAAAAGGACATTTTTGAGCATCAGTTGTGAGAATTCTGCTGATCCCACATAAACCGATATGTGACTCTACGATACCAGTCATTTGAATGACTTTGTCGATTCATTGGCTTAATCACGCCCACCATAGTGGTGGAACATAGGTGATACCCCATCACATTTTGACCTTCCCTGTTATGAGCCTCTTGCCCCTAAATCATTTTATGAGGCCTAAATTGGCAGGAACTGCCCCCAAACTACCCAAACAACTCAAACTGGTGATAAGCAAAAGTTCGATTCACCTTCACAACTCCATACTTACTCATCTCAGCATTTTTTTTTCCCCCAGCTTGTTATTACAGCTATGGATCACAGTTCAGCACTTGTAAAATAAATCTGTTATCATAGCTTGCATATAATTAGTGCTAAATGCGTGTGGTTTATTTTCAATATCAAAATCCACATTAGGCTTCAAAAACACTTAAGATGCTGGCTATCACCGCACTTTATGACTCTGTCATTTACTGACTCGAAGCAACAAATATTTAATGTGACAGTAACATTAAAATACGGCTTAGCCGATAAAGCAGCATGTCCTGCAATTTGCATTGCATGATGCAATGATGAGCCGTACATATTAACTATGATGCAGCTTGTCTGGTTCAGAAAACCTTTGTTGTTGAGACACGGAGAGCCAAGCCATGTGTCATGCTGGCAAGGAGAGGACAAATATTTTTAGATACTAATGTAAATAAGCTGCCAGGGTTAGCCTGGATTTCAGTAAAAACGGTCACGAGACAGGATGCTTTTGTAGGTGTGCAGCAGCTGTCATGCACGACACCTAGCTCTTGTGTTAATTAAAACTGGTGGAGCATCTCTTGTGAACGTGCTGCTTTTATGGGTGCACAAGAGTACTTGGACTTTTGTATCACTCGTTTGTTTTGGTGATGTTCGTGTGACTCGATAAAACAGAGGAGAGGCAATGCTGAGCCCTGAGCCCACGGCTTGTACTCTATCCCTCAGGCTCCAGCATTTCCCTGGGGCATTTCTGGAGCTGGGGCTTGGGGTCAGTTTGTGATCTATCGCTCCTTCAGCGAGTGCTGGGGAGGGGGCAGCTCTGGGTGCTGCTCCTTCTGGAAGGACAGGCCAGGTCCTGTACCCAGAATGACCTGTAAAGGTGGGGTTATAGGTCCAAACTTGTCTGGGAGGGTGATGGGTAATGCCTTCAAACTGGAAGAGGGTAGATTTAGAATAGATACCAGGGAAAAAAAAAAAATCACTAGGAGAGTGGTGAGCCACTGGCCCAGGTCGTCCAGAGAAGCTGTGGATGCTCCATCCCTGGAAGTGTTCCTGGTGGAGGTGGTTGGATGGGGCTTTGAGCAACCTGGTCTAGTGGGAGGTGTCGCTGCCCATGGCAGGGGGGTTGGAACTAGATGGTCTTCAAGGTCCCTTCTGCCCTGGAAGTGAACACCGCCTTTGGGTGGTGCGGCTCATAAAGTTTAGGAGGTTTATAACATATTGTAAGTTATAAGGGTTTTAATGAGATTTGGGTCCAAGTTCCTCCAAATCTTTGAAGGTATCTGGAGCATGCAGTGTTTGGACATGTTTGGTTGAGAGCTTTCCCCGCATCAGCTCCCTGCCTTCCAGCAGCACTGAGCAGTGGCTGTGCATCACTGCCACCACTCTGAGCCCAGCACTGGCCATCTGTCACCGTTGTCCCCGTTTCCCCTGGCACAAGGAGGAATATCCACCAGCCCTGAGGTTGTACGGAGCATCTCTTCCTCCCCAGGATTTGCTAAGAGGCGTGTGGAGAACCTGGAGCGTTAGGGGATATGGTACACTGTGGTGAAAACGTCCTGAAATTCATTAAATCACCATGTTTAGGAAAGCATAAGAGCAGCAGCATGAAGGAGGAGTGCTGTAGTGCTTGGGCACCCGCTGGCATGTGGCTTGGGGTCCTGTACGTGCATAAATGTTTCTTCAGCAGCGAGCGGACTCAGCCAGGAAAGCTTTCCAGAAAAACAGAGAAGGCTGACATTCGTTTGGGATGGTGGAGGAGCCGCAGAAGGCAGGGGAGACCTCCACCTCCCCAGCTCCCCAAAGCCTCCCCTCTGTGTATCACTGCAAAGACAGTAAGAAAAAAAATGACTGGAATTTTATGTATAAATATATATTTGTACAAGTATATATATGCGTGTGTATACGTATACAAATACATGTCTGTATACATGTGTCTATAAGTATATATAGCACCTCTTCCTTTTTTCTCTCTGCACACATATATATGCATATATATACCTATGTTTCTATACATATATATATATATGCAGATATAAATATATGTTCCTCCAGTGTAAGTGCAGATCTCTTCCAGTGCTATTTCCTCTAGGCTGAAGCAGAAGGAGCCTCCGGGGTCCAAGCGTGGGGCTGGGATGGAAACCCATCCATCCTTGTGGCCAGTTCTGGCCCTGCTGAGCCATCCACATCCATCGTCCTCCAACAACCACCCAGGCCTCAGATGTTTACAGATGCACCGAGAAGGAAGATCATTGTAGAAGCTGTTCAAAAGAATTCTGCCTAGAAAGAAATAGGAACCAAATGCTAACGCAATCCCTTCTTTCTCCTTTGCTAACATGCCCATACACAGAACAACATGGCAAGAGAGTTCTCGATGAATTTACTGCAGGAAAAACTATTTGACAGTCTTGTACAGGAAATCAGAGCTATGTAGCGTCTTTTTTTAATTTAAGCAATATACACAAATCAAGTATATTTATTAAATCAATGTATAGTCATTTTTACAAGGAAGTGTAATTTAAAAACAGACATAAAAGATTTCTAAAGTAACGATACACATCTCTTTTGGACAAATGTTATTTCAGGGATTTATGATAATTCCTTTTCTGAAAGAAAAACGAAGCTAATTGAAACAAACTTTGTACTTTATATTAATGCCATTCGAATACAGTGTGTGCTGCCAGTTATAAAGTGACATTGAAAGCTGATGCTGTTCTCAACAACACCATGGTTTCTTAGTTTTATGTACTTTTTAATTTCCTCTGTGGAAAATCTGTTCTTCATAAAAGGGCTGCTAAAGAAAATGTGGAAAAAGTTGATTCATTCCATATTTACATTCTTGCTAGTACCTGGAAATGAACCAATTACCAATGTGAGCCAAAAAAGAAGTTAGAAGAGTCATTTAGAAATTTCATCTTCCTACAGGCACTGCTTCAGAAGTGCCCTGGGAAAGTTCTGCTCTGATAGCAAACACCTTTCATCCTAATAAGATTTTGGATTCTCAGCCCCTCAGCTAGTGCAGCCTGGTCCTTGCCCATCGCTCTGTATTTCACATCCTCCTTAGCTGGGGGCAGCTCTGGGGGCCTGGGGAGGGGCCTGGACTCGTATCCTCAACCCAGACTCAAACTTGGACCTGAACATGAACTTAAAAAAAAAACAACAACCAAACCCTGAACATGAACTTGAACCCAAACCCCAAATCAACCCCAAACCAAACCCAAACATGAACTTTATCCCAACCCAAACTCAAACCTGAACCTGAACTCAACCTGAACCCAACCCAGACCCAAAAATGTCCACCCCAAGCCCCAACGCAACCCAAATCCAAGTCCAAACCCATCTCAAACTCAAACCCAAACCCCAGCTTGCTCCAACCCAGGGCACACTAATGCTTGGGGATCCAAGGCAGTGCCAATCCTGAAGCCACCCCACAACACCTCTGGGGTACCCCATTTGTTAGGACAGCTTCTACATTAAGAGTGTGGCTGTGTATGTTGCAGCTGAGGAGATCAAACTGTGTGTGCAACCAGCTCCTGGGCTTCAGCATCCTTCTGCTTCTTCACACTCTGATTTTGTGAACACAGAGAGGACAAATTAAACAGCCAGTCACTGACGCTGCTCTCAGCCTCCCAAGGGGTGAGGTGCTGCACAGGGGCATACTGCAAAGGGACCCTTTGGCCAGGCTCTTCTTCCTGGAGGTCTGCTTCTGGGCTTAGGGAGATCAGCAGCAGCTGCCCCTCTCCATTAACCCAGCACATCAGGACAGGGCTGCTGGTGGCCACAGGATAACTTGCTTCTCTCATTAAACCCTTATTAACACCTGTAGTAGTTTGAATCATAAAGTAAAAAAAAAAAAAACATTGAATTTCCCAAAATAGGAAGAAGAAGAGGAGTTGCTTATCTTCAGAGATGAATTTTGGCATTGCTGACATCTACTCTCTTTGAGAGGTCTCTGGTTTTTGTTCACTTTTCCCTATTCCACCCTGAAACTACCACCACCACATCTGGCCAGAGATGCCTTGCCTAACCTCTAGCTGCTGCTGCCACCTCCAGCCCAAGAGACTCTTCTCCCTTTCCCTCTAAGTTGCATGTCATTGGATGTGACTTGCTAAAAAAGCCAGCTGTCTCGGGGGTGCGGGGCAGGGGGTGTTGCTTGTAGCTTCTGCGTCTCCTGTTTGGTTACTCAGTTTTGCAGAAATATGCTTTGCTTTCTTTTTTTTTTCTTTTCTTTTCCTAGGACTGGGTTTAATAAAGACTTGATGTGGCGTCTGCGTGGTGCAGTTGCCCACGAGGTTGCTTGCTTGGGGCTTGCGTGGCTTTCAGCGGCACTGGGACTGGGCAAGGGTTTATTAAATTCTGGTATAGAAAGAAAAGTAGAAAGTTGAATTTCCAGCACTAATATGATTTTGATTCTTTTATTTTTTTTTTTCCTAGCCTGTTGGTTTTTTTGCACTTATATTGTGAGTTTCATTTCAAAAAGCAGTTTGATGGACACGGCGCGGTGTCATTGCTCCTCATTACCAGAGAAAAGCCGGGCTGAGGCGCTGCCGGCCCTGGTCTCCTCCAGAGAAAAGGAGAAACCTTGTCCCACTTCTTGCACCACAAACTGAAACATAATGTCTGGAATTGTGGATATAATGAGGTGGAAAGTTTTTCTTCTTGGACTTAGGTTTTCATGCAATATACCTGTAATCTCCGTTTGGGTTTATTTTGCTGAGGAACTAAACCCAGCATCAGCTATCTGCACCCAGTGCCCAGCTGCCCCATTACTGCTTCTGTGCTGCAGTAACATCTGGAGGATGCAAACAGGATTAAACCTCCCTCCTTGCAGGCATTGATAAAAGACTTAGTGAGAAACTTCCCACGTTCAGAAAACTGGGAAAGAAAATAGTTGTTGTTCCCAAAGCAGGGGAGAAAGCAACTCCCCCATCCTGCTTCTCTCCTTGCTGCGGAGCCGAGGGGGCCGCAAACCCTCAAAGGGGGTCTGTGGCCCCACAGCCAGCCGAGGGTCCTGGCTCCTGGCATATGGCTCAGGGTGCAAACTCCAGCTCAGAACACCCCTGAGGTGTGGGCAAAGTCTGGGGAGAGATGCTCAGTGAGAGGCCACAATGGAGCCGGGAGGCAGGATTGACCCATTGATCCAGTACCCGATTCCCACGGGTGCCGCAGCAGCAGCTGCGCAATAAACATGGCACAGAGGAGATATACGAGCATTGATCCCGTACTAATAATCTTTTGCACTTCCACAGGGTTTTTAGGGAGGCCCAGGGGGCTTTATAAGCATTGCTGTTCATATTCAGAACCCCTGAAAGAGCAACCAGCTTTGGCAGCCTCCCTGAATTCACGGGAGCACTGCAGCCATTGGGTTTTTTTTAAGTAACAAAAATTAAAATTGCTATATGTGCAACAGGCTTAGCAGGTTCCATGCTCCAAATCCTGTTTGTAAATACAGCCTCTTGTGCTCCTCATAGGAAGCAGTGAATGTGGAAGTTGGTTTGTGGCCTCCAATTAAGTGAGGATTGATTTTATATTTTGTTTTTCCTACAGGCAGACTGAAGAAATATTTCTAGTTAAAATTACTTTAACCCCATTTTAAAGTATGCACACTTATACTGAACTTAGTGCATAGGCTGTTTGTCTTGCTATTTTAAATTAACTAAAAAATCAATTGTGAAAAGCAACTTCCATGCATAGCTACAGAAAACTGCAGGAGCTCCAATATCTGCCTCAAGGACGCTTCTACAACATCTTAAACCTTACAAGAAATTACATGAAATACTGAATATGGAGGCTTTAAGCTCAACTCAACTAAAATGTACCACCATGACATTGATTAGGTAGTTAAATAAGGATTTCAGAATTAAAATACCATTGTACTGAAAATACTGACAAATGGAAAATCTTTCTTGTAAAGTGGTGTTTGTATGTGCTTACACAGACAAGAGCAGGGGTGTCAGATCAGGCAGAGAGGGGATGAGGAGCCCTGAGTAAATGAGGCACAAGCACATCAGTGGGGAAGAGGAGGTGGTACTAATCATATTGCAAAACACAACCCTTCCACGGAGCTTTGATAAAACAAAATGTATTGATCAGCTACCACAACTGCTAATGAAATCCAGTGTTGCTTTTAATCTCATTGACACACACATATATATATACTGAAATGTGATATATTTGCAGAATACAGAGAGTGGTATGTAATAGCCACTAAGTGTCCTCTCAAAAAAAGAAGCTATTATTTCTGTTCCCTAAACCTGACCTTCACTGGTGGTGACATATATGGGCCCAGCTCTGCCCTTGGATAGGCAGGCGCCATTCATTTCAGTGAGATTAATGTCAGAAAAGTTTCTTCCTGGAAATACCTTAGCCATTTTTGCAGACAACTTTATTCTTAACCTGTACTTCTGCCGCTTTCCAAAAGGAATCTTACTTGAAAATATGGGGATTGCTTTGGCTCAGAAGCCTAGGAAGCCTAGGAGGCGTGCTCCCAGACATGGGGACAGGGATGTGACACCACAAGGCTGGGACTCGCTCACATCAACATCCCTCCTGCATATCAGTCCCAATTAATAAATTATCCCCTTCTAAGCAAAACACACAGCACCAAGCAGCCACTGCTCTTCATTCAGCCTGGTTCAGGCATCTGCTTGTGTTTCCTTTGCTTCCCAACCCCTTCCATTACTGCCCGCTCGTTCTTGGTGCTTCGCAATGTATTTTTAATTTCCAGCCCTCCCATTCCCCCTTCACGGCTCCTGCTGCCCATTTCCATAAAGCCAGGCTTAGAGCACAAAATGATTATGCGGCTTTTTGGAGCTATTTCTGCCTGGTCTTATCAAAGTTTTCAGGAGACAGGAACCAGGTAATATGCAGGCTAATATGGTCTTTCAGTATTAGGACTGACAGATGAAACGCTGTAATATGTTTGCAAAATTTAATGAAAGGAGAAAAGCAAATTCTCAGATAAGCAAGGAGAGCCACAGTCTAGGCTACCAGATGTGCGGCGTCCCCAGCAGGAACGCCTTGCGCCATCCAGCTGTATTTTCCCCCTGCATTTTACATCTCAGTAAGGGTGTACGTTATACACGGGATTTATGTGCTGGCTTTTGTTTTCATTTTGATTTATTTATGATTAGGCTATGAACTGAGTTACTGCAAAATGTCTGCTATATGCCATTTGGATATATCGCTTCTAGAATTTATTGTATTTTTTGCTGAACTGGGATTACATACAATGATATAAAAAAATTGACGGGAAATCAATGTGGCTTAGTGTAAAATATCTTGACTGTAAAGATTTTTTAGATATATCAAACATTCACTTGCCGTACAGTGTGTTTACTGTACCTTGAGGCTGTTCCCTTGACATGACGATTGTACTAATTGTCCAAGTATTTGATTTAATTTGCAGTGGGAGCCAGAAAGGGGCATACAATTTCTACTTAAGGGATTTCATTTTGAGTTCAGGGGAAGCAAATGCTATGTACATAGGCAACCACAGGATATAATCCCTTCCATAAATTTGACAAGACCAATCCAACCTCCCCAAGGCTGCTTTCCTCTCCTCCTCCCACGTTCCCCCATGCACACACGTGTTTGTGTGGCTGCCGCAGAATGTCATTATTCTCATCAAGAAAACAGAAACACAGAAACCCCTTTTCAAAGCCAGTTACCTGTCAGTCCGTGGATGTTTTCTTCTTGGGCCAACAATGTCCTTCAGCCTGCACAGCTCCTTTTCCTGGTGGTTGCTGCAGAGCCAGTGTGGTCTCCTTGGGCTCTTGTCCATGCCCAGCTCTTTGTGCCTCCTTCTCCTCCACCATGGCCTGCTGGGCTGAGGTGACATCTCTCGAAGGCAAAGCCTAGCTGAGCAGGGCTTGCCACAGTTGCATGGAGGTCCTGTAGCAGGGAAGGATGTCTCCAGGGATCCACTTAGAATCTTGTTTGCTTTCTTTCATGGCTGTACCAGACTGGTGGCCTATGGTTACTTTGTGGTCACAGCATTATTCCTTCATGCACATACTCACCTGGTTTACACAGGAGTCACAATGTGACACCCCCTTCCTCCAGCCCAACCGTGTCCTCCTGGTGAAGGTCCTCTTACTGCTTCAGGGCAGACAAGCACTCATGGTGAAAGTCTTCCTCCAGATGGAGGCTTCCATCCTCTGGTTAAACCAAGATCTATTGTGGCATCACATCAAATGGAGGTATGGGCTGATTATACTTACTCCATATTCCTTGTCAGATAAATTACTTATCTCACCAAGAACGGTATGTGTTAGGTGACAGTGAACATATCTCTTCCTGGTAAAACCAGGGTGCGTTTTACCTAATAACCATTTACGTAATTGTTTTTCTTATCAAACAATGTTCAAAGACTTGCACAGTACGGAGGGTACAATGATGGTCTCTAGTTGCATATGTTATTTTTTTTCCTTGCTCTCTCCTTAGCAGTAGTTATGAATGTTCTGTGCTATGATCATTTTGTATCACATCAAGGGTTTGCTAGAAATCCCTGCAATTCTCTGTGCTGGCTCTTTCCCTGCACTGTGGGGAGGGTGGAAGATGATCTGTAGCCCCTTTCACGGCCCCAGGGAGAGACAGCAAAGACACTGCACCTGGGAGTACTTCCACAAGTGCAAGTGCCAGGGAGAGCTCAAAAGGGGAAAAAAAATGGAGCAGTTTTACATACGGCAAAGAAACAAAGGAAAAAAGTAATCAAGCTTAATTTCTGTGCTATGCAATAACCTCCAGGTGATGAGAAAGAGAGTTCACACGATTAAATTAAGGGCAAATAAATTTAAAGCAATCAAAGGACATATTTCTCCAGCTTTTGAAATGCAGCAGAGTGCAAAAGCTGGGCCAGTAATTTCTTATATACTAACACCACATGGCATAATCATTCAAAGCCTTTTTGAAAATGCTCAACTCCTCTAGTAAATACTAGAGGAGTACTCCAAGAGTGCATCTAGTAAAACTTTCTCTTATTCCCATAAAAATTGTTTGTTTCTACAGCAGAGTAAAATCTGCTGTTATTTTTCAGGAAGAGAAAGTACAACAGATGTCGTCTGAGCTCAGGAATCGCGTGCATATAAAAGTTGCCTTTATTGGAAATATGTGGTGCCTCAGATATCTTTAGAGCTTTAGAAAATGCCACAATATCAGTCCTTACCTAGACGTCTGTATGCACGAGTGGCTACATGGCATTCTTTTAGCCAGCCATTAATTGCACCTTCAACACAGAGAGGCACTTTTTAAATCTATCCCATAATGTTTGACTCCAGGAGGATGCAGTCGGGCTTTTTAATAAAGAACTGAATTCATAGTTCATAAATGGAAATACATTTCACTGTTCAGTTCATTTTGGGGAGATCAATATTCCAGGTGTTAGGAAGATTTGAAATCTGGTTTGTATGAGAGCAGTGGTCTGGAAACTAGGGGTTGGTGCTGGATTCTGCTGTTGTCTGCCCTGGTCTGACAGGCGGGGATGGGAAGTTGGGAAGCAGCAGAACAACCCTGCACAGCCTTCCAAGGGTTGTCCTGGGGGCTGGGGTTCAGCTAACGTGCTCTGGTTGCTCAGCCCAATTAAACCTTCCTCTGACAGGCTGGAGCTCCCCAGGCTGCCCAGAGAAGCTGTGGATGCCCCATCCCTGGAGATGTTCAAGACCAGGCTGGATGGGGCTTTGAGCAACCTGGTGCAGCGGGAGGTGTCCCTGCCCTTGGCAGGGGGTTGGAACTAAATGACCTTTAAGGCCCCTTCTAAATTTAACCATTCTTTGATTCTATGATTCTGTTACAGTGAGGCCATCTGCCTGTATACTGCACATCCATACAGAAAAGTTGCGAGCACCTATATATTTAGAGATGCGTGTGTGTGTGTGTGTGTGCACATGTGTATTCTGGGATGGGCAGAAACAGTGTTTAAGGGGAGGTGGGAGCGTGAGACGCTGCTTTCCCAAGTGCATTGCTTGTTTAAACAAACCTTTGCAGCTCCAGCACCGTGTGTCCTGTTTCAATGGACACTGTGGCTTTGGAGCCCAGTTAATATGAGGTTAATTGTGAAAGCGATCGCCCCGCGATAAAAGAGCGATGCATTTCCCCCCTCGGAGCAGCATCAGCTTCGCTGCTGACGCCTCACTCTCCTGTTTGGATAGAAATGAGCAGAACAATTCCAATATTTCAAACATCACTCAGGCGGCTGGCGGCCCCACCGCTCTAATCGCTGCCTGCTAAACCTGCCTTTGGTCACTAATGCATTCAAACATTGTTAATGACACGGAGGTATGACAAGATAAGAACGGGCTCGTAATGAATGACTCCACAAAAGCAAAGTGGCAAAAGTAATTATAGACTTGCCCAGGCGGCTGGCCCCGGATAGTCGCAGACATCAAATTTCATGTACGGCTAAAACACCACCCAGATAACCTTGTGTTCGGCGGGAGCCAGGGCTGTATCACCCATGTAATTCAGCTGACATTTGCTGCTGTTAACATGAAACAATTTGCAGAAAAGAAATAACTTCCATTTCCCTCAATTAATTAGACAAATTAATTAAACCGCTCTTTGGTATTCGGAATCTATTCCCTCTTCAAGAATGGGATGCTGCAGAGATTTTGTTAAATGGTTCAGAGAAGGCTTATTAACCCTGAAATGAATTCTATCAAACCCTATAAAGAACCAACTTCAAGTGCATTTGTGGAGAAGAAAGCTTTTCAAATCAGATAGGAAAGCTACAAAAGTGCTGAGTATTATCATAATCTGGCTAGTGTTTAATTTGACACTCTTATGTCGAGATATTAGAAGAGAATGAGCAAATGGTCTGATAAACATGTACTTAAAGAATTACAATCCTTATAATCAGTTAATTTCTATTTATCTTATGATATCCTTTTCCACAGAAACTTGTATTAGAAAATAAATAAGATTACTGGATAATTCCAAGAGCTCTAAAAACGTAGAACACTTATCTTCCTTTAAATGCAGAACTCATGATTTATTGTGCAACATTTTAATAGTAATATCATCCATGCTGTGACTTTGGATTGGATTGTCTTCTGCAGTGACTGATACCATCAGCTCCCTCACTATAGGCATCTTCTCCTTTCAGCCACCCACCAGTGCCCAAGTACGGAGCCTGATCCTGGCACCACCACCCCAGCACAGAGAGCTTTGGGCCACATCCCGGCATCATCCTCCTTTCATCCAGAGAGCTGGTATGATTACATTAAACTAACTTATTATGACACACCTTGGTGCTTTCTTCTTAAAGCCACGTTGCATTGAAGAACAGTGCCTGTACAAGGGAGGGAAAACTTGGTGGAGCTGGTTTGTGGCTCACTGCCTACACCACAGGGCAACAGCCATGCTTAGGCATGCGTCTGAGAAGGTCTTAAGGTGAAAATCCTAATCAGAGAGGCTAGCAAAAGGCTGCAGAATATCACCCAACATAGAAACAATAGCCAGCCCAGAAGAAATGAGTTTATTATCTGGTCTAAAGGGATTTTATTGACTTGCTGAAAAAAGTCATATTTAATATTGAAGTGTAACTTTTAAAAACAGAGATGCTGACTCTATAAAAATGTGTTCTCGAGCTGAGACCTTGACTCCAAAGTGTAATCCAGAGTTTTTTTATAGCTGTGCTATAAATCATCAAAATTAAATGTTTGCATTAGCAGTGCCGGGAGAAGCCTATGCAGAGCGGTGGGGATGTGTCACCCAGCACAAAACACAGGAATTACAGACACCCGCAGACGGCGTCTGCTGGGAAGAAAGTGTGTAACCGGTGTATGCTCTGATTTTCACCATTTGCTGACATTTCTCTGTGGTTTTCTCCCACTGGGGCAGCTGAAGTGTGGGGGAGCCCCTGGCTCCTGTGGGTCCCAGCACATCCTCCCTAAGGACCGCATCCTGTGCTGCCAGGGACGGGTGCTGCAGGGTGACCCTGGCCCCACGGGTGGTGGAGCAGACAGCAGGGGTTGCCCAGGCTGGGGGCTCAGTAGGACATTGAGGCTAAAAGGAGAAATGAGGCTTTTTTTACCACTTTGTGTTGCAGGTACCAGCAGGCTGGCTGCCACCAACCCTTGGCTCTGTCTTTCTCAGCCATTCCCTTGGAGATCATTGGAGTCATACTGTCTTTTAATGAGTAAATGACCAGATTCTCCTCACCAGCCTGGCTCCAGGAGTTTTGCAGCCCAACCCTGGCCAGCAGAGGATTTTCAGCACTGTCCTGCATGTGAACCCCTTCCCATGTGCCGCCGAAAATGCTCTCCGGAGTCCAGCCAGCCAACCTGTTAACATCCTCTCCTTCACACTCCCGCAACGAGCCAGCTGCTCTGCCTAGGAAAATACAGCTGGAGAGGTTTATAAATAGTAAATTAAGGCTTGCTCCAGCCACTCCAGCTGGGCAACGTTATAGGAGTGAGTAATTCATCACCAGAGTGTCATCCCTCCCTTGATGTACTGCCCACCAGCACTGCGACAGTGTGCGAGCCAGGAAGTCCTCACTTTGCGCTGCTCACCGTAAGCACTTCTAATTTCACATTTAAACCTTTTTTCAGAATTAATTTTGCAAAGATAATCTAACTAGCTGGGGAAGTGTCAGTGACAGACCACTCACAGAGAGGCAGGCAGCTCTGAGTGGACTTAAGTACAACCTTCCCGGGGAGGAGTGAGTGCTGCAGGTGACATTGCGGGGGCAAACCACCACACTTGTGTGAGCTCTGTCTCTGTTGGGCAGGAGGGAACGGAGGATGCAAGAGATGAGTCTGGACATCCAACACATCCCACTGTTGCGGCTGTGCTTCAGGGAAAGGGGAGAGAGGGGCATGGTCCCTCCATCTGGTGTGCATCAGTCTTGGGGTCTCCTGGGTGCATATCCATATCAAAACTCAATTAGAAAATGAGACCTGGATGTGAAGGACTATTGTATTTCAAGTATTTTTACAATTAAATGTGGGAAGGTGTAACAGGGTATTTATGAAGGGTCTTCAGAGAACATTACCTTGCCAGCACAGAGAAAGAGGGTAGAAGAGTTCATCTGACGCATGGTTATATCATTTTCACAGAGCACAATAGAAAAAAGCTCAATTAAGGGTCAGGAATTCAAATGCACATCATAATAACCCTGCACTGTTGCTGATTAATTGCATAACAGCCCAAAGTAACTAAACAGAGTTTTCACCCCAGGTGCTGGCGGGATGCGATGGGGACCCCCATCCCCATCTCTCAACCCACATTCCCATAAGACAGACCCCACAGGCGCTGCTGGAGGGGTGGCACGGCACTTTCCCCTCAGAAACCATGGGCTTTCAGCTTTGTGCCGCTCCTCTTGAAGTCCTGTCCTCGGAAGAAAAGTTATTTCTTTTCCACGTCCCTGACTGAATTATTTCCTACTTGCAGAGCTGCTACCTACAGGATATAATCATGCAATGCAGTAAATCATTGCACTGTGTCAAACTGCAAGTGGTTTTGGAGTTAGATCCGGAGTTTAAGTCTGCATCTGACTGTGTATTTTATCTCAAATGTACTTTTTAATTTGTCCATCTGAAATTATCTAAATTTAAGGGGTTTCCAGCAAGAAGAGAAAAGTTTTTCAAAGTAACTGTGGTTATTTTTCTGCCAAAATCTTTTTGCAAGAGATCCCAGCCCCAGCACTGAAGCTGTAGGATCGTGCATCCTTCTGCAGGCACCAACGCTCGCTTGCTTTGCCCATGTAAAATCCTAAAGTATACAGACAGAATCTTCATCTGCAAATTGCACTTGCATTGTTTGCCATGTAGATATATATATATAATCCACACCGTGATCTAAATAGTTTTTATAAATTTGCTTCCATTAAAAATCCAGGGTGATGGCTATTGTTAATCATCAAAAAGAGTGGGCGTTTTAATATTATTGATAGCAGGTGAATAGTGGATATGCAAATATAGCCTCCTTTGGTGGCTCTGTGATGGAGACTTCAGAGTGGAGCAGAGGTGGGGAGGGCGGTGGAGAGGGGACGGGGAGGGACGAGCCCCATAGCCCTGTCCTTGGGGCTCCCCTTGCTGAGCAGGGCAGCAGGCAGGGGATAAGGAGGGCTTAGCCAGCCTGTGGTGGGAAGACAATAATTCAGTCCCCAAAATGAGACGCCTTGGCGGTTTCCCGGCTGGCTCTCTGGAGCCTGGCTTGCGAGGCAGAGCAGGGCTGGCGCGCTGGCCAGGCTGCCTTTGCTATTATGGAGCTGCCAAGGCGAGGGCTTTGCGCGGGAGTTTCGCTGGAGTGACATTCATGCCTCAGAGTTTGCATTGTCTTCAGAAAATAATCTCCACTTCATAATTCCACTGGTAGTTTTTTTCAGATGTGGGTCTTTACTGCAGAGCCAGGGGATGGGGAAAGACAGCGTGGCCCACAGAAGCTCTCGAGGCATGCTGTGCTGTACAGTGAGCCAGGCTCTGCCGGCACCGAATCCCAGCACCGGGGCCTCAACCCCCACTTCACGGTTCTGGCACCCACGGGCGAGGGAAACCACAGGTCATTATCTCTGAATTTGCACATTAAAAAATAACATGGAGTCAGAAGGGAATATCTGTAAACCACAAATGACAGAAATAACAATTGTATTAAACTGCACTCATGAATACATAATAAAGTTCCATTTGCCATTATTTATCACGTTACTTAAAATTAAATTGAATTTATAATGCAAAAGAAAAGATTTTTGTGCTTTTTTTAAAAATAATGCAAAATCTTTCATGCCGTTCACAAAGCATTTGTATTAACACCAGTGTATACAGATTAATTTATTTATTTTTGTTAAATTATCACTGCTTCCCATTGTTCCTTCATCCTCGGGGACAATCCTGGTTCTTTCATGTATTTTTTAAGAGCTAAAGAGGCACATACACAAATAACGCACTGAAAAGTCGCAGCGGTTTCGGTCGTCTTCGATTTCGGAGTGCTGGAAGAAGTTAAAGACCAAGAGCTGGAGGAGGCCCTCTCGTTGCCGTTGGTGTGCCGGGGCACGGCCCGGGAAAAAGGGAAGCATCAAAATAGAACATCTCCCTACTGTGAGACCCCCTCGGAGGAGGGAGAGCGGCAGCAAACCTTTGCCATGGTTAACACACACATCTGAAATAACAGAAATTAAAGTGAGCATGAGCTGCCTCTTGCCTACTCTGCAGAAATATTATGTATTTCTCAAAGAGGAGCTGCGCACAGGGAGCCCGTCGCCCTGTGCAGAAGAAAGACCAAATGCCAGCAAAAGCCTTCCTCCGCTCGCCTCTGCTGTATGTGCTCCTTATCACCGTGTTTTGTGCGCTGGCCTAAAATAATCATTTGTGAATAGAGCTCTAATTACATTATAGCTAATCCATTTTCCTCTCTGAAGCTGGTAGTCAACAGTTTATTCTCTCACCTCAAAGATGAAACCGAATGTCAATTTTCAAGATAACATTGACATGAACTTATGTATCAGGCAAGTAGACAAATACCATTATAATCATTTATAATCCTTTAAAGCTGTGACTGAGAAGTGGCATTTGGACTGGATTTAAACTTGGCATTGTCCGTGCAGAAGATTAACCGCTACATAAGACTTTGATTTCTGAATATTGCCCATTAGAGAGTTTTTACGTAGGAAATTGAAGTATTATATATAGTTTTAACATGGTTAACAAAGTCTGACACAAACAATAACATTCCAACTTCAGTTAATTCTTCCACATCCCGTTACAGCAGGGAAAGCTGTGCTGTCGTCCAAGAAGCACCCCAGTAGGACTTTGAAGATTATTCCTGCTTGATGGGAATTACACATCCCGAGTTAATTTCTGCAGTTTTCGATCGCTATCAGATGCTCTGCAGGAGCTGCTCTGCATTAGCCAACACACTGTTTGTGCAAAGCCCAGGTCTCCAGGGGCCAACATCAGCCCAAGAAATGTGAATCCACTGCCCGGGCCAAGACCGCTTCTCCTAGGAAAGAAGTTCATCATGGAGGCTATGGGGGAGAAGTGTCACAGGAGGCTCCTACTGGGTTGAGGAAGTGGGATGGGGTGGGATGCCCCCCCCCACCCCCAAGTTCCTTTGCACTTTGGTGCCTCGACACTTCAACAGAGTTTGAACAGGGACATTGGGTTGGCTCCAGATGGGTTCCCGGGGGGTCATCCATGTAGCTGTGAGGGATGAGGTGGGACCTTATGGACATGGAGCCTGCTGGAAGGAGCAAAGAAACAGTCATGGTGCTCGGATGTTTAGAGTTCATCCTTCCAAAATGCTTTACAGAGACTGATGTCAGAAACCAGTGCTGATGGCTGATGAAAGTCTTATTCTATAATGTCAGATTTTCTTGTTGGCTTTTGTAATAGAACTACAAGTTACAAACCTTGCCCACACAGAGGTAAGGAGCCAAAGGCCAGGAGTGAACAGTGCTGTGACCCTTAGAACGCAGGGCTGGATGCTCCTGCCCCACATCTGCTCCAGGGAATATAATAAACACCAGGGTCACACCTAGAGAGCTTCCAGTAGGAAATTAGTTACTAGGGTTTAACACTTTTTATTGCCACTTGTTCCTGGACATCAGAAGGATATAAAGGAAATTAAAACGGTGGTGCTTGCTGGAGAAAGAGGAGGCAAAAAGGAATGCTGGACAAGTTAGAGGTGTAAATGCTCATTAACTGTAAGTGGTTTAGGCAGTCTCAAAGGCACAAGACCCAAATCACCTTTGGCTTTCAGTGTGGGCTGGGCACTGACCTGCCCTCTGAGCCCTTGGAAAGCCCTTGGAAAGCTTAAGGCACTTTTCACGTGTAATTCACAATTTTCCAGATTGTGCCTGTGTTTGAAGCTTCTCCCTTTGCCTTAGGAAGGGATGTCAGTGACTGCAGGCAGATCCCACGTGTGCAGAGCTGCCCAGTCAAGTTCAGACAAGGCTGTTTTGGGCACTGGAGGAGAAGAGGGGGGTGTGACTCACCTGGGGATGTGGGTGCTCCCAACCCACCCTCCTCTCCAGGTCCCCAGCCCATAGACCTGGGGTGTCTGCAGAGCCTGTTGGAGGCACATTCCAGCCCATACAAACAGCTTGCTATCATCTGGGTTCAATCTAGTGATAAATGGGCTCCAGAAGTTTTTGAATATTTGTATAAAACCACAATGCTTCTTATCAAAACATTTCCCATTATTATTTTCCAGTCTTTTCTCTATCCCCAGCTACCTCCTCCTTCCCTTCTGTGCCCTGCAATGCCCCAGTCATTAACAGTGCTATCATTTTTTCTCTCCACATGGGAAATACAAGAGAGCTCTCCTCTAAAGAGGGTAGCCCAAATCCTCCTGGGGCTCTCAACCCATCCTCCATCTGTGGTCGCACAAGTGTTTCCTCCTGGGCATTATCACTGGAAATAAAAGAATGTGAACAAGCCGGGCTCATTTGTTCTGTGTGCTTAATTTCTTTGTAGGTTTGTGTAAGTACTTATCGTCTTCTCCTTGGAAGATAATGAAAGACAAATGTGCATGTGAGACGCAGGCTTAACAAATGGGGCTGCCTGCCGAAAATGTGGTCCACAAAATAAATAGGGACGTAAGAGTATCACCGGTGCCTGTGAGAAGGGATGCTTCCAGGAAGCACAAAAAGTTACGAATACAGCTAAAATCAACACTACCCCATCATCAATATTCATATAGGCCAGACAAAACATTTTACATTGTAGCTGCTCATAAATCAGACAGAGAAGAAGGGGGAAAGGCGAAGAGAATGGAGAAGATATAAAGGAAGAAATAGCTGGGGGACGAAGGGATGGTGAGAGGGGACTCGGCTCATTCAGGCTAACATCTGCTCAGTCTGAAGTGGAACCACCTGTTCGTTTATTAAATTGTACAATTAATTTATGTGGAAGGAAGGGAAGACTATATCTCATCAAAAATCTTCCATTTTAACCCCATCCTCCAAAAGCGAGCTGGGCAAAGACAACCATTCACGCCATGGCTGCACGGCATCATTGTTTTCACACAAAATAATGGAAAGTCTCCAATGCCTCCCTCTAAGGCGCCTGTCGCCCCACTGGGCGCCGACAAACAGCATCTGCTCTAAATGGTATATTCTCTAACCACAGGGAAGTAAAGAGACGGCTTGCACACGCGTGCCATCGTGTAAAGCCAATTCAGCAGGAACTCCTCAAAGCCCTTCTCTGCCTTGGCCTGGTATTATGAAAAGTTTCCCTCTTTAATATCTCTGCTGCTGGCAAATTTAACATGAGGCCAAGTTTTAATCAAAAGGTGCAGTAATTTGTATGGCAGCAATGATAAGTCAACTTCTTTACCCTCCCTGCTCCCACGCTACCTCCTGCTACCCATAGCCATCGGGGTCTGGCTACGATCTCTGAGTCTGCAGCAAGAGAGGGTGGGGGTGGCAGAGCATCTCCACAGGGGACCTCAGTGTCCTGAGCATGCAAACAGGGGCTGCAAACCACTGCCCAAAGGCATCCCCAAAGGTTGCCTCCAAAATGCTAATGGCCCCACAGCAGCAGTGAAAAGGCTTTTGCAAGAGAAGCTTTGTACCATCCGCTTGCAGCCCTGCTCTGGGGCACTTACCCATGTCAAAATACTTGAATTTTTCATTATCAATAAAAACTCCAAACATCTAAAATAATTTATTTCAGGCATCTATTTTGGAACACATCTTAATGTCTCCTTCCTGCAAGTCCCTACCAAAGGAGGGTCCAGAGCTGGGGGGATGTGTGCCTTCCAGGCTTGCAGGATCGGGCTCCAATTAAGCACAATGCTCTCCAGATTTGGTTCCCATTATTGTCTTCCTTTGGCATGACTGGCTGGAGCACTTGAATTGGAAAGGTCCCAGAATCTTCAGTCTCCTAAAATATTTTCAATAACGTTGAGAGCAATTTTCCTTAGAGCATGTAAGGATTTCAGCGGAGGAGCCAACTTTCCCAGAGGAATGATCCAATTATGAAGACTGGATGCTCTTGTCAATCTCTCCCTCAGGGATGTGGAAAATCAAAATTATGATTTATTTTTTTTAATGTGACAGTGAGCGTAAAGGCAGAAATCTAAACCATGCCGTTATCTCCCCAGGCACCCCCCACTCCCTCTGCTGATACTGTTAGCTAAAAATACCGACTCGTTTCAGGCAGAAACTCCTTAAATTCTGCTCTAATGACAGCGCCGGCAGGACCCAGGCCTCGGTGCAGTGCTGAATTATGACTTTTTAATGGTGACCTTTGCATGTAAAAATTGAGTCAAAATGACTCCAGCTTTCACTAATGCAACAAGAGAAATGCGGTTCTAACCCAGGGGTTTGCATTTGGTGACAAAGGCAGGGAAAAGCAGCAGCAGGCCCACAAAAGCTAAAAATAGTCCCCATGGGGTGAGAGCAGCAGAGGAGGTGGTGGCAACAGGGGGACAGGTGAGCAGGGAAGCCCGTGTGCCTTCTCCTGGGATGCTGCAGGAGATGTCCCCAAGATACCAGCCGTGGTGCACACCTGCTGAGGCAGGATGGAACCCCGATGGGCTTGCCTGCACCCTGACACCCTGCAGCCCTCCTCCTCCTTCCCACCACAGTAAGCACCCTGTGGAGGTGCAGGGGGGTGGAGAGAGATGCAGGGTGGTGCAGGGATGCAGTTTGCTGACCCCAGGCACATTGTGCGGGGAAGAAGGAGCTGCCATTGTGTGATGGGGCAGCGGGGGGCCTTTGTCCCCACGGGGCTGCCTGGCTCCTGGGGCCGGCTCGCTGAGATCAAGGGGTGGACAGTGGGATCTGTAGCAGCCACGCACCGCCCGCTCCCCCTTAGAAGTTGTTGTTGCTATGGGGTCTATTGTTGCCGGCTTTCCCCCAGTGCTTTACATCCTGCACCTTGCTTTTTCACAGGGCGAACAATAATGCAAACTGGTTTTGCTCCCATAGTTGCCTTTTCACAGTCTCTATCCTCCCACCCCCGGCTTTTGCAACCTATTATGAGTGATAACTCTAAAGAACTGCATGATTCTTCAAGACATTTTCCAGGTTATTCTGCCCAAAAAGCCCAGGAAAATCTGCATATCTGGGGACTTTATTAATTACCTGATGTGACATCTCTAACTCTGCAAAGATTCATCTCTGGCTAATGAAGCTGTCAGGGGCAGGCACTGTGCCGATGCCGCCCTGCCACAGGCACTGGCCCACATCCAGCACACTGCCTGTTAGTCCTAGCCCAAGCCAGTGATCCCACGGGAGCAGAAGAGCAGGATCCAGCCCCTACATCTCCCAGCATCACCACATCATGTCCCTCTTCCAGCATTTATGGATCTCCTTGGCAGAAAACTGGCTGAAAAGCAAAACCCTTTGGCTTCATCTATTAATTTTTTGAGATCATAGCTGCAACTAGAACAACTAAAGAGTGTTGATCTTCCCTGCAAATGCCGTATGTGCTTTTTTAGGGCTCTGGGGAAGATGATATGTACAGAGGCTGGAATAAATTTAATATTGTGCCAGGGATAGGAGCAGGGTCCTCACCAGGATGCTGCAGGCTGCCAGGCTATCCCCAAGCAAACCAGTCTGATCCATGGGCAGGAATCCCAGGGCAGGGGCAGATCCCTGCCCAGGGATGAGCAGCGTCATTCCAGCAGTTATTTCCCATGCTGTTTGGACAGCTTTCACATCCAGTGCCTTTCCAGAAGTGGGGAAAACTCCTGGGGGGCTGGGTCATCTCTGTCAACAACCCCTACTCCCAGAAAGCCTCCCCCAGCAGCCCCCAACCTCCCACAGCAGCAAGGGGATGCGTACTCTGGAATCTGCGTTTCCCAAAACCCATTGTAAAAGACAAATGGAAGTGATTCCCCATGATAGAAGGTGATCCTTCCTGGTGATACAGACTGGTCTCTCATCTCAAAATCAAGTTGTATAATTGCTTAAATGGAAAGTGATATTCATGTTTAAATAAATTATTGTGTTGGTTCAAAAATTTCTAATGACGCAGAGCAAGCGGACTGTTGAATCGGCATGCCGGATCATCTGGTTCGTAATGACAAATGTTTTAATTAAAATAATTCTAATTAAATGGATGTCAAAAAAATGTCTCAGTATGAGACACACTTCACAACCTCACATCACATCCTATCAGAGAACAGACCACATGACAAAACCGAGAAAATAAACCGAGACCTTTAGGCAAATTCTCCTAAAAGACGCCGTGGCAATTCCCCGGCCACGTGTGACGTCCCGCCTGCAGTTGGCAGTGGCAGCAGGGCCAGCTGTCACCCACACCCAAATGAAAGCCACTGTTAGAGCTTTAATAGCAGTCAGCTAACATGTACGTACGCTGCTTCGCCTCTCCTTGCTCTCTGTGAACGTTAATGCATTTGCAAACCCCATGTGGTCTGGAGGAGTTGGGAATCGTCGATCTCACCCAGCATTTGGGCTAAGGCTTGCTCTTCTCCCACCTAAGCTGTTTTTAAAGATAGGGTTTGGATGCTTGAGAACACATAGATGGTACTGTCTTCCCTGGCTGTTGGTTCTCTTAAGGAAAATAAACATAAACAGACTGCACTCATTTCTGCACCATGGATGGGTGGATTTCCACTCTGTATTTCTAAAGGGATCTTCTTTCTTTGAAACACTGGTGTTGGCATGACTGGTGACACAGGAGGAACAGCTTGCTGGAGCAAAGGGCAGCTGAGTGTCCCCACATACCCAGGTGCTCAGTGTGGCCAGAAATGCTGCATTACAGAAAAGAGGGAGTGAGAGACATCAACAGCGACATCCCTGGGATGTATTTAAACTCCACTATATGATCCAAAAATAACATAATAGGATTTAAGACTAGTTATCACTTCCTCCGTTCGACCCCTTTCTTTTAACATACCATGAGTATTTTCAGAGTGGTCTGTTCAAGCCCTCATGAGACTGTAGGTGAGCGTGGCCAGAACGATCCCATGGGCTCCCCCATCCTCTATCCCACATCCCGCATCCTGCATCCCACTTCCAACCTTGCACCACGCAATGACGCTCCACGAGCACGGCCAAATATTGTAATTGGATCTTAATTACACAGCTCTCCGAGAGGTTATTTTTATTTCTTTGTTTGTTAATGCAATTATTTAGCTGCCCTATTTTAGCCTTGACCTTGCAGGAAGAGGGTATTTTCCAGTCAGCATAATGCTTTATCTTTGAAAGCTACAATCAATAAGGATAATTAATGATGCCTGCTGCAATGATAGCCTCAGCAATCATTATACCACATTAATCCCTGCAGTCAGACTGGGGTCAAGGCCATCTAAATCATTCACCTAGGGGTGGAGAAATTCAAATAATTTACCAATTTAAATCCAAGGAAACAAATCTGACTTTATTTTTCAAAGCCATTTAAACTGTTATAATTTTAAGAGGCCACAGCCCATCACACCCATGTTTCTGTGGGAGCCCTGGACGTGAAGCAGCACAGCCCATGATGCTCCTTACGGGAAAACAGGTCCACTCATGGGGATGGTGGTGGGGATGTACACCAGGGACATGCCACTGGTTTCGCCTTGACCCTGGTTTTGTTGGCAGGATGAGTGAGGGGCAGGGGACAAGCTGCTATGTATGAGCACAAACTGCAAAACTCCTGATGAATTTTACTTACCTCAGCCTGCACGTTTGTAATGTATGAGGGACAGAAATGTGGGGTACCATGCCAAAATGCGTGTGCTGTTTTTGAGGGCACCACGAAACCTGAGGGAAATGCTGGGGACTTCCCCTAGCACAGCCCTTCAACATCTCCAGCCACCTTCAGGGCTGGTTCAATGGCTCCTGTGCCAGGCTTTTTTTAACGTCCACTATCGAAAGGATGTAGCGTTTTGACATCTTCGTGTTAGGAGTGAAGATATCCTTCTGTCTGCTCCGTGCAAAGATAACTTTTGGGACGCAGCCAGCATCAGGGTTGCATCTTGATGCCTCCCAACATTCTCAACTGGGGCTTTGAATCCCTGTCATCCCAAGGGGAAGCCAATGGCATCCTAAGCCTTGAGGATGAAAGAGATCTCCTCCTGCCCATCACCGTCCCCCAGACAAAATACCTGCCCATTGCACACTGGGCAGAAAGAGCCACCAAGGGCTTTGTCAGGATATTAAAAAAAACCACGAAGCCAGGAGCTGGTACTACTATAGCAAGGCTGCAGAATAATGCCCTTGGCCAAAAATTGTGTTTGCTGATAATCAATTAAGTTTTGCTGATCTAAATCTGGTCCTGGTGGTTCTTGCAGAGCTGACTTTGCACGTTTAGGACATGCTACCTGCTGCGATGCCCACCAAGATGTCCAACATGATGCCTGCTGTAATGCCCACCATGATGTCCACCACAATGCCCAACATAATGCCCACCACAGTGCGCACCATGAGGTCCACCATAATGTTCACCACAAAGTCTCCCATGATGTCCACCATAATGTCCACCACGTGAGAGAGACTAACTGCAGCACAGAGCAAGGGCTCAGGTCTTTGTGTTCCCCCTGAGTTCTCAGTCCAGTCTCGGAGCTCAGCGGTCCCTGGTGCTGGATGAATTTTGAGGGGTACCCAGAACTGATTAACAGTGTTGAGTCCCTCCATTGAGACAAAGGGGAAATTTGGTTTAGTTTTGATTTATCACTCTATTATGAACAAGTTTGTGTTTTCACCAAAGTCATTCTCCTTGCCTGTACTGAATTAATTATATATTAACAGCAGCATATAATTTATATGTGGACATATACAATAAATTATGGCCTAACTATATAATTCTACACATATAATTAATTACATTAAACATCTACATTTTAAGCCTACAATTAGATAACCCTGAGAGACAATCCTGTTAGCATTTTTAATAAATACTTGTGTTTGAAGCTGTTTAACAGAGCACCTGATAACTGATATAGCAGTGTTAACATCTGTTCCATTATTTCCAGAGGACGTTAGTTTAACGTAATGCTCCTCACATAAAATATGCATTTGTTCTTGACTGTCAAGTGCCTCTATTATTTTATTAAAAAGTCAAAAAAGAATATAATCAGACTTCATAATTTATGTGTGACATTTTCATTACAGAAAACTTTATGCAAAATTGAATTCTAAAATTTAATTTCCTGTGATGTTTAAATTACTTACTATCTGGCTCCTCTCCAAACATTGTGATCACTCCAGGCCCCATATGAATTCTATTAAGGATATGTTTAGCTGCTGCCAAAACGTACAGGGTATTTTTCTATGTAATTCCAAGAATATGCTTCTTAAATTTATTTTGTGCCAGTTTAAATAGTTTCCCTCATGCAGGAAAGAAACACAAGACATTTTTAACCACTGCCATGGCTTTTTTTGTTGTTTCCCTTGGTTTTTGGTGCCCACCCTGGCCCATGGTCTATGGTCCTTCAGCCCCCTTAGCTGGGGAGGCAGTCCCAGCAGCCCAGGGAGACTCACCATAAGCCAGGATGAAGACCCAGGCTTTCAGAGAGCCCTGCTCACCACGTTTGCTGCATGCATTGGAAATTAGCACACACAAATTAAGTGCATTGAGTGTGTGGCAGAAGCACGTATGGGCCAGGATTATGGCTCATGCTGTTTCAGTTCACAAAGCCTGGGTCTTGTATTGCCTCCACTCCTCGTTATCTCCCCAGGAATGTCTCTAATATCCATGTCAGGAAGAAAAAGCAAAGATCAGTCCCTGGAGGAGAGCAGGAATTGGGTAGTGAGAGGGGCTTAATGTAGCTCAGGGGGTAACAGACAAGAAGTAGAGAAGCAGCAATGAGAAGTGTGGGGTTGGGAGATCCCAATGAGGGGCAAGGGGATGCTCCATTTCCACCAAGAAGCCACAAGAAACGTGAAATCACCCGCTTTCCTTCTCAGAGGCTGTCCATGTTTCTGCCCCCATAGCCACCGTGGATGCTCAGGCCGGGCATCTCACCCATGTCTCCCAATCTTGCCCCTCCGTGGGGAGCAGGGCTCCTCCAGCCACATCTATGGTGTTGAGGACATCAGGGTTGAGGACAAATATTTGAAAACTGAACCATGTGCCTCTGCCATTCCTGCAGCTATCCCAGCACTTCCTGGCAGCTCTTTCTTAAATCAATCTGCATTTTGCATGCCCTCATCCAGCAGGAGCCAAGGCACTATCAAAGCTGAAGATCGATACATCCGTATGGAGTATCACTATTGGATTTGGTCATTTTCTGAGCAGCCAATGTCAGTAAAACTCAGCTTGCTCTGGTAAAATAGCTTGATCTCATGAATCTTCAGATAAATTAACGGAAAACCTTAAGGCATGTCTTTGGAAATAATTTAGCTTGCTGCTGCTGTGAAGTTCACAATGTTTCATGTACCACATTCGACAGTGATGTAAGAGTTTCCAAAATGAAGGCGCTCTGCCAAATTTCTGCTTCCCTCCCTTTGTCTGGTATCTGCGAGCAGCAGTCACGTCCTGCTGCCTGCGCTTGCCAGTGGAGAACATGAACAGCAATCAAAACATGGTGAGAAAGGTGGTGGCTTGGATAAAGCAGTGCCTCTGCCCTTTGTAGCTGCCCTTGGTGTGCATCTCAAGCAGGGAGCTGAGCATGGTGGTGCACATCCCAGCTCATCCCAGTGCACCCCAGCTCATCCCAGTGCATCCCAGCTCATCCCAGCATGTTCCAACATGTCCCAGCTCACCTCAGTGCATCCTAGTTCATCCAGCACACCCCAGCTGGTCCTAGCACACCTCAGTATGTCCAAGCACATCCCAGCTCATCCCGGCATGTGCCAGGATGTTCCAGCTCATCCTACACGTCCCAGCATGTCAAAACTGACCCTTGCTCATCCCAGCATGTGCCTGCTCATCCCAGCTCATCATCTCTTTAGGGCTGGGTGGAACAGGGCTGAGCTTCTTGACATCCAGGCAGCACAGCCATGCCAGCACCATCCCCAGAATGCCCTGGGCCCAGGGAGGATGGAGGAGCCATCCATGCCAGATAAGTAACACATGGCAGCTCCAGGGGAGTATTCTGATGTGCCTGTGTTTTGAAGTGCTGCTGCATGGCAGGATTGCTCTACAGACACCAAGACAAATGGCTCAGTCCACTTGGCACAGAGTCTTCTTTCAGGAGGATCATGGAAAAGTCACACTAAATACAAAGGGCAAGGGCGGAAAACCTCAGCACACTACCTAATGGTCATTAAATCACTTTTTTAATAAAACCTGCTCTGGGATGGGATATACATCCAGGAGCTTTTCCTCGTGTAAGAAGTAGCCAGCTGGCCACTGGTGACCACGGCTGAGGTGCAGCAATGCACCGAGCATTTAAACAGATGTCACTGGGGAGCCTGATTTCCATTGACCCCAACGTATACTGGTTGGGCTCCTCCAGGTCAGTGTGTGCAATTCATTTACTTGCTCAGCGTTTACAAGTTATTCCCCTAATGTTCACTCAGGAGAAAAATAACTGGCCCTGTTGGGAAGGGCTGGCTTATTCCCCGGTTATGACAGCAAATGTGCCTTGCGTGTGTGTACACAGGAGGAGAGCAAATCCCAAGGAAACACAACTGCTTGGACAGAGTGGGAGTTTGTCTATGCTGGGTGATGTAAGCCCTGCCCAGGGGACACGGTCTCTCCTGTCTGGACACACATGGACCCAAGGAGTCCCTTAGGACCCGCTCTCGGTGCTGGGGTGGGTGCTGAGGTGTTGTTGTGGGAAGTCCCCCCGGCAAGTGGGACAGATCTGTCACCACTGGGACAGGCTCGCTCTCAGTCTCACACCGTCTGCCTTCCCTTCTGCACTGGTAAGACAATCTGGTGGATGGAAAACCTCACAGTTGCTGTTGGGTTTTACTGTAACTGGATGCTAACCATGGCCAGTTGTGAGTGCAGAGCTAATAAAAGATGCAGCCGGGCCGATGCCTAAGGAAGCCCGGGTAGGAATAGGATGACGGAGCAATATTGCAGGAGGTAGGATCCTGCTGAGTCTGGAACTGCCTGATTTATTTATATTCAGCTAAACTGAAATATTCAGGAGAAAATATTCAAGCCGTACTCTTTCCGTGACTCCTTTCAGAAGAGAGAGCGGTGTGCCAGGTAATGATGCTCACCCCTGTGCCTCAGTCCTCACAGAAAGCAACCTTTCCCAGTGCCCATCCCCTATTAATTCAAGCAGCATAAATCCAATATGAATATTTTCTCTGATACACTGTGGTTCGCAAATTGGATGATGACAAAACCAGATAATTTATTACTTGTATCTTAATTTATTTATTATCGAACATTTTATTAACCTATACACTTTGCCGCCTGCACATCTTTAATGGCTTTATAGTAGAATTATTCATTTATTCCTGTGTGTGAAATAGTACCTTCATAATTCACCTGTGGCATCGTAAGATATTAATTATAGCACCCAGTGTCTTTGCTTAACAGTGAAGCACTAATTGTGAAGGTAAAACACATCCTCATTCTGGAGAGTTGCTTCTCTCAAAATCCACTTGCCATTTCCAGGAGCGGCGATGGTTCAGACCTCCTTGCACATGAGTGAATTGTGCATCTTTATGAAGTCCAGATTAACTGCATTCGAAGCCCATTTTGAGTCCTTATTGGATCAGAATTGTTTAGCAAGACTGTGATATATAAGGATAAGTGTAGGTACAGAGGGTTTCTCACCATCCCTGTGTGCTATGGCTGGCTGATGGAGGGTTTGGCCCCGGTGGGAAGATGCTCTCTTGCAGGGGAAGGATTCTGTAGCTCTGACCTGCCCTTTGCCACCACCCTGGCAGCCAGTGCTGGCACCCCACGGGGCCAATGCCCGGTGGCAGGCGAGTTGTGGGGAGGATCTGGCAGCACCACATCCCTGGGGCAAGACGGGTGTTTACGGCTGGGTTACAAACAGCTGAGAAAAGAAAAAAAATAAAGGGCATCTCACAGTGCAGGCACCAAGGTGGTAAAAATAGTATCATGGGGAGGGGGACTGTAATAAGAAACACGTTTGGATGGAAATAACTTAATTCTGTCACAAACACCAGCTTAATGTATAGCCTTAAACTGGGAGCCGTATACGTTTCCCTGCAACATCCGCCCGTATCGGGAGGATCTGCTCCAGCTAGACACTCTGGTGCCTCGCGCCCTTCGGTTGCATTGCTTCGCAGCAGCCATCATCATGTTTTAATGAGCCATTTTTCTATTTATCTAATGTCACTGCTTCCCCAGCAGCGCTGTACCCGTCCTGTCCAGTAAAACCCATTATCTCTATTAGGCTGCCGATAGCGCATCGGCGGGATTGCTGGCTCCCTAATTGCTGGAGCACGCTCCTCCTCCTGCTGATAGATTACCCCGGGCTAACAGCCCCTGCACCTATTCCCCAGCGCCCCACTACCAGCCAATCCCCAGCAATTGGGTTCTGCTTTCAGTAATAAATCGTAACCTATCAATATATAATAGGCCTTAATAATCAACAGCTATAGACGCCGTCTGCTTCGAGAGGCCTCCGTAGAGCCGAACATTTTTTACCTGCCTATAATTAGCAGCAGTCAAATCCCCTTTGTGTGACGGGGTGTGATCGTCCGGGCTGTACAGGAACGATAACAGATTTTATGTACCTTCAAACGTGATTTAATCAGCTGGTCTGACTATCTCAGTAATGTGCATGGATGTAAAAAAGTCCAGCTGGCCTGGGAAGGTGTGGGAAATATAAATATTGCGGCAGGCAGCTCTGGCGGAGAGCTTTGCTGTAACCTCTGCAGAGGTGCCTTATTTTTGATAGCAAAGGAGCCGGCGAGGGGTAAATGTTGTGCAAGCCGGGTGCCTCAGCCTCGGGGGCTTGGTTAGAAGGGGCTTTGCAGCCCAGAGAAGAGGATGCTGTTGGAAAACATCTCCGGGCAAATATTTTTGGGTAAAGTAGCTGTGCTCAGTCCCACCAGCCGCGGAGGAGGAGGAAGAGAAGGTGCCCCAAAACAAGGCAGTAAAACTATAAAGTTAATGAGGAAACCGTGTACTTTTTTACAGTATAACCCTTTATAACCCCCTCCTCGGGAGCCAGGCTTTCAGGGTAATACAGTGAACGCTATAAAATGGATGTTTAATGTAGCTGGGGGCCAAGAAAAACATTGTATAATTGTAGTAAGCAGCTTGCTAAGTAAAATGATAGCTTTTAAAGGATGAAATATAGCATAGGTTTTCGGGACTGCACAGGCTCCAGCTTCATATTGCTTCAATAACAGTTTCTTCATTTCACTTACAAATGTATCTCTGAGGAGATTTGTTACAAGCATTTCTCAGCTTGGAAATAAGACGCTAAGTAGATCTGCCTTCATTATTCATTGTGAATAAATGACCTGATGCATTCGGTCCTTGCCCTGCTCCTTAGACATGCCTACTCTCACCAAATTTCTTTATTTTCATCCATTCTATGGAAGCAGGGGTGCTGCCCTGCTGGTTCCTGACATGGCCTGTGGTGTACCAGAGCAGTGAGGGATGCTCACCTGGGATAACGGCTGCATCCACTCTTAGATTTGGCTGGGGGCTCCTGGGGGGACCATGGCTCCCCCGGCGCCACCCAGCCTGGCCCATCTCAGTCCCACCAAGACCACAGCTCCACTGCTTCCCAGCCCTGTGTGATGTGGTTTGGGCTGGGTTTCTGAGGAAAAGGGGGCACAGGGAGAGGGGCTCGCTGCAGTTTGGGTTTTGCTGGTGGATGGAGTTCACGTCTTCTCTGTCTCCAAACACTCAGAGGCTGACGGTTGCTATTGTGCTTCTGTAAATTCAAATAAGAGGGCGTCTATGGCTTAGCTGTGGTTTATAATATAGATATTAATACATATTGCATATAATATATATCCTCTTGAGGCAGGAAGCAGAGGGCATTGCTGAGGACAGGAGCAGCGCTTGCCATGAAGTGGCCAGGCTGTGCTGGCAGCTCAGTAATGCTGAGGACCACAAGTGGGTTTTTGGGGCTCCTGCGCATGGGATCCCAATGGGAGAGATTCTAACACTTCTGCTAGAAAAACAATTCAACTTTATTGGGATATTCTGCATTAAAATGTGGTGAGGATGCTTCTAGCAAGCTCTCAAGCAAAGAACTGATCTTTTCTGGTGATACGCAGGAGATGGTACCTCTGAAGAGAATAGCATCCTTTGCCATGGTTTTGTGAACAAAATCTCATATTAGAGTCACAATATTCTCAAATTCTGTAGAAAAAGTGAGCTTCAAACGCAAAACACCTCCTCTCAGCTCCCATTTCTGGGGGCCTTTTCAAACTGAGAAAAAAAGACCGGTACCTCTGCTCTCAGTATATGCACATAATATGAAATTTCATCAGCCACAATATTTTAGAAGACAGGAATCTTGAGATATATTACATGTAAATGGACATATCATCTGAGCAAGGCACCATTTATCAATATCACTTTGAAATGCAGTGGATGATCTGATGGGATTATGTAGATCTCAACTATCTATGGGTGAATGAAATTGGGTAACCTTAGCAACCCCAGGTACATTCGTGCAGCTATGAATCAAATGTCAGTGCAATGAGCTATGCACAAAATAAAGAAATAATTCTTTGAAATATTCATAACAGTCTGCAGTGTATTATTTTATAAGTCTCTCCCTATTATGCATTTTAGAAGCCAGCTTTAAAAAGAAAAAAAAAAAAAAAGTACTAGCATTTACATACCCCATGCTGGCATAAATGCTTACAAATAAAGCCAACACAAAACACAACCAGCAACAGCAACAACCCTGGGTTCCTCTTCTTAGCGGTGGAAAGGGCATCTCCCACCAAGCAAATGCTTTGGAAGCTGGAAGAACTGTGCAAAGGATAGATTACTCACATAGATTTGAAACAGGACCTTCCATCACCAATTTGGATAAAAATAAAAGTTAGACGTTGTAGTTTCACTCCTGATAAAATATATATTCAGCTGAGTGTTTTAATACCAGAAAGGTAGGAAAAGCTGGAAGTCTCCCTTAAAAACTGATGAAATCAAGAAAACGTATGGTTTGGGGTTTCTTTATGCAGTTATTCATGTAAGTATTTTGGACGACCATAAGATACTTTAAATATATACTGCCTCGTACTTAAACAATAAATAATTACATATGTAGTTGCAGAGACTTTCCATATGCGTGTGCATATAGGCCTGTACAGAAAGTGCTCATACATGCTCCATCTTTTGCTTCCTCCACATTGAAGCACTGAAGTTTTCAAAATTTCCTGGTTTTCCCCACATGGAAAGCCATCCCTTTGTCCTGGCATTGGCTGGAGACTACAGTTCTCAGTCTGCAAATTTATTTTTAATGAATTAATGGCCACTGCGGGGCAGGGCTGGCAGGGTCCCCACAGGACTGCTCCCCAGGCAGGATGATCGGGCATCTCTGAGCTGCTTTCTCCACCTCAGTGCTGCCTGCAGATGTGCTAATGTTTATTTTGTGGTCACCAAAGTTTTCCTTAAAGCTTGAACACTAGAAGTTATGTCAATAATTGAGAATCTCAGATTTCCTTAAAAATATTCCTAGTACTTGTGGTCAACAAAAAATACTCATATTCGCTTCTTGGGCTTCAGTTCCCTCTTGCTTTCCAGGTCCTGAATACTGAAGAAATAGGATTACAGCTCCACAGCCATTCTCAGCATCACGTGCCACAGGGTGGTCTCCGATTTCGGAGCTGGGAACCACCCATTTATTTATTTTACGATGCTTTAACCCACCCTCATGCTTAGCAGGCTGGCACGCTGTGTGCTCTTTTTTTTTTTTTTTTCCCAGAGAGCTATTAAAGAATTAGTGTTTCCATAAATGCATCTCACTCTCATTAAACATTTTCAGGTCATGCTGGAAAGCTTAGCAGTTAAACCACCCTGAGAATTACAGCGGTAGATCTGAAGCAGGCAGCCCTGTTTATTCAAAATCGCCTTCTCCGATGGCTCTCCTGAACGAGCTGGATTAATTGTTCAGGACCTATAGCACATGCTTCAGTGAAAATAAATTACTTTATTTCTATTACACCACCGGTGGCTGTGTAACTTAATTTCATTAGCTCGAACCTGTTGAGAGTGTTCAGATTTCCATAGCAGGACGCACTTGAAATGAAAAGATGCTTTCGATTCTCAATTAACAGAATCGTTCCCTTTCAACTGAAATGAATGTTATTGAAACCAATTAGCATAGACTGGAAAATCTCTCATTAATGAGGGGAGTGTGGGTGAGTAAACAGCAATGAAAAGATGAAATTAGAGAAGAGCCTCTTCTTGTTGGCCTGAATAATTACATGCTTAGTTGCCTAATTGTCTGGTGAAAAGCCTTGCCGTGCTAGTAACAGATTGCCATGTTCATTAGGCTGCAAAAGGCCACCTGCTGCTGAGGCTCATTTTCCTGCAGTCTATATACACGTGTTGCTCCCCAGGGACTGATATTTGGACACAACACTAGCTGTTAAAAGCAAATGAGCTTGCCAATATGCTGCAATATTGTGTCCTTTATGCCAAGATACAGAAGCTTAATATGTCAAATATAATGAATAAAACCAACAGCGATAACGAAGTTTATGAGGAAAGTGACCTTCTAACACGTCCTGGTGCAGAAGTGCAGGGCGCGTGGATGCCGGTCCCTCAATACAGATGTTCCTTTCTGGCCTGAACTGCTCCAAATTACGTAGCACAAAAGATAAATTACAGCCACTACGGCCTGAGCGATTCCTTAGACAATGGCATAATGAAAGCATACAATGTTAACTGCTAAAATTGGAAACAAATGTGAAATACTGAATGCTACGAAGCGTTCATGAAAACCAGCATTGTTCGTATTTGCTCCGCTGTGGCAATAAACATCAAAGGAGGGAGGCCTCTTTGTGCCAGCCCTTCCTCAGATCACTTCGTGTCTTATAATTGCTATTTTTATGGGTCTTTTAAGCTGGGCTTTATTGTGTGATGCTGTTTGCAGACAGAGGGGATTGCCTGGCCCCAGTGGGGTTCCTCTGTCATGGGGTCCCACCTGAGAAGGTTGGGATGGAGGGATGCTGCTGGAGGTGCAGCTGTGGGATGATGTGCTGATGGGATGGATATTGTGGCTGAGCTGTCACTGGAGGGACAAATGTGACATGCAGGACAGGGATCCAGCAAAACCAGGCTGTGAAGACCTGCTCTCTTGCAGCCCACTGTTTCTCTTCCAGAGCTAGAAGCAACCTGCTTCCTGCACTGTGTGCTCATAACATAAAACAAGCTAAGCAGGGAAAAAGGAGACTGAATGCACTGCTGGATTTGGAAATGTTGACCCTAGTTCAGGAAGACTTGGATGCTAAGGATGGTGCTTAAGCAAAGGGTTCAGCTCAGCACGTCTTCAGCCCTTGGGGTCACAGCCTGCAGATCTAAGGTTTATAGATGAAATCTCTTGCTGGCCCTATGGCAGAGTGAACAAAATCCCACCATCTGGATGTTAGCATGGCTAGGAACCAGGACCCTGCCTGATGTGCTCCATCCAGCTCTCTTTTCTGCTGCTGTTGGGGTGAGGGACAGAATTACTGACTAACCCGAAAGACAAAGATGCTAAATAAAATAAGAAAGGGGGCTGTAAATAGTCTACTAACCTATGAGCCACTGCATCGCCCAAGACCTAAATACTGCAAGCACAGTCTCCAATCATTTTTGCCTCCTGTCTCAAATGAAGTTGCAAACAGTTTCAGCAAAAACCCAACTCAAACCAAAATAACCAGCAGAAAGCACTCCCGCAGTGAGGTTTGCAGCTGGGAACAGCACCACAAGTGGCTCTAGCATCCTGGGGCTGAGTCCTCCCCCCCATTTTCTAAGCATCTCCAGACACAAAGGTCTGCATGATTTCTATTTTATTTTTCCTTCTTCACAGCACTGGAAGATGTGATGCACCGAGCAGGTAACTGAGCAGAAGGAATTGCCAGGGTATGGTAGGTCAGACAGCCATGGCTTCTTGGTTCGTAGTCACCACCAAAGAAATCTGGGATGTATGGATACGGATGTGGATATTGATCTACATGTTTGAGTGTATTATACTACTGCAAAAATAATTATTGCTTGCATATATGTATATCTCACCTAAATAATAATAATTGCATTGGGAGGGGTCTCACTGGTCTCCACGTAGGGCAAGTCCATGCAGGGATGGGGAGCCATGTCCCCCAGCAGGAGCCGCCCTGGTCCCACATTGGGCGAGGAAGCAACCTGCCTGCCACATCTCCTGCAGCTCCACACCTAAAAACTTCTTTCTCAAGCACAAGCTGCATCAATGTTAAAATGTTCCACGCAGACAGTTTAAGCCTCTCACAATGGTGGCACATACTGTTACATCAAACAAAACAGCACCCACTGTTGTTCCCACGTACCGCCCGTGCTGCAAGGTTTAATGCTACATGGGTTAAACACAAAAGCTTCAGTCACTATCAGTCAAAGGTCTCGGGTGACAACGGCAGGGAAACATACGCCGCCGCTTCTGTTTTGGCAGTTTTTTTGATTGCTTTTTTTGGAGAGGAGAGCGTTGAACAAGGCCTTCATTAATGAAAAAGAACGGGAAGACGTGATTAAGAAATGGTTTTATCGTTTTAAAAAGCTATAATGTGCCTGGCAAGCAGCGAGAAACAGCCCTGTGTGTGTGCTCTGTGCCTGTCTGCCACCTGTACGGTGGGTCTGCCAACTGAGCACCAGGAATGTTGTTCCTGGTGATGGACATGGACATGGTGCAAGGCATTCTTGTGCACCCCTGCGTCATGGCTGCACACACCTTTGCACCTCCTCTCCCCCTTCTAAAGTTCATCCCACCAATAGTACATGTTTAGTGTTTCTCACAGAAAACTCTTCCTCCCTGGCCCTAAGCATGATGTGTGTTATTTAACTTGATAAATTGCAGTGCATGTATTTCATCTAAATTATACATGAAGTTGCCATTAGCCAGCTGAAATTTCTAAGTGTACAATCAGACCATGATATGGGGAGCAAGGGCATGGATCTGTTTAGAAGAATGAAAAAAATGGGTCCTTCCCACCAGGGCATGCACAATCCAGTGATTTCTCTGGAAGTTGGATGCATAAATGGTATCAAAAAACTCCAGTTTGCCATTAGCAGTTCTCTGTTTCAGAGCCCACAGCCCTTTCAATAATCTTGACTTGGGAAATTCTTGCAAGTTAATGAGCCATCTTCAAACTGAATTCAATGCAAACCTTTGTAAGCTTCCATGAACCTTTCTGTTTATTTTGTATTTCTCCATTGCTGACTCCACATGCTGAATGCAGTTGACCAGGCACAAGTTTCCTCTCTCTCCATTAAAAATACTTCACTGATGAAACAGGAGAGAAGACTGCAACCCACATAGAGGTGCTTTTATAAATCCCTGGTGATGTGCACAGTTCTTTTCTAGCAAAACTGGTGTTTCAGAAGGTGTAGGGTCGGTTTTCACCATTCTGGTCCACATAGTTGATCCTGTGCCAGTCTTCCTGCCCCTTTGGAGAGTCCTAACCACCAGACACACAGATTCATGCACCGATGGCCATTTCCAGGGCATATTTATGTCAATGGTAGGGGAACATCAAGGGAATTAATGAATGCACAAAAAGACCTTGCATGTTCCCTGCTATGGACCAGATCCTGAATTGCTGTTTGACTCTCTCAATGAACAAATCTCTTGTTGCATCCAGTAGGCTCGACTCCCATGAAAATCACCAGTTTGCATTGCTTCTCCTTCAGCTGTGGGGGCTGATGAGTAACACCAGTGACCCAACTCTCTGAGGCCAGTCCAAAGGTGTCTCATTGACACAGGGTCCCTCTTGGCCACCCCCATGAGCCACCTCCATCCTGCAGAGCTGGAAGTCGACATGGTTCAGCAAAGCATCACATCAGTCTCTCCCCACCAGCTACCACCACAAGAAACAATTTACAGCCTTACCTGAGACCATCTGCCCACCCAAGACACAGGTTTGCATAAAATTGGCCAACCAAATGATAGTTTTGTATTATTCTGAGTGATTTTTATGGCATTTTAATGTTTTATTCTATGAAATACCCAATGTGATTACATTATTCAGGCTACTTTCCAACTGGTTAAATACAATTGACTAAATTAATTACTAACATCAGGTTTACAACAGATTAGGATAATTTATTGGGCGGTTTGTTGTTTTCCTAATAGTCTCACCTGATTGATGGAGAGGGATGGCTATAAATGGGTTTTATGGCTGAGTAAGAGCACATGAAGGCTTAATCAGGTGTTCTACTCTGGATTAAGGAAACCCCATGTAACTTAGATAAAACAAAGGTATAATTATTTGTAATGCCTGGGAAAATTATAAGTGATTAAGAGGAAAAAAATCAAAGAGACACAATTATGTAAAGCAGCCGGCTCAGGAGGCAGCACCACCTCACCTTCGCTGAGCTTTGGGGCCATGTGGATACAGATAACGGCTGGACCTCAGGGGTCACACTGAGGAGATTTGCATTTCTTCTGTACTGTCCAGGTGTGGATAATCTGGCATCTTTGGCGACTCAGGCTCTATATTCGATACCTTTTGTGAGGAAAAATTTATTGTTAGTGACAAATAAACAGTGGACAATTAAGAAATAATGACCCAAAGTTAATTAAGAAGTTCAAAGAAAGAGAAAACACTTTTTGTCTCTGCAATGAGGGGTTCAGGAATTACATCTATCTTAAAGGTACCAACTGTGATGGGTGTGCAGCAAAGGATGCTAATTTGATTGTACCAATTCCTTTTAATGCAAAGAGTGAATTGTTTTCAGACTGCTGATGATTAATGTGGTTATTGATTAGCTGATCAATAAGGCCATGGTGTCTAATTATTGATAATCCTTCTCTAAATGAAAGATCGAGTGTAAGGAGTGCTAGTTACAGAGCTCAAAATATAAAGTGATTCAGTGTGAAGCCTGGTAATTGAAAGTCAAACTAATCCCATAAATTAAATCAGAGCAATCCATAACATTTACCTGATAAATCATTTCGAAAGCTTTATTTAACTTTCAGTGCTCATTGAGAGAGCTGGGGACACGTAGTTTTGTGATGAAAGTCTGGGTTTGGGGGTGCCTTTCATTAATACAAAAGTGTCATTTGATATAATTGTGTATGAGGATGACCCTGGTTCAGAGCATCTAATCCCACAGCTCTTTTGCTACATCTGAATATGTTTTGGAAATGTAAAGAAACTAGTATCAGTCACATGTCTGTCCCCTATGCACCAGCTTGTTTTCCAAACTCTCCCTCCAAGCCCTTTCACTGCAAACCAATTATATTGGGAATATAGGGGGGGGGAAAGCAGAATGTTTCCTTTTCCCAGGGACTCCTGACAGCTTCAGCAAGACTTTTTGGTACTTGGGGGAAACTGAAATAAAACCTGGAAGGTGCAATCGCATGTTCTGGTAAGTAAGCTCTTTAGACCAATTATAAGTCTCCCCTGATTGATCACCTACTCTTTAGGTAGCTAGTGCATACCAACACCATCCTCCGTGGCCATAATGTTCAATAATATAATTAGAGCAATTTTAAGTAAATGCTTCTAATCTGATAATCCTAAAAATATTCCATTCCCCAGTCTCTGAAAATGTCCAGGATTAGGACAGCCAAATTGCCGGGCAGTTGACACAGCAGCACGAATTCCCCACTGGTTCAGCGTAGCGATGGCAGGCAATAATTTTGCGTGACTCAAAAACTCTTAGCATGCACGTCTCCTGCTCTGAGATGGGGCAGCAACGGCTGGGGCCATGCCGGCAATTCATAAGTTTTCATTTTGCTGCTTGTCACGCTACCCCTCACAAACAAGCTTCAATTTGCTGTTTGTTTCTAATCCGATGTTATGGTTTTGCAAAAATTGCATTTAAGGAGCTTAAATAAAAGAAGGCTCCAGCCAACTAAAAGTCAGAGTGGAGGATTTATGAATTTGAGTTAACGGTTCCCCCAGACCACTAAACAAGGACATGCAAATTTTCATAACACCTGAAATATGTCGCTGTGTGATATTAAGAAATCTGTGTGTCAGACAAATCAAATTGGACAACAACAAACATTTGCCTTAATGCATGGTGTCACCTCCCCCCCTGTGCTCCACCGTGTTTTCCTTCACCTCAATGAGAAGCGCTGTCGGCAGTTTCATATTTTTTCTCCTATTTAACCCTCCTTCTAAAGTTTCCACCAGCCCACTTCCACACACTGCAACTTGTCTGGGGACAGTCCCCGTGATTTTTCCCAGTTCCCAGTTTCTGGCAGCATTGCCCCGTGGGCAGCTTGGACTCAGGCTTTGGGCGTGAGCTTGTGTCACACTGTCCTTCCCTCTCAGTGGTCCTTTGCAGGCACCTCTGTTACAGAGAAGTATTTCTTTGGGTTTTGCTGTACATCACCCTGCTCCCATGCTCCCTGCACCGCTGCTTTGCCCCAGCCCCTGGCGTGTCCCTTCTAGATGATTTATCCCTGCGACAGTGACAGTATCCCTCTGCCTGGGGCAGAGACCACAGTGCCTCTTACAAGTGTTAAATTCAACGTGCTGAAAGTTTAAGTCTGTCTCAAAGTTTTAGGGCTGAGCTAAAGCACTTAAAAGAGCTTTGCTATTGCCCAGGAGAGCTGTTTTTCTGAATGTTCAGTTGATGATGGAAGAGTTGAATGGATCTGCAGAAACTTTCTCCGGTTTCTAAGTAACAGGAAGGGAGCTTAAGCTTATCTATCTGTATTTTATCCTCTCTCTTCTTATCACTAATGGTAGTGAGCACTTCATAACTATCACACTAATGACGAATACAATCATAAACAATTCTTCGAGCTGCGTGGTTGGGGTGAGGTGCCTGGCAATGGGTCCACGGTGGCCTCTGCCATAGGGGCACAGAGGAGGCGATGGAGCTGCCCCAACCCAGAGCCCCTCTCAGCTCTGTCCCGTTTCCATGCATACATGCTCTGGGGGCCCAGGGACTGCACCCACTCCCTGTTACTGCAGCAGTGGGCAGAGGAGAAAGCCGGTGCACATCAGGATTTAGATAAGAATATAAAGATGCCTTTTTTTCCCAGGACCTATTTCCCAGGCTGTCCTGGGGGGGCCATGCCCCAACCATAAGCCCAGAACATTGCTCATTGTTTACTGAGAAGCAGGAACACAGGCAACATGTTTCAGAGTGCTGGCACTTGGGGATCATCCTTGCCTATGTGCTGGGCAGTGCAGGGAGGTGATAAGCACCTACAGGGGGGCCATGGATGCCCGCCCTAGCAGAGGATACATTTCATGCTAAGCAATGATGAATTCATACTTATTTACAATGATCTGCTAGGTCTCGGTCTGCATATCTGGCAAGCCGAGTTACACGAACCAAAGCTGCCCATTTGGCTTCCCTAATTTCTTTTTCTCTCAGGGGAAAGGAAGGAAAAAAAGACAAAACAAACAAAATAATATTTTTTTTAAGAAAAGGATTTCTATTTCAAAAGCTGCCAATGCCTCAGATGCATTGAAAAGACATTTTGAAAAATACATTCATTACAAATTTGTGTTAAATACAATGTAAATGGTCCTGAAATTACAGCAGTGATTTGGTTCTCAAAATTGCCCCATATTTAATAACAGTATAAATCATGTGTAGAAGATTCTTTACACCAAGTGATACTGCTTTACATACATAAACCTCATAATTTGTTTTTATTGAAAAGATTCAGACAGTTGAATGTTATTTATGTTTTTAATTTGTCCACACTACTAAATAACTCCTTACTCAGCATGCAGCCCCAGGGGGAAGCCCTCAATGAGTACAGTGAGACCCCAGGGCTCCATCCCCAATATGTGCTGGCTGCTCAAGGGGTTTTGTCTGCAGCTCCAGCCTCGGATGTCCCAAGTGCCGGTGATGGTGAGGTAGGAGTGCGCCCAGAGAACCAGCAGGAACAATGAGATGCAAGTACCAAACACCTCCACCCTTCTGTGCACTCTCATACTCAACATACTGATTTTTTAATGCTGAAAGGTGCCATAAATAGTTGGGCAGTATACCATCGGTGTTGGGTGTCTGTGGGGCTGCTGCTGCAAGGATCCCCAAGGGCCATCACAGCAAAGCATGGCCCGAAGAGGGCAATCCATCCCTACACCTTCAACCGGAGCTTGGCAAACCTACAGAGGGCTTAAAGTGCAGGTGAGCAGTGAGCCTGCAGAGAGGGGCTCTCCTTGTGAAAGCAAGGAAAGGCTCACAAGCACCTCCAACATCAATCTTCTACCCTACGGAGGTTTAATAAGTGGAGGTTTGACATAGTGCATGATAAACCATCAGTGCTGATGAGCAGCTCTTCATCACGAGCGTCACTTCAGTGGAGCCAGAGCTGCTGATGGGGATTGCAGTCCCAGCCCCAGCTGGTTATCCTGCTCCTGGAGGCTGGGGCACAAATGTACTATGTGCTGCATCAGCTTTTCATGGAGCCAAAACACTCAGAGGGTCTCCCAAGTCCCAAAAGCCAGCTGGTCTCGAGTGCCTCCTGCACTGGCCAGGCCTCCCAGCCAGGGCTGCGCCAGTTCACATAATCCAGTCAGCACTCATCCCAGTGTCTTGCTCTGGAACCATCACTGGCATTACCCCTTCCCATAGATGGACCTTCCAGAAGGGATTTCTGTGGCCATTGGTTCTGTTTGGGATGAACTCATCACAGAAAACCCATGTTGCCCTGGCCTGCCAAAACCCTGTTGTTGGCTAGGATACCGCTGGAACCAGGCGGCAGCTGTTGGGAGTGAGATTTAGCCCTTATGGTTATGGAAACATGTAATAAAGTGTTTGCAGTCCACACTAAAGCACCACCTTCAAGCCTATTCTAAGCCCTCTAGCACCGTGTCATTACACCTAGAGTACAGCTAAAAATAGAGTCCCTGAGCTAGCTGCATGAAGAAATAGCCACAAAACACCCCCCCAACAACAATAACAAAACACAACCAAAAGAGAGTTGAGATTGTTCAGCCTGAAGAAGAGAAGGCTCCAGGGAGACCTTAGAGCCCCTTTCAGTCGCTTATTAGAAAGAGTGTTGTTAGTAGGTCAAGAGAGGTTCTCATCCCCCTCTACTCTGCCCTGGTGAGACCGCATCTGGAATATTGTGTCCACCTCTGGGCTCCTCAGTTCCAGAAGGACAGGGAACTGCTAGAGAGAGTCCAGGGCAGGGCTACAAAGGTGGTTAAGGGAGTGGAGCATCTCCCATACAAGGAAAGGCTGAGGAAGCTGGGTCTCTTTAGCTTGGAGAAGAGGAGACTGAGGGATGACTTCATGAATGTTTATAAATATGTAAAGGGTGAGTGTCAGGAGGATGGAGCCAGGCTCTTCTCAGTGATGTCCAATAGTAGGACAAGGGGCAGTGGGTGCAAGCTGGAACATAAGAGGTTCCACTTAAATATGAGGGAAGCTTTCTTCCCGGTGAGGGTGAGGGAACACTGGAAGGGGCTGCCCAGAGAGGTTGTGGAGTCTCCTTCTCTGGAGACATTCAAAACTCACCTGGATGCGTTCCTGTGTGACCTGATCTAGGTGTTCCTGCGTGACCTGCTCTAGGTGTTCCTGCTCTGGTGAGGGGACTGGACTAGATGATCTTTCGAGGTCCCTTCCAAGCCCAATATCCTGTGATTCTGTGACTCTGTTCGTGCTTTTTTCTTCTTCACCCAAGAGCAGCACTAAAAGTAAAAGCACTTGCACTGATGGTGGGAAATGTTTAGTCAAATGCTCTTTTCTCAGGCAGCAGCACCCTCACCACGCACTCACGTGAGAATCAGGGCATGGGCACCCCACGCTCCCAACTAGCCATGCCTTCCTGCTGCCTAACCATATTAGGGGTCGGGGGGAGCCTGGCAATCAGATTTGCCCGCCAGAGCCCGGTGCAGGCTCGGCCACGCAGTGACACCATCCTCTCTCGGCACGATCCTCCGTTCCTCGCACGAGCCGCGGCATTGTCAGCTGTGACAGCCTGATTTAATCTGCAGGAGGCTGAATGCCTCTGACCACTGCGCCGAGTCATTAACCTTGACTCGCGTAATTGAATTCAAGGTTGATTGCCTGTGACCCTCCTCGCCGAGGTCCTCAAAATGTACATATTCATTACGAGCCGCATGGCTAAATGGATTGCACAGTGAAAGCTGTAGCAATCAGCCTGCTTGGTATGCGGAGGGCGAGGAGGGCACTAATTGCATGTTAGAGCTGAGGATTAGATTATGAAAAGAGTGAGAAAATGAAGATAGATCCCTCTGACACTGTCAGATTAAGGGCAGTGACGTACAGGAATATGACATTGAAATTTACAGTGCCGTTAAGGGAAGGCAGATTTGGAAAAGGGTGTTGGATTTTTATTTTATTTTTTAATTCCCATATATTTAATCAGTTATGGACTATTTAATACCAAAAACTGATAAATGCATTTTTTAAAACCCTAACATGGGTGCAATAAATTAATGCTGGAACATTCTTTATGTCTCTGGATGGCTGCTGTAAGAAAGGTGTGTGGACACCCGCCTGCTGTTTAATACTACAAGTTGTCCCCCTGCCGTGGTGCAAAGGGTCTGGGATGCTCCTGGTGGAACCCTGCAGGGATCGTGCCAAAGCCCAGCTCATGCAGGGGGTTAACAGCTGAGCCCCTCTAAAGCCTTGCCTCGGCCTTATCGCCACCAGCAGAGCTGTCCCCAAGAGGGGAGTCCTGCAGCCGAGCCCCCTGCATGGCTCCTGCCCATCCCCAGAAGGAAGGGGATGAGGGAAGGTGGCCACGATCCATCTGCAGGTTCACGTTGTTGCTGTTGTGATAGCTGGGCACGATTTTCCCATGTTTTGCTGCAACTCCAACCAGATGTGATTTTTTGAATTAAATGAAAGTTAAGTACAAAAACATTTTGCCCACGGGGAATTCAGATTCTCAATGTGCTTTTAATAACTGTTTGTAAAACATTTAGGAAAATCTATGGCAACACATTTAGGGAAAAAAAAAATCAAATTATTCTTGCCTTAAGATGTTATTCTGGTATCTAAACTTTATGAATCATCCTGTGTGGCCCAGTTAGTAATACTGTGAAACAAAATGGAAGTATGCAGCGTCTGAAATTAATCCATGTAGTATTTTTAAATAAAGATGATAATCATAGCCATTGGCTTAAAATCTATTAAGAACTTTATACTAATTTATCTGTCCAATTCTATGTAGTCTACACACCTAACCCAGCCCAGTATAAATTGATGTTCTTGTTAGAACTGATTGCAATTTATAGTTCCCCAGTCTGTACTAGCCCTTTAAGGCAACTGCTCCTGTTAAAATCAGGCTTAAAATCCAACATAAAAACAACATTGGAATGGAAGCGTTTCCAGAGATGGAAGCTGAACATCAACATCCCAACCCAAATGTTTTAGAAACGTTGCAAGGGCTGAGGTCAGCAGTCAGATAGCAAAGTTCAGGCTGCAAACAGGGTAAAAGCTCGTGTAGGTTTTTATCTCAGCCCAAGGTAATGGAAGCTCTCGGTAAGCTTTTCCCCTCTTATTCCCCGTTATCACCATTTCATAGGTCAGGAGAGCCTGTGAACACGTGTTGGTGGAAAGTCCAGGCAGAAAGTACCTACAAGCCCAGATGGAACCTGCAGATGATGAGACCTGCTGCAAAACTGCACATGTTTTCCTTGCAGCTATCTCACTTCTTATGCAAAAAAGCACCTCCTTTTGCATCACAAACGAACCCTGGAAAATGGCAAATAGCTTGCAGAACTACTGGGATCTCTCTGCTTCCCTTCAACAAGGAGCAGAGCTCTTCAGCCGGGCTGCAGGTTGCTCCCTGCTAATGGCACATCTCCCTTAGCTGCCACTCCAGGACAGTATTGCTAGTTGTTTGGTTAAAATCCCAACCTCCATATCTTGAGGTGTGGTAAAAACAACAGGATCATAGGTGGCAACATATCCAAAAACCTAAACTGCACGATTTGCCGATATTTGGGGTTTTTTGATATGTTGAGGATGTAATTAACGGGAATAACTTTGTGGTTTCAATCAGAGATAGCTCTGTCCTGAAAGGAGGGTTTATAACTAAATGATATGTCAGAACCATCGCTGGATGTGTATGACCAGAATTTTTATCTCTTGCTCATTAAATTACCACCATGTATGACTTTATAAGCACTGAAAGTCAAGGAAAATCATTGCTGACTGACAATTTGGGATTGCCAGAGAGTGCAGGTTACCAACAGCCGACTCAAGTTGAATAAGACTGACAAATTAGTCCTCCTGCTCCCTGGATGAGCCTATAATAAAATTACTGTGTGGTGTGGGTGCCATGTTGGAGGATGGTGGCACCCACAGAAAGAAAAAAAAATAGTTATTCACAGAGAAAAAAAAAACCCTTAAGTTTATAAAGTATTCTACATAACAGCAGCATGTTACTCTATGGAGTTACATACATACAATAAGACAGCTAAAATCCATTTGTCTCCAAAAATTGCTTTGATTTGTTTCAATTTATGAATGAGCTGCAGAGAGTAAAGGAAGTGCCCAAGGAATGTAAATGAAGTGGCTGCACCATGATCTATGAAAAAGGCCTCTAGACATCTGATGAAGAAAACTCTCTGCGAGGAAATCTGTTTGTTGGCATTTTGTAAATCCTAAAAATAACGAAAGACAAAGAGTCTAACTCACTACTGCTGAAATTTCATTTACTTACCAACCACATTAATGAGGCGCTGCAGAGGGACTTCTAATTAGATCCACTTTATTCCTGTCACTGAAATTAATTTATTTGCTTCAGCTTCTAGAACTAGTTTGATATTTTCCTGATTTTTAAGCTAGAGAGTACAAAGGCTGGAAAAGCTGCAACCGGTTACCCCTGGTTGGAAGAGTAAGGTTTGCTGCAGGTTTTGTCCAAAGCCAGAAGATCTTTATCAGTGTTTTTGGAGCAATGTTGTGATGACCATGAGGACAGAGGGTGGTGTGGCCCCTGGGCTCAGTGTCCCCAGAGCCCTCCTTTAAGACCAGGTTCTAAGTAAGCAATAACACAGCAATATTTTCCCACTTTGTGAGTTCCTGCCTCATGCATATTCAAAGAGGGAAGAGGCTGAATGCATAATTCATTATCCATTACAATTGCATTAGACTATTTATATTATTACTTCGGTAGCTGTTTAAATTAAGGGTTACAAATAGCTCGTTTGTTTTCTGCTGCTTGGGCAAGGAGGGCTTCACCTCCTCAAAGAGGTACTCCGCCAAAGCGCAGGGTGGATTTTGGCCAGGGCAAGGGGTTTCCAGTGAGGGGAAATGTAGTCCTTAAAGTTTCCAAACTTGAGCAGTGGCTCAGCTGAGGTCTGATGAGCTGCCCTGGCCCCAGTGGTGCTGCTGCCAGGGCTTTGTTGGGCATTGGTTTTCCTTCCGATTCGGCTGCCACCAGTTTCTCACCCACATGCAATTAATGGAGCCCCCAGGTTTCTAATTGCCAGGGTGAAAGCTGAGTCCCATCACTCAAGGGACCAGTGGAGAAGCTTGCTTTGGCCACTCGGAATGCTGAATACATCTGAGTCACATCAGCAATGTGCCTTGAAACCAGCCTCTTTGCACCCTAAGAAATTTCAGAGAAACATGGGAAGTCTCAACTGGTAACTAATTGTCAACTAACTACTAAAACCCAGGTCTTGATACACATATTAGGACTCTTGGTGCCTTTCCAAACATTATTTTATTAATATGAATAATATATTAACCATTGAACAGTCTGGATTTCATCCAAACCACGCTGTTGTAAGTGCTTTGCTAAGACTTACCAAGGATATTTACTTCTCTAAACAACAGATAACATTTGTATTGGTTTTGGTTTTATTATTGTTTCACTAAATAGTAATGAGAGCACCAAGAGAAGAATCTGAAGATTTTCAAAATGATTTGAAAGATAGTCCATAAAGGACTTCACATCTTTGGGAGTTTAAAAAGTGAATTACTGTTCTTTAATAATTCAAAGAAAACCTCCAGAATGCATTTTTAAACGTATTTCCAGCTAAACTCAGGTTCCTGTCCTCTGCTCTCATCACCAGGGAATCACGTCAGGATGAATCATGCCAAGGGAGCCACAGTCATGGCTGTGTAATCTAAAACAAAGCTGCCAAGGGAAGATCTGCTCCCTGAGGGAGACTGAGCAGGTACCGCTGGCTGCTGTTTGTTCATTACCATGGACCCGGGTCACAGACCAGTGATGTATCTGATTTAGATGTGACTTGCAATTCAATTTCTCAAAGTTTACTTAAAATTACTCAGATTCACAAATGCTTTTGTACAGGGCTGTGGCATTAACAGCTGTGAACTCTCCTGTACCTTCCAGAACACACGGCAATAGGAGAGGACTTCATCAAAAATGAAACAGGCTACAAGAAGCCCTCTCTGAGTCTGCAGAGTCAGGAGGTGCTCGTGCCCTTCCAATAGTATTTTCCAGCCAATGTTGATAACGGACTCCAGGAGCCCACGGGTCTCCTCAAACATCCCAGAGAGATGTTCTCCATTGCCTTCTGCTGCTCCATCCCTCCTGGCTGACAGGCCGTGCTCTCTCTGTTATAGCTCTTTCTGTACAGCTGCTCCCACACTTACTCTGACCTCCACCTGCCAGCAAAAGCAAATGTATGAGCCATGCACAATGAGCACCCAGTGAGAGCCATATATTACATGGAGGACCATAAACAGTATCTCAAAACAGCATTTGTGGCACGTTGGCAGTGTACTTAGCTGGATTTGGGGAAACATAGGTTAGTACTCCTGCTGGCTAATAGTCCCCAGCTGTACCTCCCATCCTTGATTACTTCTCAGGTTATTTTACCCCATGACTACCCAGCACAGCCGTGGCTTGTTGAGCCACCTCAAGAGACTTTGGAAAGTGACTTGGTATTATGGAGTTTCAGCTTGCATTCATGTCTTCTTTGTGATTGTAGATAATATCTTTCACGCCTAAAAGTAAATGTCCTAAATTTTCCTAAAAAGTTAGCCAAGCCAAGACCAGCTGAGATCTGTGGGTCCCCTCTTGCTCCAGGTGATAAGGAGTCCATCCACCAGACCAGGCAATGCATCAAGCTCAGACAAGGGGCTGCAAGTCCGGGCTAGCACCATAAGCAAATGTGGTTTTTAATTCAAACAATGGTCCTGCCCTGGTCACCCATGGCTGTTGTCCAAGTTTGGTAAAATCCCAGTAAATCTGGTGGGGGTATTTATGTTCAGGCTGCGTTAGCCAGCCTCTGCCAAGAAAGATGGTGCCACCCTGTCAGAAGCTTTGCAAAGCACAGCTGGAGCTGGAGTGGTGCTGGTGTCCACATCACCTCCTCTTCACTGAAGAAGCAATTTTGCTGTCCAATTTGTTCTAATTTTTCTGACCACCACCTGTGAATGAGGCAGCCCAAAGTAATTTTGATGTGAGCGTGGACAGTTATGAACATCCATTGGGATAACACTGCTATCTCTGCTCCCTGGGCTCCACCAAACTCAGTATGCCCATGGATATTTCAGACCACACTTACAAGAAGAGTTTAACCCTCACCAGGCTAAGCAGACATAAAAGCCACCAGCAGATGACTCTTATTTATAAACTCTCCAATTCATGTCAGAGTTTCATTAATGCTTCCCTAAATGTGTTTCTTGTCCAACAGTGCCTTCAGGAAGCAGCAATTTACCTTTTACCTCCAGTTTCCCCATGTCTGCATTTTTCCGCCTTGCTTGCTGATGGGTACACACTGTTTCACCCATTCCCACATCCTGGGGCTTAGCCAGTGGCACTCACTGGGAGGGGGGTGGTCCCACCGTGATGGGGTTAACCCAGCACAGCTAGAGTGAGCTGCCTGCTCAGGTACAAGCATCCTCTTCCAGACAGCCCATCATCCGCTAATGGGACTTAAAACAGTTGCTGCCTCATCGGCAGGAGTGTAATGATCGCTTGGGCAGCAGAGAGACCCATTATCCATCATCCATACTTCTCTTCTGTCTGATGATAATGATTTCTTAGTTCAACAGTAGTGCAGAGGGACCTCACCGCTTTGTGCACGATTGTAGTTTAATATCCTGATCAAGACAAATACAGATTGCATATGGGCTGCAGGGCCACGTACCCGCCACCGCCACCGGACGAAGCCACAGAGGGTTTCCCTTGAAAACTTGGAGGCTACACAAGATCTTAAGAAAAACTGAGACATGCCAGCGTTTTGTGTTGCGGGGGACAGCATGCCCCCCCTTCAGCCCCAGTATGTAACTCTTTTGAGATGTGGATTGGCTCTGTAAAGAATCAAGTCAACAGGGAAAGAAAAGAAATAAAAGCTCTTGAAAATGTGTTCATACTTCCCATTTCATTTTTCTCCAACTATTATTCTCCATCCCAAACTACCCTATGATTCTATGATTATTGATTTAATATCACCATTTCAATATGTATAGAAGTAATCTGATTTGGTTTAAAATACTTCAGGGTTTGTTTCAATGAGTTAATCGAGTTGTTGCAGAGCTTGGTGCTAGGCAAGCTTTCCTTTATATTAAAATAATTGAAAACACTGAGGAATAAGATGGATTCTGCTTCACTTGAGCTGAGGCTGGGGCTGCTGGGAATGGCACAAGCATGAGTTTTCCTTCAATGTGTGTTCATGTGAAAAACCCACTTCCCATGTAGGCAATGCGACCACTGTGTTTGTGACTGGTCCCATCGCTGAGGGGACGCTTACCTCTTCTGGGACCTGCACCCATTCCCTACCACAGGAGCTGCCCTCTCCACTGGTGGAGAGAGGAGGAAAGCACCTCACTGCACCCTCACCGACACTATCAGGAATTTCAAATCCAATAACTGATGCTCAAAAGAAACACAATAGCGAGAGCAGAGACGCCGCTGAAAATGAAATCCCAAAGACAAGTATTTATTCTTCTCGGACCTCCTCGAGGAAAACAGGCACAGCGGCAGCATGCTAAACAGAGCAGAAGTTCAGGGAGACAAATGTCCAGGCAGCTTTTCTGTAATATCCATTTGAAAGAAGCTTAGTGCCACGAGGCTTTCATCTCAATATTCCTGAGGCCGGATTTGAAAGTGCTTAAGGTTAAATATTACTCACTCTTGGAAAGAAGATCTCCATCTGTCTCATAAAAAAAGCTTTCAGTCTTGGAGGTACTCAGAGAAACTTACCCATAAACACGGTCATCAGAGACTTCAGAGAAAAAAATCCTGTAGGCTCTGCCCAAGAAGTAATTAGCCTTTCAAATTCAGCAATGTTTAATCCCACAAAGCCTTACATACAAAATATAATCCCTCTTTTTTTTCCATGGAGCTGAGCCAGTGAGTGAGCACGACCCTGCCTGACCAGGCACTGCACAGCTGGGTCTTGCTTGCTCACATCTGGGCATCCTGAAGTGTGGGGCAAGGAGGAAAGTTTGAGCAAGCCCAAGTCCCCGCAAAGAACCCCAGAAAGATGCCCCTGACATGGTCCACAGCCTCAGGATGAAGCCTCCTGGTGCTCCTGGCTGGCTGGAGAGCTGCTGCAGCACGTCTCAGAGACGTCAAAAGACTCTTGGGCTGCTAAATGCCCAATTCACTTTTAAAAACTGGATTTAAGCAGCTGGTTTTGAACATTTGCGGTAAAAGAGAGACCCGAAATAGCATTGTGTGATTTGGGGTGAAGTGCCCCGAGGCCTGGTGATAATAATTGTAGCACTCTTTAAAAAGAAAAATGACATTTTTTTCAAGGCGGTGAAAGCAGCTGACAACGTCCCCTGGGACCTCCCGAAGCTTTCGAGAGGAGAAATTACATCTTTTCAGAGGCTGAAAAATGACAGTGCTTGGCAGCCTGCGACGCGCCTCGTGGAGTCCCGGATCAAACGCAGTGTGACGGTGCTGATGCCATGGGCTCGTGACCGCCATGTGGTGTCACCAACCAGAGGGACCAGCAAGTGATGAGAAACCCATCCGTCAGCTAGAAACACCATCATTTATGTCTAACGGTGTGATGGTCCAGAGGAAGCTGGCGGGAATCTCTGCTTTAGCAACCACTCCTCGTTCATCCTCATGGAAAGAAATGAGGTGGGTCCTGCTAACTTGGATGAGAAATGTGGCTTGCTTCTCCTCTCAGCTGTAAGGTGTGATGCCTAAACCATCCTAAGGGTGTCCCAAGGTCAGGAAATGAGGTCTGGTGTATCTCAGTCCTACAGCTGACTGGTCTGCTAGAATAAAGCTTATCTCAAGGCTAAAATGCATTTAAATGGCTCCTCATTCTGTGTCCTCGAGTGGACTGTGAAAAGCACATTATTCTGCAGGACCTCCTTCAGTTTGTGACCTCTCCCCGCGCTGCCATCCTCATGGCCTTCCCTGCTGCACTCAGCCCCGATGAGCCCCAACATGACACAGGGTGACTTCTTTAAATCCCACAAAACTCCAGCTTTATGAGGTTGAATCCGAAGAGGATGCTGCACTGATCACTACGTGTTCACTGCTGATGGCTGCACAGAGAAGCTAATAAGAAAATCTGGCTTCTGATGTATTGATCGTAGCTATTTGATTACACTAGGAAAAAGGTCGGACAGAATATGCCAATAAGAGTGCAAAACTTGAAAGAAAATTAATGTTTTTCCATCATCATGGATCTGCCTCCTACCAGTGTGGGAGAGTAATGGGAAGCAGAACATCACACAGAGATATTGTGGACATGTCTTCTCCTTCTTACTGTTTCTTCTTGCTGCACATGAAGCAGGGAACAATGTGTTATCCCTACCATGTGGTCTTGTCTTATTTAAATATTTACAGTCTGTGCTCTGGTCTGATGTGCCCAAAGGTCAGAACACTGAAATGTGGGTGCTAGTATGGTTGACGGGGCTCCTCAATTACATGTGCAAAGGAAAAATGATGCCAGGAATCCAAAACAGGGATCCATTTTCAAAACACTAAGAATGACTCTAATGGCTATGCTCTTCTGGTTTTAAGTGAATCAGGAAGCGTAGAAAATAAAAATACCATAAAAGTCAGAGACACATAGGCCATGGATATCCTTTGACAGAAAGATTACTATTGAGATTTGGATGTTCATCTGGAGCTGGCTGTCAACCAGTGCTCACTGATATGGGCTTTGTAGCTTGGGTGAAAAATAAATTCAGTGAGGCAGACCAATAAGAGATCTCATAGAAACATACAAAAGGAAGCCAATCAATACCAATAAACTGCTTCAGATGGTGATTAATTAATAGCAATTAATTTTGAAAAGAAGAGAGTATTGACTTAAATTGACAGAGGGGCTAACCTTTGAGCAATTCAGAGAAAATGTCTTTAAAACAGAGTGATTAAGTTGTAGAAAGTAATAAAAAGGCTACACTGCCTCCAGGATGAGCTGAACCCAGCTTGGGAATGATGTCAGGAGAGCCTCTAATTAGACACTGGAGCTTGATAAGGTAAATTGATTAGCTTGGCTCTGCCAGATGGGAGTTAAACAGTCATCTTACTCCTAAATGTGTCCTTGGTATCAGGATAGCCAGATTCCTGCAGAAATTAAAAGAAAAAAAAATACTAAAAGCTTTGCAATCCTGAGATGCTACAGCAAGGAAGGCTCCGTACCTCACCTCTCTTGAGGTCACGGGTGCTTCAAAATTTCCTTATTCATCAGAAAGTGATTATCCAAATTTCACCATTTCATCTGGGCTCTGTTGTTGTGGTACAGACTTAAGGCGTTACTGAAAGTTGTGCTTGCAGTTTAGCAGGACACTAGCAAGCCTTTCCTTCCGGCCCTGGTGCACAGATTGTCTTCTTCAAGCAAGAAATGCTCCAGGGCCAGCCTACACCAGAGTCAAGTCTGGATTAGCTTGGGAGTGAATTGTGAACTGATATTACAGGCATAAGGACTAAACTCCACTCCGCTGACTTGCTGGTAATTAATTATGATTAGCTGGTCATTGTAGTGCTGAGCGCGGCGATGGGTCTGGGCAAGCTGGCATGGCCCATGGCCGCAACAGACATGAGTCAACCTCAGTCTTTTGACTTCTCATTTTCATGAGAATGTAAATTAATGAAACACTTCTAAAAAAGAATGAGTGGCATCTGGTAGCCCTTTGTGGCAGGGGCAGGGAGACACAACAGCACAGCAGGCCAAAATTATATTTTGAAGATCTTCATTTCTTATCCCCTTTCTTCCTCTGCATTTTGAAGTCCTGGCAGATCATTTGAAGAAAGACATAGCCATAATCAAACACAACTAATTTCCCAATCTTCATAAAATACATCCCACATCATGACCCTCCGTCACAACAGGATGCTTGGAAATTCCTGAAATTTCCTCCTGCTGGGAGCTCCCCCCGGGCAGAACAGCCCGGCTGCTCATTTTCCAAGGAAGAGGATATTTCTTTTTTCAATAGCTTTGCTCTACCTTCATTCTAGAGCAAAACCGCGATTCAGAAGTTGGAGGAAATGGTTAATCACAGACATATTGTCTGAGATGCAGCGTGCAGGCTTGAACGTTATCTGATCGCTCTGTGGTTTTGGAAAAATAATATTGTTTCCCAAAATGTGCAACGTGCAGAGCAGTTTCTAGCTGGTTTTCACAGGTCCGGTGAGTGCACAGCCCCCAGAGCAGGTACAGGCTTTGTGCAAATCTCTGAAATGAAGATGTTTACTAACAGTAATTCCTAACAGACCATTAAAAGCTGATTTATATAAAACTATAAAAATAAAGGAATTCTAGAAACGCTCTCGGCTCATTTTGAAATAGCTCGGTTAAATGTCAGCGGATGAAAATATCATCCAGCAACAGGGAGCTGAGCCTTGTTTTGAAAAACAAATAGCGGTGATTGGATTCAGCTGTGCAACAATGGGAACTCTGGAAAAGCTGGGCCAGGGCTTCACCCCGAAGGAAGAACATGCTCCTTCCCACTGGCTCCTAGGCTGCCACCCCACATCCAGCAGTACACAGTGCCTGAGAGGTGCCAGAGCCTTGTGGAGTCACCCCAGCCTGCCAGTATCCTTATTCTGGGCGAAATAAAGACATCTTCGTGTGTGAAGATTTAGGAAGGATCCCATGGCACGATCCGATTTCTCCCTCTGAGCTGAGAGGCTGAAGACAGCTCTGTCTACAATGGCTCGCGGAGCAAATTATTATTGAAACTGAAGACCTAAAATGACCCTGTAGAAAGAAAAAATTGTTATGGGAAGGGAAGAAAGCCCACCCCAAATGGGTCTATTGTTAATAGCTGGCACCATTATAAAGTTCGCAATTGGTAACTTATTTAAAGATTCTTTTCCTTCAGATTTTTTTGCTTTGTGCGACTCTTACTTGAAAGAAATTACTTTCTTTCAGACCTCTACCAACATTTACATTTGCAGTCATGAACAGCCCCATAACTTTTATTTGAGCAATAAAGACAATTGCAGAAAGCAGTTCCAGGTTCTGATAGGACTTCTTAAAAAACAAATAAACATCCCCCGGCGGGATTTGCAGCCCATGGCTACAGGGCCATGCTGATGAGTGGGAGCTGGAAAAGCCCATTTCTTCAGGCACACCGAGGTGCAGAAGTGAACTAAACCAGTTCTTGGCTGTTCAAGCAGAGAATGAGAAGAGAAAACAAAGTGCACATCTCCAAAAATTAGATGAGGTTTTTAAATTTCTCTTTGTATTATTAATCTACAATACTGCCTTTTAGCACTGTTAACCAACATTGTGGTTCTTTTAAACACAATTTAACCTGGCACTGCTCCTGACAGCTCGGGAGCATTGACTTTTTCACTGACTCCTATCACAAGCTGTTTTGGTGTTGTTATTTCGACACATTAACGGGTGAGGATGTACTGCATCTCCCCAGAACCCGCCAGGAGGCTTCTTCTCCTTGCTTGCAAGTACTGACAAAGTAACAGTGAGCCCTCAGACACAAGGTCCCTGCAGGTCATGGTCCAGCATCACACCTCCTGCAAGCAACTTCCAATGTGGCAGAGCCTTGGCCCATGAAAAACGAAAAAATAAACAAACAAACAAAAAAGAATAAAAATTAAACAACAGAGCATGGGACTATTTCAAATGCCAGTTTATCTCAGTTTTAAATACCAGTCCAATTCAGTTTTAAATGCCAAGGCCTGATTCTTCTCCAACTACCATTAAAACGTAGTTTTAAGTGCCTGCCAGGCTGCAGAGCCCTATAATGCTCAGCCCTGTCCTGTAAGAGGAGCCAGGGGATCACCAGCCTCAGGAGAGCCCCAGCTCACAAGGCCAGCCAACACCAGCCTGGCCTCCCCCAAATCAGGGAGGAACAGGAGGTGTGGGAGCATCTAGTGCAGGCTGATGGAGCCCACTGATGGGACATCCCTGTTGACACCAGCTGAAGATGTGGCCATGCAAGGACAAGGTTGCAGGTTGATGCGTTGCTCCTGCGCACCCTGACTGCTGTGGCAATCACACCAGGTGAACTTTGCTGACTCCCATGAACTCCCAGGAACATATGTTTGATAGCAAGCATTGTATTTTCTGGTCAAGATTTGCAGCAAAGGGAGTTTTATAATAATATTTTACTAGCTGTAGCATGCATGATATTATATGGTTAAGAACAAGATAGGAAACATATGTGTGGATATTATTTGCTGCAGAAGTTAAATTCCATCAATGACCACAGAAATATTTATGTTTATAGTTTGTAATGAGAAACTAAATTGTAATTATGTAGTTGCAGAAGTGCGAGTACAATACCATCACACCATTTGCGAAAAAATTCTAATACCCAATACTAAAGCCCCCAGTCAATGTGCATCCTGACAATACAGGGACACCTCACTTCATAAAGCTTATACAACATGTCCAGAATCCCTTTTTTTATGATCTAACTCATGCAAAAAATTTAATAAAAGTGTATTTACTTTTCTAAAGGCATGTGAGTGCACACATGTGAAAGGATATAGAGAATGTCTCAGAAAGGGATAAAGCCTAGACTTCATCACAGAGAGGAGTGAGATGGGAATACATCTACCAAGCAAAGACTGCAGCATTAAGTCCTTGGACTGTAGACATCAACAGACATCAACACGGTCCTTTGACTTCCTGAAAGATAACATCTTCTTCTGCTGAGGAACCTGTAAAGGGGCTTGTGGTGGCAGAGGACATAGCAGATAAATCTGCAGAGACAAAGGCTGGTATTTCAGGAAACCTCTCCCGTTGCCCAACAGATGACTCCAAAGCCATTTCAGAAAAATCCGGGTGCTCAGAGTGTGTTCTTCTCAGAGAACACGGAGGCTTCACACCAACAGACCGTGGCACTGCCTGCACTTCCACAGTGCTGCTGACCAAGCAAGAATGCCTGAACTCTACATTTGATGGCTCAGATGCCCTTAGAAAGTTTTTCCAAAATGCTGTTTTAATGAAGAGGGCTGTTTTTTCAATGCTTGGTCTAAGGGATGGCAGCAAAACTAAGAATAACTAAAGTAAACTGATGTCTGAGCTCTACTAATGAGCAAAAAAATACTTCGGTATGGCTGGGTGATGACTTTTTATTGATTAGGTTGAATGGAATTGCTCTCTAATTATGTGAGCCACTGATGCTCTAAAAATGTTATAGAAAACTTGCAGTTGGAGCTACATGGGAGGTTATTATACAAGCTTTTTAGCACCGGAGGCCAGGATTTCCCTTTTAATCAATCATAATAATTTGGTTTAAAGGACTAATTGAGCACACTTCATTTGGCACACCATTTTGCTGTAGTTGGGTGGCAGAGGAGCCTGGTGTGGAGTGCCACAGCTCTGCAGACCACCATGGCTGCTCTGTGAATAATAAGGGGCTAAATTCCTAATGCTTTGGCTACCTTCTTGAGTGGTGTTATCCTATACACATCAGGGAAGAGCATTTTTAATAATGTGAACCTTAATAATTATCTATATATGTATAGGCAGAATAAGCTGTCCCACCTTCAATGAAGATAACAGATATGTACACATAACTAAAATATTCATGCACACTTTGGAATTTAAGCTTATGGCATAATAACATTTGCACAATACTTCAATCTAATTGTGTAGGCAAGCTGTAAAACTGCTATATCTCTGATGGTTTACCGTGTGGGGGAAAAAAAAAAAGGATGCTGTTAAACCTTCTTCGCTGACATCTAATGTTTCAGGTTTTTAAAAATATTGTATAAAGACTGAGATTTATTTCCTAAGATGTTTCATTAATGGTTGTGGCAGGCAGCTGGCCTGAGGTTTGACACACAATAAAATTCATGTCAAGAATATTAAAGATAGTGCAAAAGATAACTATGAATTTACATTCAAACAGGCTTTTGACAAAGCCATTGCAACAGGCTCCTAATCAGGTCTTGAGACCTAGCCTGCCCTCTCTTTAAACCCGTGATCTTGAAAAGGAGCTTTAAATTGGAAATTATTACACATTAAAACCTCAACATGGGCCAGATCGAAGCGGATCGATATCTTGCCGAGCACAATAAATCAGCCTGCTGCTCTGCGGTTACTGTTTGCTGAACATATTTAAATTTTCTTGTAACAAATTAATTCCAACATTTTCTCTTGATTGAATTAGGGCAAGTGTTGGAGCTGTCACAAGTATTTCACTGCTTCAGGGAGACAAATTGCTCGTCTGGACATGGGTAACAAGCCAAAGTGTTGAGTCCCTGATAATCTTTCCACTAATTCTCCATTACAGCAAAATGAAGCCATAAATCACCGTGACAGCTGATCGATGCAAACATTGTTTCCGCCATGATTGCCAGCGCTCCCCGCGGACTCACTGTCCGCTTACAATTCGCCGAAATTACTCCCCGGGCAGCCTCCCCGGGAGCTCGGCGAGCCTCGCACCAAAGGCACTCCGCTCGCAAAAGTAACCATCTCATTTCAGGTCTCAGCCCGCTCGCCAAATAGCAAATATTAATCAAAACGCCCTATTTAGCTACCGGCCAGGTAATCTTTTAAAGGTAAGAAGCGTTCCTCCAGCAATCATTCTTTTAGGAAAAAAAAAAAAATTAAAAAAATAAATTTTTAAAGCTCCTGTTTTATAACATATATTTGCGGGAATGTAACGATGTCAGTTTCCAGCCCTGTCGCTTTCTCTTAACTAACTAGTGGCAACTTGGATGAAATTACTTGACCCTTTATCGAGTTCTGCTAATGTCTTCTAAAAAAGAAATTAAACCACCCCGCGGCTTGCCCTATGGCAGCTCTCTGTGCACATTTAATTCCAGGAAAGATGTATTAAGTAGTTCTGCGCAGAACTAATTCACACCCCCGTGCAGGCTGTGCCCGCCATCCACCTGCATAATGCCACGGCATTCCCCAGCTCCGACCAGTGCCCAGACGGATGAGAAACTGGTCAACAAATGGCAAAGCCTGGAAAACTGCCTCCATGGGTTAGCAGCCCCGATCCGGATGGGGAAATCCTAACTGAGACAGAAGCTGATGCTGCGCTCCAAGGGAGGGAGAGCTGTTTGGATACCGTTGCATGGCTGACCGGGCATGCGGCAAGGAGGAAAGATGGAGTAGGAGCTCATGGGGAAACCCCTGTTTCCATGCATGGAGCTGTTTGCATAGCTGAGATAATGTAATAAAAAGGATAAAAATAATGTATGAGCAGTTGCAGGAAAGCTGTATATTTGCTGCACTGACTGCTCTCCCCACAGGTGTGGGGGGTAGATCCGCATGCTGGGGAAGGTGAAGCATGACAGGGACCAGGGATCCCCAGCCTGGGGCCACTCGAGGTGAGGCGATGCCACGTGCTCCCCCCCAGCACGGCTGTGCCTCTCCACCACGTTGGGTTGGATGTCACAACCCAGAAAACCCAGAATTGCCACAGCTAGCAGGGCAACCTCATGGCTCCAGGAGAGCGGGGGTTTCCCCAAACTCCACTTTGGGGGCAGCCCCTCCCCAGGGCGGCCATGAGAGGATGAGTGGTGCTGGGACTATACTGCAACAAGCCCAGGGATTTGAACAAAGTAAGGCAAGTGTCTCTCAGACATCACTAACGAGATGTCCCCCTACCTGCTGCAGCCTGCTGAGAGGGTAACAGCAGGCGTGCTGCAGTGTGAATGTGTCCAACAAGATCCCTGCCAGGGAATAACGAGGTATTACAAAATATTAAGACTCCGGAGCTGAATTGTTTTAGATATGCAACGCTGCTGTGCTATCAGCTCTAAAAGTCCACTGTCACAAGCAGAAAAAACATAGGTTTCCAATTGCAAGCTATGGATTTGTTTATCCATAACTAAAAAAGTGAAAAAACAGAAACTCTATTTCCTCATATGAAATATGAAGTGCTTCATCATGTCAACATTGTGGTCTCTCTGTTCCACATCAGCACGCAAAAAAACCCCCAACATATGTTATAATAAACTAGGTGGAGGTGGTTTGCAATCACCTATAGACAAAAAGAGGTTCCTCCACTTGCTTTCCTGGAGCCAGATTTCATCCCCTAAACATCTACAATGGCCGCAGCCCCCCTGCTCTTCCCCCCACACAACCCTGCCACGGATCCGGGGAGTTCATCGCAGTATTGGATGCGAAGGGTAAAATGGTTAAAATGCATCCATCAATGTCCCCCTCCTGGTAGTTCTCAACCGATCACAAGTTGAGATCAATGAGTGATCGTTAGGGAGGAGGGGGAGATGCTGGAGGTGACTGGAGACAGAGAAAAGAATAACAAACCCCTATCCTGGCTTCAGTATGATAGATCATATAATTTAAGGACAGCTTTTTAAAAAAATGCCACTTCTGCACCATTCCCTTATTTGAGACTTTTATATGTTACAAGTTCCACTTTGGAAACACCTATCATAATTGAAATACACTTAATTGAGATGATACACTTAATTGAGACTAATTGAAATTCCACTGCCACTACCATAGCAGTAAATTAAAAAGGAGGGGAAAAGATCAGAAAGAATGTTTTCTCAACATTGCTAAACTTCAGCTTGTTTGGCTGTTACAAACTGGGGCTCTGGCAATAAAAAGTCTTGTGCATCTGCAATAATTATGCATTTTCATATATTGTTTCTAAGAAAGAGAATCTATTACTTACAGAGAAATAACGCTAAAAAAATACCAGTCAAAGCCATTAAGATGTTTTCGCTGATGCACCACACGTAAATCTGATTTATGTTGGTTTAAACAGTTAAGAAATCCCTGAAATAACTTCATTTATTATTTTATTGCCTGATTAATGGTTCACAATAACTGATTTGTAGCTGAAGTTTTACCAAATGCAAAATTAAAATAATAGCCTTTTGTAAAAATGTTCTGTATTTGTTCAATTATGTGTTTAAAACGGAAACAAATATAAAAACTTCAATAAATATATTTTCTTCCAAGGAATGACATACTGTGGGTTTTCTGTTATTGTTGGGTTTGATGTTTTTGCCTCTAAGGAGGTCAGCAATATGGAAACATAAAGGCCAATTTAATTTGTGCATCTGTGGCTGCCAAGTATTTTAATTCCGACAGCTGTGACTGAAGAGTTAATATTTTACTTGTCAAAATCCAAAAGAAGGCCAGTGAATCACTCTAATTCTCATTAAGAGGCTTCCCCCCAGTAGCACCCTAATTCAAAATAATGAAAGTAGAGACTGAGTGCGATTCTAATACCAGTTGAGACCTATCTTTTAATATTTCTCTAGTGATGGATTAGGGATCGGGGAAATTCATCTCAGATCATAGAGCCTAATTTAATAAGGGATCATTCCAAGAGTATTGCATTTTATAATAATGTCATTTAATGTGTCGTCTTCCATTTTTACTGTCCCATATGTATGCTTACATGATGGTGCCATAGGGATAAACTTTTAAAGAACCAGTATCATTTTTTGTCCTAGGTTCTTCTTAACGAGGAAGTTTATCAATGATATGGTCTATTAGTGAGCTATTATAATTGTGGAGTAGTTAAAAGAAACAGTAGAAGCCAAGAGAATGGAAACACAAATGACAGTTTCAAACCCCGGAGTGAAGGGAAAGGAAGAACATTTAAAAGTAGGTTAAAATCCGATTTTAGTGTCTAATAGAATTGTGCCATAACATGAAAAATGTGGTAACCTAGTTGTTCAAAACGCATAAAACTAAAATAATTTTTCCCTTTAACAACTTCTACATACAACGTTTTCCACTTTCTTGCTTGGTGTACTCCTGTAATTATTTAGGTAGATCTAATTGCTTGTTTGGGATTTTTATGACTATTTCCCAATGTTCTTTTCCCCAAAATTACAGTGATTTGCCAGTCTGTGAGGGCAGCAAATTATCGACAACCTATGTAATGGATTGGAGTTTATTATTGCGTATTAATATTTGGACTGAATTTAATTGGTTGTGTTACTTCTATTTCTTGGCATTCCAGTGAAGGTGAAACTCTTGGTGACTCCTACGACGCCTAAGTTACTCAAGGTCAAGAAATAACCCAACCACCTAAATACCAATATATTGTTATTGGCTCTAAGCTGTATAGCTGCAGCCTGAGCTTTGCGTAATCACACTTCTGCCACACAAGGCCTTTAAGAAAAATGGTGTTATAATGAGAATTTTTGTTCCAAATACATTCACTTGATTAAGTCCTTATTTTCAGGTAACAACTCAATGGCTTCACTGTAGGGTTTGACAGAATTAGATCAAACACAGACAGCCTAAATAGGAACCGGTTGAGTAATAACCTGCTGTAAACAATAATCTAATTACAGGAGTTTTTCCAGCATTGAAATGTGCCATTTGAAAGGGAACACAATTAATACAAAATGAAGTTTTCATATTTTCTCTTTTCTCCTGTGTATTTTCACAATTTTGTTTTCTTTGGAGTATTGTAACTCATGGTGTTTCTTGCACTTTGTCTCATACAGCTCAATTTATTATTCCTGTCTTGTCAAAAATATTCTTTCTTGATATTTCTTTTGATTTTCTTCTTTAATTCTTTGCATTTTAAATCCCCATTCCTCTGCTGACTCGTTTTATCCTCTTCCATTTCCTCTTCCTTCTATTTTATTGCCTTCTCCTCAAGTCGGTTATTTCATACTTTTTCATGTTTAATTTCTCAGTCTTACCATTGGGTAGTTTGTAAAACGCTCTTTACAAGTTGGAAAAGTTTCATCTAGCTTTTATAGCAAAGATATTTCTTTTTCTCACCATGTTATCTTTTCATGTGTTAGTGTATTGTTTGTTAAACTTGCTTCTTTTGATTAACTATCAAACGTTATTCCTCCAGTAGGAATGTTACATATGTACACATCTGGCATCTGGAACCGCTTTAGGGACTCATTCAGCTTCTGAAGAGAAAATTATAACTGTTTTAAATCAGAAAAAAAAAGTGTCTGTTTGTATCTAAAATAATTAGAAATGACTCATTTATATTAAAAAAAATTAGAAACAAAAAAAAAAAAGTTAAATAAACAGCCTTTGAGGACTATTTTTTAAATGTTGCCTGTGTGAGTGACCTTTTCCAGTTTCCACCACTTGTTTTTCCCACGTGACCTTCATTACAAATAAGATAAAGGAAAAAAAGGGGCTGACAAACATTGGCAGTTAATATGGGCTGTGTCCAGAGTCAGGTGTGCCTTTAATGTTTTCCTGGCTTTAATGTGTAATTGATCCTTGTTCCTTCCCTTAGAGGTATGATTCTTTGCTTAAGAAACTCACATAAGTGATGTAGTGCAGTGACTATCGGTGCAGATACCAACTTCATGTGAACCTGCACCCCTGTCCCAGCATCCCAAAGCAGCTCCCACCCCCAAAATCACTTTTTAAGGCTCACCTCTGGACATGAGCCTGTCAAGGTGGAAGGCTCCTCCATGGGCACTACTCTCCTGTTTCCATATGATATCATTCACTGTTAGGAAAATTTAATTAGTATCAACCCAGTTGCATCTTTAACTGGTTAACTTGGTCCAAGTCCAACTTGCTAAACTTGACAACCAAAACATAGTATAAATAGCACTATCTCAGTGGGAAAAATTGGCAATAGTTAGAAAATGGGTCCCAGTCAGACAGATACAAGGAGAAAGTATCATCAGAAAGTTAACCGTCTGCCAAAGAATATAAATAAAGGAATGTTTCCGAACTTAGTCATTTCTTGCTTTTCATTTGTTCCCTCATTTCCCCCTCGCCTCTCTCTTTTTCCCATCCACAAGTCCATCCACAAGCGCCCGTCCCTCCCACCACCTTCTCCTATCCTATTATGCTATTATATTTGGCATATCTGCTTCTCATCACTGAGCTTAGCCGCGAAGGCTAGTTGAACTCCTAATTATAGACTTGTAGACCATCTTGTAGTAGAAATATCTTCAAAAAGACAATTTAGGAAGAAGCTTTCCATGAGGTTATTACTATTGCTTTATCGGACCCTGAAAATACCTGCCAGGGAACCCAGCTTAGCTCCACCACAGACCAGAGCTATGTGTATGGGTGCAAGTCTGCATCCACACCAGGTCATTCCCTTCCAGTTTGTCACATAGTGGCACAGCTCATAGTTTTCCTTTTGTTTGTTTGTTACTTCAAATTAATCAGAATTCAGTTTAATCACAGTCAATTCACTATAAGAATTTGATAGTCAATACTTAGGATAACACAATTGTGCATTTAAGTCTTAAGGCATTTTTCTTTAGCTGTCTGGATAGGTATAAATCAGTCTCAAAAAAACCCCAAAAACAAAAACCAAAACCAAACGAGGCTGCCACAACAAATACTCTTTATTACAATACAAAACTGATTTTCAACAAATAAAATATGCTGTTGTGGTCAGTATTCCCACAGATATCTCTCTGCTAAAGCATTTGCAGACAGCAGGCACAGGAAAAAACAAACACCAGATGAAGTACATGTTTTAAAGATCAACTCAATATTACACAAAACCTGTCAATAATTTGCTCTATTCTCATTGGAGCATAAAAAGAACATCAGCTAAAATCTACCATGGAACAGCTCTCCTTAAGAAGGTAGGGGATGGAGTTTTTTTCCAGCAGACCAATTTTTTTGCATCCAAATCATAAATCCTATTAAAAGTGTTGATAAAAGTGATCATAGAAATGTAACCAGACTAGTAATCCGTTTCTCTCTGATATTGAACTAATATTTTTCACTCTAAAGATACTTTATTAAATACCGTTAACTTTACAGCAAATAAGCCAAGTATCTAACCAGTAGGGAGTGTCTTAAGATCAGGAGATAATTTTGACTCAGCTCGGAAACGCAGCCTGCTCCTGCAGCTGTTGTACTTGCTGAATTCCAGCACTGCCAGGATTTACATACACAACTTTTATTAATTAATTTTTATTAACTTTATTTTTTTCAATTAACTTCTATTTACTTATAAGCTTCACAGCTCGCTCCCGAGCAATGGGTCAGGAAAACCACTGCAGGAGGTGAGTGGGTGTAAGTAAAGATCCCTTCGGGCGCATGGAATCCCTGCTCTCTTCTGCAAGAGGAAGAGGAGAGGGAGCAATGCGGGCTGTGGAGCGAGCACATGCTGGGATGTGTGCCCTCCCCTCGCCCCCCAGCAAGAACATGCTCCAGCGCCAGGCTTGAGATCACAACACACCATCTCGGTTGGAAACCCTCTTTAAATCGGTTTTAACAGAGTCTGTTTCATTGCCCTACACTTCGAGTACAAAATTAAGACATTGAGAAATGACTAATTCAAGAATGTTTTCCCCTCTGAAAACCCAATTTCAGCCTACAAAGGCAGTGCGGGCTGCGAGGGCCTGGGAGCCAAGGGCACTCTGTGATTATTTGGCTGTGGAGCTGCATGCAAACACACGCTATTTAAATACCCAGGGAGGCAGTTTTCACAGCTCTCTGCTTACGGCCAGATTGAGTTTCACACGTAAACTGGAATTCAACTTCTTTCTATACAAAGAAATTTATATGGTTTTGTATACAAAGAAATTTTAAAATAGTTTATTTTGGGTACCAAATTACTTTTCTGAGAGCTTAGACATAAGTCGTTACTTAGATTTAAATTTTCTTTAAAATGGGTCTCAAAAAAAAAAGTTATACATTGTGAAGTTATATGTGTGCCAACTGATCTTAGCCACAGAGGGTACTGGCTCATGAGACTTTCCATTTAGTCACAACCCATTGAAATATTATCCTTATGCTGCAAATGAAGGAAGACAGTTATAATTGAATGATATTTTGCATTAATTGTATTTAAAGGATAGCAGTTTGGTGATAGCCAGGATGAGATTGGCTATTCACACACAATCTGTACAAAATCTGGTGGAGGGAAAAAATATTAGGTAAAGCTTAGTAGTATTCTGTCCTCCTCTCCATCACTACACATGCCCTCTCCAGCAAGCTGATACATCACCCTTGTACCAGGAATCTCCCTGTTCCCAGCAAGGATAAAGCCAGAAGGGTATTCAATGGTGGTGCGCAGTGGTGCTCCCTTCTGCCTCCCGCCCACAGTGAGAACCTCCAGCTCCCCTGAAGGTGTTTTGGTTTCCCTGCCACCGGGAATTATGAAGACAGTGGCCATTAATGGATGATGGATTAATGGATATCAGAAAATTTAATTTCCTTGTTATACTCAATGATTCTGGTCTTTCTGTAAGGACATAAATGTGCACGAGGTAATGATATCTCAAGGGCCAAACTGTGGATATTCCCTTCCACTCTTTTCCTCCTGAATTCACGCAGTCATGACAGCAGATCTGGCCAGAGGGGAAGTACTGTTAGCCTGTGTCTCATGAAGTTACTCCCCAGGCTCTTTCGGGTTGTTTAATTTAGGAAAATAAATTGATGAGTGGGTATAGTATTCCATAAATACACCAGTGTTTATTTACAACCAATGCACATCGGGTCCTGTCTCCCTGACCAGGAAACACTCCCTTTTTTGTCCACGGCTCCTACCCTCTCTCAGAAGTCCTATTCTGCCCCGGGTGCTTCACCTCCTCTCCCTGCTCCTCTCTGCTTCTCTCCTGTTCTCCCCACACCATTGTCACAGACACCCACACAGATGCAGCGTAGCGTCCAGCTCTCTCCTCTGTGCCTGTCGTCACGACACGAGGACGCTCTCCACCCACACACTCCTCATCTGTGACTCATCTTGGTTTCTGCCGGCATTTCGGGAATGGCTTCCACTCTTTTGGCCATTTTGTTACATACGGAAGCCCAATCTTTCCCCATGCCCACCTGCAGTGAAACTCAATTATTGCATCCTCCACCTTCAATACCACTGGACTCGATGTCATTACTGCACAACACACACACAGTTTCCTACATATAAGATTGCTTTATAGAATTAACTAATTTTGCTCTTGCCTGGAAGTTACAATTCAGGGGTCAATGGCAGTTTGCTTCAAAGAGGTGTTTTCAGTTTGTTTATTTGTCTGACCTAGTCTAGTTTTATGGAGATTCAATGCTTTTCACATTAGTACTTGTGACCTCTTGAAAATAAGCAGTATTACAAGTGTGTCGCTCCTCTACAGGAGCTGTAGCTGTATTTAGTAATTTTATACATTTTCAATGTGAGTCTGTTCTAAAGCCTGTCCATGTTTGATGCCTTCCTCGGTGTCCCAGGGCAAACTGTCGGTAGTATTGGGTAAGAGAGTTGCGATGCACATTTGGTCTTAAATTGTTCCCCAGGACTTCAGTGATAAGAGCAACACTCAGACACAAACCAAGAGCCCTAGGCTGTAATTTTCTTAGATCTTTTAAGCTAAACAAGGTTGCGCTTACTCAATAGCTGTACAAAACAAATCAAGGAAAAATGCAATTTGTGGACAACGCATTTCTTCTGTGCACAAACCTGATTTTTTTTCACTTACATTTTTGCAGGGCCTTTCACAGAAAGCCTGGCTTATGGCCTTCCGTCCGGCATCCTCCAAAAGACATGGCTATGTGCTCTTCTCTGGCAGTAGGAATTGCAAAGCCCTGCTTCAGAGGGCTGCATTTCCCCAAAACTACCACAACTAACCTTGCAAACAGCAAGACCATAAGTGAGCTTGTACCCCAGGAGTGGGATGGCTGGAGCTCCCTTGACCTCCAACTGCCAAGGAGATCCATTCCTGCCCAACTCTGACCTTACAGAGAGATGTCCTGGGACCACTACATTCTGGCTGGGCAAACTTAATTTACAAACATACCATCTTGCTGTTTTTCCAGTGTTATTGACCATCCTGGGATGCTTGTAAGAATGCAGGATTTTGCCTCCTAAGGACACACAGGGAATAGGTATTTTTCCCAGGTCTCTGACTGTCCCCAGGGAGCTCTTACATCTTCCCAGGAAAGTGATGCTGTGAGCAGCAACCCCAGCAGTAGTGAAAGAGAGCAGGACAGCACTGGCTGCTGCAGGCAGCAGTGTCAGATCTGAGGCAGAAAAGAAATTACCACAGAACCCACCCTCTGTGAAGACATGGGTTAGCTGGAAAACATACTGGGACTCCCCATACATCTCAGCTCCTTTTCTAGCAGGGAAGAGAACGAGATCTGTAAGGACAGGGAAGATGATGGGGGAGCAGTAATAGGGAGGGATGGATGGAGAAGCGAGTCACCCCTGGGCTTCCCACTTCTGCTGCAGCCCCCACCTTGACCTCCCCGGCAGCAGCTCCTGGTTCTCCCCACCAGGCTAGGTACCCCTCCTACCTTCTCAATCAGACTCTGCCAAGATGAAGAAACTCATGTTACTGTCCCTCCTGTGCACAGGTTTTCAAGGTGCTTGCTCCTGCTTGAAGCAAGAGCCTGTCTCCCAACATCAGCAGCAAGGCTGCCTTCTGCTGTCTCCTCCCACCTGCCAGGCAGTCATGAGCAGGAACAAGGTTCTCAGTTGAAAAGGAGAAAGAGAAAGGATATCCACGAGTCCCAGCCCTTGGGTTTTCAAGAGAAGACCTGATGCGACATGCAGATCTTCCTTGCAAACCCTGCTGCGGGGGCCTGTACCTCTCCATCGTGTGGCGCTCTCCTCGAGCCACCGAAGGACGACATAGCCCATGGAAGGGAACGTTTCCCCTCAGAGGGTTTGATGGGAGTGTAACACCGGGGTTCCCCTGCAACTGCCAGGCACCCAAAGTGTGCCACTCATCGGAGCAAAACTCCTTCACACCACCCTGGGAGGCAATGCCCGCAGAGACACCTGAGGCAAGAAGAAGCCAGTGCAGATTTGAGGACAGCTTTCAGAATGTCTTTACTTTTTCATTAAGTTTTTTGCAAATTCAGTTCCCGATTTAAATTATGTCTATCCCAATTTTACAACTGTTAAAATATGAAAGGGCAAGCATTTTAAAACATACATGGTATTTTCGATCACCAATGGCAAAACTAAAATTCTTCTGTCTGCTGCAGTTATTATCCGGGAATGCCTGAGCCCCTAACATTAATCTACGTATCTGCAAGCTATTGCTTCAAGTTTTCTGAAATTAGACAAGACCAAATTTACCGTTTCCTTATTGACAACACTAAACTGCCACATGTTTCCCTGTGGTAAGGAAAAATGACTGTGTGAGCACACAGGAAATAGTTAAATGCAGTTCCTGCTTAACGTTAATTTTTATTTTTCTGAAAACTAAGTGGGACACTTATAAAACTTGTGCAAAAGCTTGAAAAAATTTTAAATGTATTCACACTTTAAATAGCCATAATGATAAATTACTCATAGGAATACATCATACAAAACTTAGGCTGACCTTGGACATATCTTGGCTAATAACAATTGTTTTGAAGTATATATGTTCCATTTATAACAGAAGGCTTAATTCATCTTTCTCCAGGAACAGAACAGCGAGCTGACACTCTGTAAATCCTGCATTTCCATTGTTTAACTGAGAAGTCTCAGTGCAGATGTTATGAAAGAAAGCTCAGAAATAAAACTCACAGGCATTCCCCCAGCCCATGAATAAGTTCTTGATTACAAGCAAAATGAGTCCATTAGAAATTAATCTAAACTAATTGAATCTGAACATAAAATTATTTATGAATTGCAAATGTTTATCTTTCCTTGAGCAATATTACTATGGTTAAATTACTTTTGAAATTCATACAAAATCCTTTACCTAGGTAGGAAAATATTGTAAACTATTTCTGTAATTAAGCTGATTACATATGTAAAAATTTTCATCTGCTTCCTATTATAGAGCTGTTTGTCAGCTGCACGAAACAAGGACAAAACCCACCAAAGGTCAGATCTTTTCCTGATGCAACAAGCATAAGATGGAGCTACCGCTGTTTACACCAGGTAAGAATCTGGCCTTCAAACCTATTTACACTAACCAACAGACCCCATCGTGGAATCCTCTCCCTCAGCCTTGCAGTTGCAGCAGCGTAAGAATAACCAAAATCCCACCTGCAGGTACTGGACAAGAAGAAAATCTACCTAAAAGATCACCAGAAACTACACGGATTAGTTAGCATCCTTTTCCCCTGTAAAGATTAATGTTGTAGCAATGCTATTTCCTTAAATGAATGTCTGTTCAAATAATTATGATAATCTAAATGACATATTTAAAGTGTATCAAGCCCAGTAAATTAATTAGCCTGTTGTTTTCTTTTTCTTATAGCTTTTGTACTGTGGTCCACACATTTCTGTGACTGCATTTCTGCTGCAGTCAACAAAGTCACTGGAAATACACGAGTGCTCCTGCACAGGGACAGCAGGGGCATTTACATGTGGTTTCCATTGTCCTGCATTTAACCTCTCAAAGATATTTTGGGGGAATACTTTATTTACATTTTCTTTTAAAAAGAATATGTTTACCTTCTTCCTAAAGATTACCACATGACAAAACACTTCCAAATCTAAATATTTCATAAAAGAGAATCTGCATAATAGATAATGTATACACATTAAGTAAAGGAATGGCGTAGAAGATGTTCTGAGTATTCACAGCTATTTTGTAAAAGGCTACAAGCAGTACCTTAATTTTCAGCAGTTTATCTACCCTGGTAAGTGCTAGCCAAGTTTCTGCTGCTTAAATATTTACTCAAAGGCAGCTAAGAGGTTTGTAAGTGTCTTGTTGTTAATGCTAACAGTTTGCACACTCCTGTCTCTGCCGTGGTGTGGTGCATGGTCTCGGGGTCAACTCACCCTCTACCATCCTCCAGCACACTGGGACAGGCCATTGCTTGGTGCCAGCTCTCTCCTGAAGAACTGTTTTAGTCCCTACTACACTAAAGCACCCTCCAAGAAAAGCTGTTGTGTCTCTTTCTGGTCGCATCCAAAATTCAGATGCTTTCTAGTAACATGGCCAATGCTTATGTTTCAAACACTCCCACTAGCACGAGCTGTTCAAACATGGGGTTAACACCACCATCTTGTCTAAGCTCCATCTGGTCTTCTCATCATCAGTGACCGGCGGGGCGTGTTCTCCTCCTGCAAGGAAAAGAAAATAGTAGGTCTAAATTGTTTGTAGGGAATAGGAAGGCGGCGGTGGCCGCCTAACATTGGAGTGACGAAATGTTTCCCCCCATCTCAGAGTGTGTGGAGCATGTTAACATCTTGCTGGAGCGTGTGACTGCAGCAGTGAAGGTGCTAGTCACAGGCAGATGACTGGAGAATTAAAATAGTTGGGTTTCAGAGTTCAGGAACTGTGAAGTCAGTATGACCCCACAGCCATTAAATTCTGGGCATAGTCACCAGCGTCTACCATTTCCCGGTGATACGAGATCACTTTATGCAAACCCATGAAGCCAAAAAAAGCTTGAGTGATGATATAGGTGCAGGGGGCAGTGTTGAACGTGCATTCAAAACACTGAGGGTTGGATGTAAACAATGGGTGACCAGCTTGTCAACCAGACAGAGGTAACTGTTGACTAGCTTGTATCTGCTCACTGCCTTTTCCAGCAGATGCAGAGTCGAGGGTGACATTTTCAAAGAGCAGAACAACAGGGCACCAGCACCATCAGAGAGAGGAGGAATCACAGGTCCCTGCTGATGGACCCTACAGCCACCCGCTCCACTTACCCCTAAGGACCTGCAAATCACTTCCAGTATCCCAGCGGGAAACACGAGCGTGGAGCACTGATGTGGATGTCAGTCTGTAACACGTGGGATGGCAGCCTGAACGGTGATGCAGCTGCACTACTAAAGCTGTTACCTTTCTTCTCTAAATTAACTTGAGGAAGATGTTAATAAAAGATCACACTGCTCTGGCAGTTCTGCATTTTACCAGCCATGGGTTTACATCCTCAGGATGGTGATAAGGTCCAACTGCCCCTTGTCCAGAGCACTGGCATGCAAGGGGTGCATTTTACACCTCCCCATTTCAGAATTCTCTCTCAGAATTTGTCCCTGGGTGATTTTTACCTGTGCAAAATGAGACTGTTGATGTCACATCGGTATTTAATGAACTGATGCACAGACTGTAAAACCTTTGTTAAGAAGGAAAACGTTCTCAAACATCTTTCATGGCTGCAGTCTTAAAAAGTTGAACACAGAGAGGAGGGGTAACTAGATAGGCTTGAAAACATGATGTAAATCTCCTCTGCATACGTATTTTGTTACGTGATCTTACAGAAAGAGCCAGCAACTTGGGGCCAGAGTGACAGAAAAAGGGACAGCAGAGTCCAAATTACCTATTTTCTGAGACCAGTGAAGAAGGTGGGTTATGCAGCGTGAGCCACTGGAGATTTTCCTTTTTGGTTTTGTCAGCTCACCTTCCCTCTCTTGAAAAAGTCAAGGCTCTCGTGTGAACGCGGAAGAGTATTGCTGAGAAAGAAGCTGGCAGCGCCAACCGAGAGCCATGTGTCGGCGCCGCACGGGTGACACAACACACCACGGACACAGCCGGTCCCTACAAACCCTGCAGGCAACCAGCATCCTGGGCTTGTAGCCGTTCCCCCTTGGCACACAGGCTGCCGGCCGATGGGCAAAACCACCCGCAGGAAGGGCCTTGGCAGGCACATGCCCAGGAAAAGCAAGAATCAGCCTCAAATTGAGGAGGGGTTGGGTCTGTGTTGCTTATCACTTTTCTTTGTCAAAAAACCAGCACTGCCGTGCCACCAAGAAAGGTGCTCGACTTCGAGGGTTCTGTTGTTTGGTTTTTTTTCTATTAGAAATGTAGCTTTTTCCAGTCGCTAAAATTGGTAACAACCAATAAAATAGCACAAATGCATCCTAAAAGCCATACGCTGCAACCGGGTTGGCAGGGACTCGTGGTGTAGAAAATTCAGAGAATTTTCTTCATTCACACTAACTTAATTGCCTAAAGAACATCTGGAGAGGAGAATGGGCCACTCATGTGAAGCACGAGCAGTGCTAAGAACATTTCTAAGAATACTTACTAGATCTTCCATCAAAACCAGAGGCAGATGCAGCTTAAATATAGGAAAGGTTGAAAAGGAGCACAGTTTTTTCCAGTTCCTTTCAGAACTTTGTTGCCCATCTCAAAAACCTCAGTGTGATACAGATCTGCTTCTTTTATTTTTTAAATATATGTAATAGATGACCTTTAAGGTGCACTTTGACCTGCGGGTACTTCACAGTAAAGGTACTTCACCCTTCACTGCTGAACGGGCTTGGAACTTGTGAGAAACTGAAAAAATCAAGGGAAGAGCCACAAAATTGGACAAGTATCAATATTTACTGGGCAGGAGTTAGCACGGTGTGTACTGTTACACAAAACACATTATTTATTCCTTGAGTACTCGGCCGCAGCTCACTCGAAGGATGGCTCTACTCGTAAGGGCTGGATACCAGAGAGGCTCGAGAGCTCTTCTGATGCTGCATCTCTGAAAGGCAAGTTTAAATGTGCTGATTAAAAAAGCTTTGCCCGGACTAAAGCTGAGCTGCTAATGAACAATTTGAGACATTATCAATTTTATACACGGCATTTAGCACATTTTCATGCACTTTCACGCACTGGGGCAAAACCAGTGCTTCCTTTCTTTCTCCTTTCAAGCGTTCTCACACGGAGATGTGAAATCTACGGTAGGAGTTAGCGCGGTGGGGTTTAAAGTCTGTTGTAGGACATCTGGCTGCCATCGCGCTTTGCTGCTCACCTAACATCGTGTTGCTGTAGAGAGCGAAGAAAATATGGAAACTGCTACTTCACCGAGTAAGAATCTGCGTAAGTTCCTGCTGTGAACACGCAATCAGCTCTGCGAGGACAGAAACAGGTGTTTACTCCTTCCTACACGATTTATTTGATCCCTTCTCTAAATCCCCTTCTCAGGCCAGTACATCTCCATGTAAATCCCATGCTAAAATTTCATCTACAGAAAGCATGTATCGTACGTGCACAATTAAATTTCATGAAACCTACAGGTTTTTATATAGGTTCAGACACTCTGCGAAATAAAATAGAAACAGAAGACTTCTGGCCAACTTCTGTCGGCCTATAGACTTATTAGGTATTCCAGTCCAAGGAAACCAGGAATGTAACTATTCCTGTCCAAAAATATCCCGTTAAGACTATTTTATTTTAATCACAGCTGCGCTAAAAAATACACAGTTCTCTTACACCATCCAATCGTCTTTCCCTGTTACCATGAAAGTACATTTTTTTTCATGTTTTTTATTACAATCATCTTGAAGACAGGCATTGCCGATATCTGAGCATATTGGAAAGATTTGAAATTCACATGGTATGCATCCACCACAGTTTGCGTTACATACATCAACAACCTGCATTAGACCGTTAGGCAATCATATTTAAACTAGTTGTATTTTAAACAGAGCAGGTACAAGGTGACAAGCTGATTTGGAGAATACCCGGGGCAGTGCCGGGGATGGGAACTGCGGCGCCAGAGCGACTGGGCTGCAATATTAGCAGCTCGCGCACATATTAATTAACTTCTTTATTCAGGGAATCAATCGACACCGCCGTTAGTTTTATTGACTATATAATTAGCAGTATCTTACTTTTGCTTGCATAAAGCTGGTTGACCTAACATAAAATCTATCATTTTCCACCCGTTATTAGCATATAAACGTTCGAGATGATTTTGTCCTTGCAGCCCTCGCCAGGAGGGCTCCCTTCATGGATGGGTGGGGAGGACCCTACAGCTGTCCCAGTCCCCGTCCCTGCCCACCCTACGGGGACACCTCGGGCCCGCTCCCGCCGGCCTCCGCCGACCGACCACGACCCCTCGGCCCGTGCGGGACCCCGCGGCGCCGCCGGCTCTCAGACCTGCTGCGCCCAGCCTGGTGGCGGTCGGGCCCAGCGGAGCCCTTCCCGGCGGAGAGCGGGCACGGCTCGCCGCAGGCCGCCGCTTCCCCGCCAAGGGGCCCGGCTCCCCGGGGGCTGCGACTCACCTGCCTCCGCGCCCCTCCCGCAGCCCGCGGGCAGCGCCCGGCTTCTTCGTCCCGGGCCACGGCCTGAAGGGGATGCCCGGCCTCATGTGGCCGGGCGTGGGGGACACCGTGGTGGGCGCGTCCCCTCACAGAGACCCCGTAGCGGGCGCATTCCCCACACAGGGAACCCCAGAGCGGGCGCCTTCCTCTCACAAGAACCACTGTGGCGGGCGCCTGTCCCTCACAAGAGCTGCTGTGGAGGAGCGCCCATCCCTCACAAGAAGCTCTATGCCGGGTGCCTTTCCCTGATAAGAACCCCCATAGCGGGCGCCGTCCCCTTGAGGAACCCCCGCCACGGGCGCCTGTCCCTCACAAGCACCACTATGGCGGGCGCGTCCCTTCACAGGGACCCCCATAGCGGGCGTCTTCTCCTCACAACGGCCGCCTCCACCTCACCGGCCCCCGGGGCGGGCGCTCTCTCCTCACGGAGCCCTCGGAAGGGCCAAAGCGTCCCGGCGGGCAGGACGCGGAGCAGCGGGCGCCATGCGGGTCCCTGTACCGGGTATGGCGGGCGGCGCCGGCAGGGAGCAGGACGGCGGCAGGAGGCTCCCCTTTTTACACAAATTCCCCCTGATCCGTACCTGGAAAATATTCTGAGCCATGACACTTTCCTCGCGTTTATTACCTGAGGGAACTTGACAGAACTTATATAAAGACACAATTGCTATAGAACTTCCACCGGTCTTTTTTTTTTTCTTCTTTTTATGTCTTTTTTCCTCAACAAAAAGCCAAATCAAAACGCCGCGATAAGTTTTGTGAAGCCGAAACCGAGGAAAACCGGTAAGAAAAGACAGGGCGGAGGTGAGCGGTGCTTCCTCGTCGCGCCGGGCGCTATCGGTTTGTCGCGATACCTGCGGGGCGGGAAGAGACGTGCGAGCTCTACAGAAGGCGTAAACACAGGGGAAAAAAGTAAAAAAAGGATATCGCCGATGATTTAATATGAACAGCATACCAGAGGAGACGTGAAACCGTCCACGGAAACGCTACCCTTCTCAGTCAATAGGTCGCAAAGTGTCTTAAATTCATTACTTGGCACTTACTGAAATTCGTGACGTCGAAAATGGATTAAAAAAAGGTGAAGCAAACCTGAGTGAAACAAAATATATTGTACTGACAACAAATGTAATGAAATAACAGCATCTTCCCCCC
>VXBJ01002383.1:1210829-1288329 GCA_013400055.1 Nycticryphes semicollaris
GGGGACCGCCCGCCGCCCGCCCGCCCCGCGGGGCTGCCCGCCTCGTCGCGGCCCGGGTCCGCCGCGCTTCCTCCGCTCTCCCTCGTTCCTCCACCGCCGCGCAGGGGTCCGCTCTCCAGCACCTCGCGGTAGGTGATGAGTTCCTTCTTCTCCTTCGTTTTGGGATCAAACGACTTGGAAACAAACGCCGTTAGTTCCTCCATGGCCTCAGCGGGGCTTCAGGGGCGCGTTGCCCCGGTTCCCCGGGTGGGCATCCACGGGCCGGGCCGTACCGTACCGAGCCGTGCTGTGCCGCCCGACGTGCAGGGCTCCCGGGGTCTGATAGCGACGCCGCGATTGAAGTGCCACTATTTATACTTTGCAAAGCCTGCCCCTTGTTCCCGGAGAATTACCTCCCCTCGGAGCTCTGAATAGAACCCCCGTTCTCCGCCGCCCCGGTCCGCGCCGCCCTGCCGCGGGGCAATGCGGCCGGGGCACCGCCGGTCCGCCCGCCCGCCGCACTAATTAATTTAATTAGGAGCGGGCCCGTTGCGCCAGGTCCCGGGCGAGCGCGGCCGGAGCTGCGGGGGAGTGGCCAAAGCCGGGGGGGTGGGGGGCGCGCAAGCTCCGCGCCCGCGTACCGCCCACGCAGGGGAGGGGGGGTCCGCACCCGGCAGGACGGTGGGGTGCGGGGGTGCGGAGCAGCCCGCGCGCAACCGTGGCATCAGATTAGAGCGAATTACGCTATTTATCGGGTTTTTTTTTTGTCCTTTGTTGCTTAAATCTCATTAAGAGAGTACTTTTGTTGACAGATCTAGTCTCTTTTACACCTTCGCTACAATTCTAATAAATTATTCAAAATTGTTTAACTCTTGCTTATGTATTGATTTTTATTTATTATTTTTGTTACTCGACCTTTGGAACATGACTTTACATAAAAGAGCGTTTATTTACTCGAGGAGGTACGGTGCGGAGGGTGGAATTAGCATTTCTTCAGATCTAATTACACACGCGATCAGCAACGATTTACAGATTCACACTGTTTCAAGCAGCAGAGCGGGTCCCCGCCGCCCGCGAACCGGTCCCTGGTGGCAGTTTCGGTACCGGGGGGTGATCGGACACCGGGATCCCACTGGGAACAGACCGGCTGATGAGCGGGAAAGATGATCGTCAGCGGTGCTTCTATCCTTATATTTCGTTTATCCTCAGGCAATACCCGCGGCAGGGAGCTCGGAAACTCACCTTAAATTAACTAAATTTGCTAAAAGACTGAATTACGTTTAGGGATTAAATAATTTCGTTGCGTTTCTCGCCCGCGCCGGGCCCGGGACGTGCTGATCCCTCTCCCTTCCCCGGGGCACACTGCTCGGTGAGGTGCCCACGCCGCGTGGGGATCGCTGCCCCTTCGCTCACGGGGATGGGTTGTCAGTGCCAGGAAACACCGACCCTCTTTAATCACTTTTGGGCTGAAACGAAAAAACTCTCCGTGCCGCTGCCCTCCCCCGCGCCGCCGCGAAGCCCGTCACCCGTGGGGGAGGCGGACCGCAGCGCGCCACGGCAACATGCTAGTAAATCGTTCGGGTGTGATGCCCGCCGCAGAGAGGGCTCTGTGAGCTGCTGCAGCCCGCCGTGGGCAGCGGGACCTCGACCCCTCGCAGCCCGTCACGCGTGGCAGGGGAAACACTCTCACCGCCGCGGCGGCTAGCGCTCCGCATCGATTCCTCGGCGCTCGGCGGGCGCTGCCTGGCCGCCTGGATGAGCTCGGTGCTGGCTTGGTGCTGCCTGCCTGCCGCCCAGGAAGGCGCTGAGCTCAAACCGGCACTCGCGGCCCAGCGGTGCCTTCGATCTCCTGGCCCGGCTAGGCCTGGTCCAGCCGCTCAGGTAACGTGGTGGGTTCTGTTGGTGAGCTCGCTCCCGGTAGGGACAAGGTAGAGTGCCTGTGAGCTGCCGTCGTGGGGGAGCTGGGCGAGCCCTGCGGCCTGCTGCCCCTCCCCAGGGCCGCGGCGGGCCCTGGCTGGGGGCGGTGGTGGCGGTGGCGGCGTGGGGCCGGCCTGGGCGTGCCCGGTGTTGCCATGGCGACGTTGGGGGCGCACCGCTGCGGCTTGTCCGCCTCGGGCGGTGGCGAGGCCGCAGGACGGCTCCTTCTCGGGCTGCGGGTCGTTTTTCCTACTGGGAGGAGCATCTTGTGCAGGACGTTCGAAAGGGCGCTGCTAGAGGCCAGCAGCCGGGCGGGTAGCAGGGCCGAGTCCGGCGTGCGTTTCTGCCTGGAGGAGCTGTGGATGCCCCCTCCCCAAAGGTGTTCGAGGCCAGGCTGGATGGGGTTTTGAGCAACCTGGTTTAGTTGGAGGTGTTGTCCCTCACACACCCCATGGTAGGGGGGTTGGGACTAGGTTGTGTTTAAGATACTGTCCAACTCTAACCATTCTATGGTTCTCCTGACTCTGGTTGGATTTCTTGGTGGAAATTGGCATAAAACACTGGGAACTGTCCTCTTCCCAGGCTTTTTTCAAGTCTCTTTTTCCTCCTACTGTGTACTAGCAGGGCCCAGCTGATGTGAGCATGTAGTGTCCGTGATGGATGTTACTGACCCTGGCAACTGCTCTTGGAATCTAATTTATATTTTGATTCATAGGACAATAAGAGGAGTTTATTTGCATAGAATCTTACTTTTCCGCTCTTGTTTGTGAAAGCATGAGTAAACAATATATGCCATTGGGTTTTTTCTGTATCTGATGTGCTGTCACCCTTTAAGTAAGAAGGCAGTGTTCTGATATGTTTAGTGTCTGTGGATCCTTGTTCCTAAGGGAAAGGACTGTAAGAAAGTAACTGAATTCCTGTGGTTCTTTGATCTCTAGACTTTCTTCTGAGGTGACCAGTTATGGTAGCTGTTTTGGTAGATGCAATTCAGGTGTTCCTGTAGTGATCTGGAAACTTGGCTAAGGGAAAGAGGCACCTATGGATATGTAAAATCAGCAAAAATAATTCAAATTGCTGCCCTTGTACAAGCAGCCACTTTGTGTTTTCTAATCAAATCTCTTGCTCTACTGAGAGCAATTTTTCTGAACTGTAGAGTACAATTTCCACATAACTACAAGCTTGGTGGAGGTAAATACAAAGGCAGTCTTTGATCTGTACGGAAGCAGAAGTTGTCTGAGAGGGGCTTCTACCATCTGCTTGTTTGTGGTTTCCTTTTGGGGGGGAACAGTGTTGCCATTAGTAACACTTTGACCCCTACTTATTAGCTAGTGAGCATATTTGTCAAGGGCTTAGAATGAATTTTGCTTGTTAGCCTTGTTTCCTGGCTGAAGCTCAAGGAGCATCTTAACCTGACTTGTTGATTCTCTCCTATAGACGGACTTGCGCAGCTCAGCAGGAAAAAAGGAGATGCTGAGATGGTTGCATTATATTTTCCATCAATACCCTTCTAATCGATTATATTTTCACAAAGGACCTTGTTTGTAGAGATGACATGTAAACAGCAAAGGTAGTTAGAGATTATTGCAAGTCAGTTATAGTCAAAGTTTCTTAGTTACTAACAAAGATGAACTGTTTGAATTTGATGCTGAACAAATATGGAGGTTATTTTGTCTTTATTGCCTCTGGCTGATTATGGTAATGAAGATTGCATTATTTAATTGGATGCTGTGCTCAAGGTGTAGTCTGCTGCAGTAATTGTTTACTGGATAACAGCCTCTGATTGAAAACAACCAAAAGTTATTATTTTCTTACAATCTACAATAAATAGAATAGTAATTTGAAACTTGTGTTTGAAAACATGTATTGAATACTTGAAATAAATCTAAAATTTATGAAACAAGATTTAACAATGTCAGATCAATGAATATACTCCTTATTACATTTTAAAGTGTACCTTACTCTGGATAGTTTTTTGAGGTTTTTGAGAAGTCTGTTTGTTTCCTGTGTCACCTGTGTTTTCTTTATATATTAAATGCAGGGTTGGAGGTTACTTAGCTGTTTGCAGGTGAGCTTGGTAGCACTGTTTATGACTTTGCCAAGTGTAAATAGTTGGTTTGAAATTTTTAAAGTTGGTGTTTCTCTTGGCAAAACACGTGTATGAGAGTATGCTCTCTGTTTTCATTTCAACTGAAGTGTTGCAGCATCAATTTTCGGAAACAAGACTTAAACCAAAAATTAACTAGTATAACGAAGGCCTAAAGATCTCTCTTTTAGATGCTTCAGAACAGGGATTTAAATTTTATCAGGTCCAGCTGTTAGTTACACTATAGAAAAGCTACTCAATTTCAGACAATTTGCAACCCCTTAAAGTGTTGAAGTTCATAGACATTCACAGGACCCCTCGAAAATACTTAAATAGCTGATTAATTTGGTGATACTGTGTTCCAGCTCAGGCTTCAGCATGAGTTACCATGTGGCTGCTGTGGGTCCTCCTGTGGGCAGCAGCTTCTGAATTCTCAGTGTTCCTTTGCTGTTTGGTCTTAATTCAGAAGTGGGGTGAGGGAATATGTGAAGAGTGGATGAGAGCCCTGCAGGTAGAAGGTTGGGGCTGGGTGATGGAAAGGAATGACCCTCACTGATGTGATGGTCAGGAGACTCTCCCCATGAATACCTGGGTTGTAACCTGGGTTCAAAGTTCGTCTGACACAATTGGTTTGCTGTTGGTGCTCGTTAATACGCCTTTCCCTCCGCCTCCTGGTATTGCTCTGTAGTTCAGATAAAAGCCTCCTGTGTCTTGCCAGGCATGGAGAGCCCTATCTTCCACAGTGCCTACACGTAAAGAGGGGTTGTCAGGAACATGTCTCCTATTGCAAACACGTATGGCTTAATGCTTCTGCCTAAGAAGTAAGGGTAAAGAGCCTTAAAAACACTATTCCCCATAGCTATAGGGGGTGAGCACACTGTTAATTCTATGGTACGAGTCTTTGTGGTGGATCTACAGACTTTTCCATACCACATATGGAAGTGGACAGACAGGAAAACCCCATGTGATTCAGCACACGATGCCATGTAATGAGTTTAAATTTTTTCTTCTCCCCCTCATTATTTTACTCTGTGATCTCTAAGTGCTATTATAGAGTCCTGTTTGTGGAAATGGTATATGGAGTCCTGCTCACCCACCAGGATGACTCTTCTATCCACCAGGCCTCAGCTGGTGTGATCAGTCAATGCTGACAGTCCCTTTTCCCAGGTCTGTTCAGGTGTCTGGAGAGAGTAGGCAGTAGTCAGGGAGAATACTAACCTGTTAAAGGTCTTGATAATTGACTACTCTCAAGTGCTATGTTTGTAGGAGACATCTTTGCAGGAAAATGTGTCATGTACTGAAGGGATGGTCTAAAGATTCCAGTGAAAGACAGTGCTTGTCAGACAAGTTTCTTTGTTGCCTGTGTACGTTCCAGGTATCCCTGTAGGACACAGCTACTGGCACTCGACTGTGCAACTTCTGGTGACCTCTTTGCCAGTGGAAATTCTAGAACATACGGGACTAGAGTCAACTGAGTGCCTTTGTCTTGTAGCTCATCCTCAGTAAACCTGGTGCTCCTGGGGTTCATGTACGTTCACAGATGCTGTAGGTCTTGTCTTGTAGCAGGAAAGGGCTGTGGCACATACTTATTCTTTGGTCCCGAAGACACAAAATTGAGATTTACATAATAGATTTCACTAGATTTTGTGTGATGTTTAATCCAGTTATATGTCCAAATGGGGAAAAAAGCTGATGGCAAAAAAAGGAAGTTAAACAACAGGCGATATATATGTTGAAGTGTAATGTTCTGGCTCATAATGATATCCACATCAAGTGGCGAATATCTCTGCTGAAATGTCTTTTGTACTCTTTGTTTCTCTGGTCTCTTTCATTAATCTTGCTGTCAGGAGCTGCGGTCTGTGAGCTTTTAACTTAAAATCTGTGCCTTGTAGTTTCATCTTTATGAGCAGTTCCACTTATTTTAAGTTTGAGATTCAGGTTCATGTTCATTTGAAGATTGTTCTATCAGTATATATTTGAAGAGCTTTATTTTACTGTTCAAATAACTGTTAGTACCTTGGAGCTCTGTAAATCTTTTATTACAAGGGGAAAAAAATAAAATTACTTCACAAGATGGTCTGTTGATATAAATTGGCATTCCACTACAGAATTGTAAATTAAAGTCATAGTTCCTTAAGTGAGATGAAATAGCTTGTAAAGTATTGCCTCTGTCTCGTTCAAAATCTGTGTGGAATAACTTTAATAAGATGGTAGAAATAACTTTGTTTAAAAAAGAAATTCTTACACATAGCAGTTTATCCTAGAATTCTGCTGGTTTGGGTGCACGGAGATTTTTTGCTTGAAGTTGAATATGGCAAAAGTGCTTTGTTTAGGTTGTTAGCTGAAGGACTGGTTCTAAAGGGCTGAAAACAGAAACTGTTGAGACATGAAGTGCGTATACAGAGGGGTTTACTGCAGCAAAGCTTAGCAGAGACTAATTTGTAGGCGCTCCTGGCTGCGGGATAGCTCAGAGTTCTGTGCTGAAAAGCTGTCTGTGGTCCATGGATATTTGGCTACACAGGAACGAGTTTACATAGCAGTAATTCGACTGTGGCAATAAGTGAACTCTAGTGATGGTCGCAGAAAATCCAGATACTTGAGGGACTGTCTTGTATTTTGTGTTAAACAACTGTCGTGTAAAATAGGGAAACTTTCCTTGAAGTAGATGCTGGGTCCAGAACTTGTTGTTTTCCAGGAGGGTGTCCCTTTGGCTCTTGACTTGTGCTTGCTGTAGCTCCTCGCCCTGGCTCCAGGGGTCTGGCAACCTTTGGGACCCGCTTCAGCAGCGTGGCAGGAGCGTGTCCCAATTTGACAAGCAGACTTGCATCTCTGGCACAATCTTCAAATTCCATCAAACGCAGCGTTGTCTCTCTATTTATTGTACTCTGAATGTAGCTTCCTGAAAGGTTCCCTTGGGAATGTGGTCAGAGTGCACTGATTTAGCAAATCCCATGCGTAGTTGGGTGTTTAGATATATCAGTGTAGGACTGTAGCAAGTATGATGGTATGCAGACCAGTTTTAGCTGTCTTGGGAAACCTGAGGGTGAAAATTAAGTTTCAGAGACTCTGGCTGTGGAACTAAACATATGGGGTTGGTTTTTGTTTTTTTTTTGCTCAATCATGCATTTTGACTGAAAGGTCTCACATAATCAAGACTTAGATTTGCATGTAAAGCCTTTGTTAATTTCAACATAAACATACTTAATGGTGAATTTCTCTTTGGCCTGTTTTCAGTCTCTACTGGCAAGATTAGGGTCTGCTGCCTTGGTCATTAAAAGTGTGAAGAAGGGCAGAAGTTTGTGGAGAAGCTGTAAATGAAACAAGTTCAACCTGCTTATGTTAGGAGTATGAGGACCTGTAATATTTCAGTGTTGGTTAAAGACAGGTGATATTGTGGCAAAATATATCTGTGATCTAGCTGTTGCTGTGAATGTTAAAGAATTATGAGTTCCTGTTTTCCCAGTGCAGAAGTAGCCAGGGAGCCTTGAAATACCTGTTTGTTCTTGGGAAGAAGGGCTGTTGCTAACTGCCATTAGCTGAAGTGTGTGTGAGGAGGGGTCTTCAAGACTTGGGTGGGCAGCCCTGACACTACTGGGATTGAAAAGTAGTTTTAAACCGTTATGTGCTTTTTGCAGCCTGAAAAGTCAAGAAATTTAATAATCCTTTAATTGTAAAGCAATGAAACCAATCTCTTGAGAGTTCCAAATCAAGATCATAGTCTTTGTAACAATTAAATGAATGGCAGGCTTTACCACCCCCCAGTTTTTTCAAATCTGATATCAAAGTCTGTAAACTTCGTCCAAGTAAACATGTTGGCAGTCAAGAAACATTTCTAAAGTTTCGTATTTGTAGGTCTGATTTTGGAATAAAGGATTTTAAAATGGAGTGGATGTAAAGTGAGAAGCAAAATCGACCTAGCTCTAGTTTAATTTAAAAATAAATTTCTAGAATTTTTGTCCTCAATATATATTCTAATTATAACAAGTAGGATGAAAACATACAATATTTTAATTGCACAATCTCAAAACACACAAAGTGGTCACATCAGTCCATAGACTGAGTTCTGTTTATTGTATAAGTATTATAGATCTTCATTTGTAACTAAGTGAAACGTTAAAGATGCTGTACTTCTGACTGTGTAGCATCTTAAAGTGAAGTAGCAGAAGTGTCTTCTAAGTTACTCCCCAAATTTGTGAAAGATTAACATCTAAGGCAAAAATGTAAAAATAAGTTAAAATATGTTTTGATATGTAAATGATTTTATTAGTACATTTATGTGTGTTTAAATGGTTGGGAAATATCTTTTGCAAAAGTTTAGAACAATAATTTAATACCATAATAATAATTCAAATTTGCTGGCAATGTAAATTTCAAGTTACTTGACAACAAGAATCTGTGGATGTCTTATATTTAAATTTTATTGTTTTTATTTTCACATACAAACCAAACTTTCTACTTGCATGATAACTTTTAAAGACGGTATAATCATATGTTTGTTTACATATACACAGACATTATATATACTGATAGCAATGTAATGCAGGCAGAAGACATTGTTACAGTTTAGAATTTTTGTTTTTATGTAGTTTAAAAATGGGACGTCGCTCCTCGGACACGGAAGAAGAGAACAGAAGCAGAAGGAAAAAGAAACACCGCAGGTGTTCGTCTTCCAGTAGTTCCTCAGACAGCAGAACATACAGCCGTAAAAAATTTGGAAGGAAATCGAGGTCAAGGTCGCGGTCTCGAGATCTCCAGTCTCGGTCTCATTCTTATGAGAAAAGGTGCATTTATAGTAATTTACTGTCTGTTGCAGTTGTTCACAAAGTGGTCTCTTTCATACCATGGTACAAAGCCAGAGGTGTTTGAATCCAGTGTGTAGTCAGTTCTAGGTTGTAATCTTAAAGCAAAGTTTGCTCTGAGTCTTGGAAGATATAGCAATATTTCCACTTAAAGAAAAAAAACCCCAAAACTGCCACCAAAAAACCCCAAACACTTCCCCCCCTCCAAGAATGCAAAACCAGCATATACACAGACCCAAAGATAATTTCCTTATTAAAAAAACCAAACCCCAACAAACTAAACCAACTTTTCCTTTCGCCTCCTCCTAAATAATGAATTTCTAATATCTTTTTGGAAATACACTAGTTCATATATTGATGCCAGTTGGAAACGTAGTTTCATTCAACTAGTTGGCGACTATTCAGCGTTACTTTCTTTTTCTGTTGTAATAAAACAAGTAGGTCTTTCCAGACAACAAGCTAGACTTTCTCAATAGATGCTTAGGTGGTTTTACAGTAGGTCTATAAATTTGCTGCAACAATTGTTCTTGCTATTTTTTATGTGCAGAGAATACAGTAGTTGGCCAGATGTTTAGAATGCTGATCACATTGCTAAATCTACCAAATTTTTTTCTTGACTTAATGTATTTCCTTGATCAGAGGTGCCTTCTAGTACCTGGCCTTTTCAGACATCCTGGTTGCCTCTCAGTCTGACCATAGTGATCCTGGGGTCGAACTGAACAGGTGGTGGTCAATTTATTAATTGAGCTGGAAAATGCTCCTTGTGTCTAGTTGCACTGTAAATAGATGTCCCGGTTTGAGGTAAAACAGAACCAACTTTCTGTTCAGTATTTTTACATTTTAGCAAGGCTTATTCTAACTCTCCGAAATTAAAAGTGTATTGTAGGGAAACATCGAAGGTGGAAAGCTGCTGTATGGAGTCCTACATGACAAGTATATATTAGAAAGTGCTCCTGAAACACCTTTCTTTGGCTGGCTGAAGAGTCTGTCAATGAGGGGCAAGTTGGCTGTTTGTGGGGGGTTTCTTATTTATTTCCATCTTCCCTTTCTTCTGTTTCTGCTTAGCATCTACATACAGCCTTAGGGGACACAGTGAGATGACATGGGCTGCGATGCCAACAATATGCTGATGACATGCAGCTTTATGAATCTCTTTAGTCCAGTGCAGGCATGGCTATCTTGCAGATAAAAACAGAGCTTGAAGGGAGATTACAGTCTGGATGAAGACCAGTTGACTTAAATTGAATCCAGAAAAGACGAAAGTGTCAGCTGTTAGGATCTGGCTGGCACCATTGCTTTGCCCTTAGTTTTGGGCATTTGCTTCTGGCAGTTAAGTGGCTCTTACATGCTGGAGTCTTGATGGATTTATCCCTGACCCTTAAGAATCAAAAGCAGCAGACTCTAAGATTGTTTTTCTTGATCTTCATTTAGCAGGAATGTTGCTTTTCTTTCTCAGATGAAGACCTGCTCTTCAGTAGTTAACATGTATGTCCTTTCCAGTTTGGACTGCTGCAGCTTTACCTGCACGTAATACAGCACCTTTTTTCTTGTGCTAGATGAGCACATATCAATCACATTGACTACATCCTGGGTTACAGAGGTGTTTCTACAGGGTGTTGTATTTTAATGTTAATCAAACATAATAAAGGCCAAAAATATGGAGGTTTTCATAAAGATTGTTATTTAGGTAGCTGTTGGGGAGATGAAGGTGGAGAGGGAATTTTACAGAAGATTAAGACTTGGAAGGTATTCCTCCCACCAGTTTTTGGATTGGTGGGATTAATTTGTGTATTTACTGTGCATTCTTTCACTTTTCTCCTATGTGTATAAGAATTTATTTTTTGAATAAATGAAATGGGGGGGGAGTGAGGGTAGAGGGGAAGGGAAGTACCATTCTGGCTTCTGACTGAACTCAGGAGAATATTTACAAGCTCAAATGGAATAAATTCATACTGATTATTTGATTACTAATAGACAGATCTTCCTTTTTTTTAAGTACTACATCAGAGGCGAGCAAAGATTGCCTGTTATGAAAGTTGAGATAACACATCTGTGAGTTTAGATATATATAGGGAAAGGTACAGGATTTAAAGTACATTTTTGTGTTTACATTTTATGTTTGTACATAGTGCAGATGGGAATGATTGTGTGGAGTGGCAATGCAAAAGTTAACATTTTATGAATTTCATTTTTAGCACTGGAATTGTAATCCTTATCCCATATGGTGTATTTAGGTGTAAATCCTGATGAAAGCATAGGTCTAAATGTTTCTTCAACCAAAGAAGAAGAATCTTCATAGATTTGGCATAGAGTTCCAATGGGCTGGTCATGGGACTGTAAACTGTGGAGAGCTGGGTTGTGTTTCCCGGCTTTTGTCTTTGAGATATTGCATGATTTGCAGCAAATCAGTTCATTTCTGTTTCTACTTCTGCCCTTTTTCTGTCTTGAGATACGTATTTTGGAATATACGCTCCCTGAGACAGGCATTGGCCAGGTGTATGTGAGTTACTCGTGGCAGCGTCATAGTGGTATTTGAGACTTCTACAACATGTTATAATAGAAAACCCACAGGTCTTTATGCCCCTTTTAAGTAACCTGTTAGTTTTTTTGTTCCTGTTTGGGTTTTTGTTTGTTTGTTTGTTTTTAGAAGTCTTAGCATACTAATAGCATGGTTTTGTTTTAGACGCAGACACAGATCGAGCAGTAGCTCTTCATATGGTTCTAGAAGAAAACGCAGTCGTAGCCGATCACGGGGCAGAGGCAAATCCTACAGGTCTCAAAGATCGAGATCAAAAAGTAGAACAAGAAGGTAAGAATCTTATCTAGGAAAACAAATTATTATTTCTACTGTAAAAACATTAATTTTAAATCACCATATAGTTACTGAGTTTGGTATATATTAGAAATAATGGTTGCAGGCAATCATCTAAACTACATGTCAATTGAAACTCTTCCTAATTTGAAATATCTGTGCTGTGCTTTGAGGTACTAAATCTTTAAATTACACTGGTGGAGCAGTTGGCTTTGAAGATGTTATACATTTTGCATTTGACCAAGTGCAAAACCCATTAATAAAGTCACTCATTTTGGTTTAACTAATAATCTGAAAACTTCTTGTGGATTTTTTTTATTCCTGATTTCCGTAACTCCCATGTATAACATGGGCCCTCTGAAGATCAGACTAAACTGGTATTTTCTCATCTGTATTTCATGTGGAAAGAGATGAATATTTAGTTATGCAAATTTTTCTTAACAATGATTTCTTAATGATTTTTGTAGTAAAGAATTTTTTTGTAAATTGGATTGTGCCAAATGAATATCTTCAATATAAATGTAATTTAAATGTTTAAGTCTTAATCAGATGTTGCAAGCTGTATTATAAAATCTGCTTCATACTTTTGTAATTAAAAGAAGCTGATTTTTTTTTTGTGTGTATGTATTTCTCAATTAAAAACTTGAAATAAAGTTTTTTCCCTGCGTATCAGAATTAGTGTTAGCATCTTCTATTGAATTTAAATTAATTATTGAGTGTATGAGGCAGATCAAAGGTTTTTTTGGTATGTGTCTACAGACCTTCTTCCAGGTAATTTTGTGACCTGCACTAAGAATTTAGTAAAGCATGTTATTTTCCTATACCAAATCAGTAGAGCTGTTGCCTCTAAAAGTTGAAAAATTGTTGTTGAAAAATGTGAACATTTCACTTTCTCTTATTTGTATTCTCTCATGACTTATTCACAGCTGTTCATTATAGTAGTTGCCTGGACACTTATTGCTACAGTGCCTTTGTAGTAGCAATTTGGTTATTTAAAGTGTCTGATCTCTCTCTGACTGTACTTCCCATCTGAGCTGTACACCCCAGATAAGCTACTGTGCTGTGTGTTAAAATATTCCTGAAAATATCCAGATTTGCCAACAAAATCAGTCTTAAAACAAGGAAATGTCAAAAGAGTAAGGTGTTTTTCAGTATGTCAATTACTTGGCATTAGGAAATAGGATAACCTTATTTACAGATCTAGGTTTTCTTGTAATAAGTACAAATTGCAGATCTCATTAGATAGAGTTTACTGGTTGTTTTCTCCAAGGGGTTTACTGATGTTAATTGTCACTGCAATATATGGAAATAATGCACGTAAAACTTTTAAAGACGTGACTACTGTTTATTTCATTTTGTGGTTGGATATATTTTGTATAAATTATTTCATGTATAAAATGCAGTAGATTTTTAGTACTGTAGCTATGAAGGAATAGCTGCAGGTCACTTTAAGTGATATTACTATTTGCAGACATGGTTCTTCAGGGAAAATACTTAGAAATAACATCCCAAATAATAGCAGAAGAGTCTTTTGGCACCTTAAAAGCATAAAACTAAATTGCTAAAAGCATAAAACTAAAACCAACAGGACACATTGAATCCTTTATTGTAATTTTTTTTCCGAAGTCTGCTCTCTGCTGTAATGCTGCACTAAGAAGCCAGGGATTAATCTTATTTCTGGGGAAGAGTTAAGCAGGTTGCTGAAAGCTGCTATGAGAGGCCCGTGTTTTCCCTGGGTGTTGGTGTTGAGGCAGTTGCAGCAATGCTAAATAGTTGCTCTCTTTGCCATCTCAAAAATCTGTCTTGTGCACTCGATTGAAGGTATGAACAGCTTTCCTAAAGAGGACTGGGTACATTATGGCTCCTCAGGCTGCGAAAAGATCATGGGGGGAAAGAAGGAATGTGATGGAGGGCTATTAAAAAAAATTAAAAAAATGAATGGCATGGAGAGATGATTAAGGAATGAGTGTTTCCTATCTCCTCCAATGTCAGACCTGGGGCAGGCGTGAAGTGAATGAAGTCAGCTGGTGGCAGATCCTCGTCAAACAAAAGGAGATGGTTCTTCTATATTGCATAATTAAGCTGTGGAAACACTTGCAGTTGGAGGGTCTGGATACCAGAAGTTGACCCTAATTAAAAAAGTGGTCAGAGAAGAAAGAATCCACTTAAAGCTGTTAAATGCAGAGAGATGGTATTTGTCTTTAAAAATGTTTCTATTTGTAGTACTAAAGTGGAATTTTCATAAGAATTTGGCATCTGTCATTTGTTAACTTTTTTTTTTTTTTTTTGCTTGGGGTGGGCAGCTTATTTTCATATGACTTTTAAAGGTAAGTACTGAAGAAAGCACTTCCGTGAAGTTGCTAATAAAATGATCAGAAGTAACTCAGGCAGCCACCTTGTGTTAGTGTAGTAAAGAGTGTGTTACCCGCTAAAGTATTCGTGTTGATCTCCAACTTCTGAATTGCTGGTGGCAGGGAGTAAAATCTACTGACCCACCTGAAAAGCTGCAATATATGAGAGACAACAATAAAGTGAAGATCAACTCTATGCTACTTGGTTTTGTCACATTACTGTTGTTACTGTTGTACCTTCGGAGTACCACCTTTTGGACTTGAGCAATTGTGATTATTTTTTTTTTCTTAAAATTTTTTATTTATTTTCCCAATGGGAGTGGGACTGACACTAGAAAACAAGTCTCATACTGGAAGTTAAGATCCATTACATGGTATCTTTAAATCATTGGATTTGATTTTGGTATAAGTCACGCAGATGTTGTGAATTCTGTATCTCATAATGCCTTTTCTCCCCACAATCTCCCATCAAATTGAAATAATTTCGTTTTCTAAGTAGTGAAAATGTTGGTAAAAGTACATGTGGCTGTAATGTGATTTTTTTTTTAATAACTTCTCTAACAGGTGTTTTATTTGAGTGTTCCAACTGTTTAAAACACTGAAATATCAAGTTTTAATTTGAAAAGTTAGAGTTTTACAATGACGTTTTAAAAATATTTTGTGTAGGTATTGCTTGTAACCTAAAATGATTTTTTTTGTTGTTCTTTATTTTAGAAAATAAGAAAACTTGTGCATATAATAACTATTTTATTTTTGATACATTTTTAGAGTCGAAAAAGTGGGGCTTCCTAGTAATGCTATAAATTTAAAGCTGTCCTGCAGCAAGATAGTACAATGCAAATATGACTTAATAAGATCACAAACTGAATTTCAGCAAAACAACCAAGATTTACATTAAATTAGGAATTTTAAAACCGATTTAGTTTGTTTTACTGAGCATTTGCTTAATAACATTTCGCCTTCTTGCAATCTTTTTAAAGACAATAATTCGTCTGTGAAATGCAGGCACATCCTCAGTAGAAAAATTGAAAGCAACAGCTCACTTTCTGAAACCACACATATAGTGATATAAAGAAATATTTCAGCCCTACGAAATTTAATAAATCATCCCATTTCCTAATTTGATCATATTAGATGCTGATGTGGAAGAAGCATTTCAAATACCATCTCCTCATTAATATACATCAGTCTGGGGAATAGAATGGAATACTTATGCAGAGATGTCACAGTTACTGTTTCTTAGTTTACTAAGTGGAACAGGTTGATGTGATACTGGGTGCTATTTGTCAATGTCTTGCTAAAATGGTTTGGGTCGAGTTATGGAGTCCAGAAAGACGGCGGCTGATAAATCAAAAGTGGATTGAGTGGACAGGAGGCAGTGATTGATACTGTGACAGGATATGAAGAAAGGAATCTTGATACAAGCATGCATGATATTGAATATGAGAAGGAAAATGGCCCTGGAGTATGGATATTATTCAAGGAAATGAGAATAATAATATCATCTTGAAATTATTGCTGGGTGAAGATTAGGATAGTTCTTATTAGAATATTATGCTGCTGTGGAGTGGAGAAACTCAGATTTCATATAATTTCTATGTGGATAGAGTCTTGCTAATATTTTTAGAGTTTCCCCTGCAATTGTTCTGTAAGTCAATCAAATATGAAAATACTTTTACATCAGAACTTGTAACACAGGTCTTTTAATTCATGTAGCTTTAAATAGATTTAATCAAAATATGTTAAGCTTTATTCCCTGATTTCATCCAGTTCAGTGATTATACAGTATTTTACTCTAATTGCCTTTAAATATGCAAGTTTGTTTATTGTCTGCCAAGTGTTTTTGTCTTTTCCCTTTACTTTAAACTGCAAACTGCTGTCTGAAAATATCTTTAACGTGGTTCAACTTAGATTGACATGGTAAGAGCTAGTACATCTGTACAAATCTAAGAAGGGAAGATGTAGTGTGTAAAGTAACCCTGTTTGTAGAATTGATGCCATTGGTCTGTCAGTGAAATAAATGTTTGATCAGTGTGTTAAGTATTTTGGGTTTTGGTATGATTTCCTCCCACCCCATGTGTGTGTCTGTACATGATTACATCTAGTTTCTTTACCATTGTTCCAGTCTAATTGATTTAATATTGAAATGTGTGCATCTTACTGCAGTCCAGTGGCATGGTGACCCACTTCTTATGAGCGGCTTTGGAATAGACTAGCTTTTTGGTATGGAAAATTAGCTTGTTGACTGAAATTGCCATTATCCTAGCAATGTAAACTAGAATTAATTTATGTTCAACCCTCGTAGATTGCCAGAGTTTAACAGTGGGAGTTTGTAATATTTAAAAACAGGGTCCTCTAGTCATGCAGAGAAGTGCAATGTGAAAAGAATCATTAAATATGAAATCAGTGGGGTTTTACTATTATTCAAAAATAGTGCTGCGTTGGTATATGTACTGAATAGTCAGGGTCACAAATCTAGTGACTTCTAAAGATTGTATAATTTGCATTGTTTGGTTTAAGACACAAGGTGATGGAATTACAAGAAAAGGATTCCCCACCACCCTTTTCTAGATGCATTTTCAACACCGGTGCTTCAAACACAAGTACAATACTAGACAAAGGGCACTCTGAAGTTAGAGATTCTTGCATTTGAGCTGTTCTCAGGAAGATCACAGCTTCATTCAGACACTTATTCATGGCTGGAGCAAGCTGTAAATCCTTGCTATGTATCAGTTGTTTACCTGTGTTCTTTATAGCATGCTACTGCAGAGGGGAGATCTTCAGCTTTTTGCAGGCTTCAGTTTTTAATACTGGCAAGAGCCAGATATCTTTTAAATGAGGGCTCGTTGTTGGGTTTTTTTGTCTTTGAGAATTTCCTTTTTTACTATCTTCTTAAAAATAAATCCAACCCATTATTAGCAAATATTTTAGTAGAGTCAATACTGCAGAGTGAAACATTGTCTGTGAGACTTTTCAAAGATATAAGCAGTATTATCATTGATGCTTTTGTATTTGCATTACTTAGAACGGTGAATAGGAATGGGTCTGTCTTCAGCTAGCATCTTTTTTTTTCCATATATCATATTATTGTAGTGCTGTAGTATTACTGAGATAAGGTCTTTCCAAATTAAAACCCTGGCACATGGTATCTTAAAAGTGTTGGATCAAACCATAATCTATACTAACTTATGTTTAAGACTTTCTTTTAGTTGCAGACTGTTTCTGTCTGTTCTGGTTAGCACACACTAAGGGATACCTTCTAATAGATTACAACGTAGAGTTTTTATTACGACTAGCTTCAGGAAGAATTTTCTAGAACAGCATAGGCCTGAAAAGAAAATAAAGGTTCTTAAGAGAGAGGAAGATGAAAGGAATGTGCATTTTGAGGTAGACATTAAAGTCAGCAGCAATGTCTAGTAGAAGAAATAATGGCAGATAAAGAAAGAGTAAAATTGTAAGGGGCTTTGCAAATTAAAGCAAGAATTTATGGAGGAACAGGAGGAGGTAGAGAAGAGATTAATTAAGAAAAAACCCCAAACAAACAAATAAACCCCCAAATCCCCAACCCAAAACAATGGAATGGCTGAAGTAATGGGCAAAGATAATCACACAAGTAAAATTAATTGCAGTTGTGTGGACTTTGAACATCGATTTTTTTTTTTTTTTTAAAGAATGTTGTGAGGAAAATCATAAACTTAAATATGATGCAGATGTAAGGATTAAAGCTAAAGTTGGGTTTGGTTGAGTAATGGGAATGAGTGTTAACGTAGGTGATGCTGGCTTTTCTGGGACAAAGGGAAGACTTAGGGAAGAAAGTGAAGGTTTTCTGAATTGAGCATCCTTGCCAGCATCAGACAATATGAGTTTTATTTTCTGATGGGAAGGAGATGGAAGGAATTAGGAAGTGAAGTTTGAGTAACAGTAGCTGTATTGACTCAGAGCAAGGAGATAGCTGCGACGGAAGGGAGAAGGTAGAACCATGGCTTTTTCTGTGTATTTGCTGCAAGAAACAAGAAGTGACAAGACAACTGTGAGAAGCAAGATTGGGCAAACATAAGTGTTGAAAAGCCGTCTTATTTCCAAAGCAGTTTTATGGATTACTTTCTTCGGAAATGGATCCAATACTTTTCCAAAGAGAAGCAGATAAAAGTCCTATAACAAATCAAGCAATGCTATGTAGTCAGAATATTTCTTCTGAAATGTTTCATTACTACTTTTGGCTGGTAGTAGCTACTGGAGTTACTATTCTTTTAAAGTGATCTAACCTGCTGCCTGGGATATTTTTTTCTTCTGTTCTCACTACACAAAATAGCACACTTGCATGCAACTAGGTGTTGCAGACCCACATCATTATGTAAGGAATCAGTGTAAATATTACATGTTTGTCTCATTTCTTATTGGTGAGAAAGGGGACGTTTGGGGCCTTTGGTCCATTAGAATGTACATTTCCTTAAGATATTATAGTATATCTTTCATTAAACTTTAAATAAAAGCTTGGGGCACAGAAGAATTAGTGAAATTCAGGTTACTGAGTTTTCTCATGTGATCTTTAGTTTTTCTGTGGAAGGTAATGTCGGATCCTATTTCTTCTTTTTCCCCCTAATAAATCAAAACCTGCAGTTTTTATTTAAGGTCTTGTTATATTACAGGTTGTATCAGCATCAGTCTCTAAAAATATTTTTTTTTTTATCTGTAATAACTGATTTTTTCAAAAGGAACTTAACAGTTTGTCTACATGAGGTACCGGAGAAAATACAGGGGCGTAGCAGTAGCTCGGCAGATATCCTAGAGCAATAACCCACCAATGAGCACATTACCGAGATCTAATTGACCACTTTGGGAAATTAAACTTCATAAGGCAATGCCAAGGGCTCTTAAGTTATCAATAAGGCCAGATAGCTGCTAGTGACAGTTGCTTTGATGCCCTTCATTGGTATATAAAAAAAAAAAAAAAAGCCTTAAAAAGATATGAATGCATAAGTGCTGCTCATTTAGAGCTAAGCATTGAGTCTAATTACATGTAAACTTTTTTTTTCCTAAAGCAGTCCAGGTGTTATGTACACAGACTGTGTTTTAAGTATAGCTGCTTATTTTTCTAAAACCTTTTATATCTCCCTTTGGGAAAAGGATGCATTTGCAGGTTGCTGGTTTTCTGGGTTGGTTTTTTTGTTTGTCTGTTTGTTTGTTTGGGTTTTTTTTTATGCTTCAGTTTTCTTTTTGGGAAAAGGTACTCAGGAAGACAGGAAGAATATGATTTCGCTTAGTGGAAAATTGGCTTTTTGATTTTGATGCGTCTACATTTTAAACTACTATGTATTTTTACTGTCTTTTAAATCCTCTTTAGTGCTACCAAAGCTCTGGCTATGAAATAGAACCTATTATTTTTTGCTGCAAAGATCATGTTTCTAGAGGCAGCTATGCAAACCAACATATAGCAGATGTCTTAAAGATGCATTGGTAGTATAAGACCATCATTATTTGCTGTATGTGAATTGCTACTGTTTCCAGTGTTGGTTTCTAGAATGTGATTATCAAAATATGAAATTAAAAATTGTAGAATTCAGCTGAAACATTTTACTGTGTGCTTTATTTCCATCTTCCATTCTTTCCAATTCCAATGACACATGATAGTAGCAGTATCTAGTTTTAAAAGATGCAGGCAAAATACATGTATTTCTGCTGAAAAATGTTTTTATTTTCTATGGGACTTACCAGAATGTAAAACTCCTAGCAAGAGTAACAGTTGCCCTGGAACAATAGAATACAAGTAGCTGTCAACCCCGTGTGCTTCAAGAATTCAACCTTGATTTTGTTGAATGTACCCTCAGTCAGCATCGCTGAAGTTGTATGTGCCAGAGCTAAGATTACACATACAACCCTAATTCAGCTTCCCTCTTCACAACAGTTTTAATGATGGACTAATGTTTCTTCCACATATTCCTTGCCATGTTTACTTTATGTATTAATAGGTTGGTTACCATAGTCCTTCTCAATTATCTTTTTATATTACTCTTGTGTTATTTTATTCAACTTACGCGGGGACAGTTATAACAAGACTGTTCTTTTAACCATCCACTTTGGATCAAGGATCAGCAACATTTGAAGTATGCTGTGCCTGGTACTACACATTTTCCAAACTAGGGTTTAAATATGTTGCTAGAAATGTATTAGGTCCTGGGAGAAATTAATTACCAGAGAGATAAGATGTTGTTCATCACTAATGCCTTGCCTCTGTGGCTGGAAGCTAGTCTGGAACTTTGTGGGAGCTAGGACCTGGGGACCACTGCCTTTCTTAGCTGTTTTTCTCAAGGTATTAGGGTTCTTTGCTGCTAGCTGTGCTGTTTGCCCTTCCAAATCCATTGTAGTGGCAGAGACGGTAGTTGCTGCCATTTGTTTTAGATGGTTATTTGTTTTATGTTTTACGGATGTATACGTGCCCTGGAACTTTTTGATCACTGCTTTTATCCGAGATTTCAGCTGAAGCCATTGCTCAGTAGCAGGGCATTGCTGTCTTTGTGAGGAGGACAGTAGGAGCTGTGTACAACATTTTTGGTGCCTTAGATAAAACAAGTATTTTCCCATATAAATCAGTTATAATTGTAATTTAAGATCCAGATAGGCAACTGCCAGTTTTTGTTGATCTTATGACCAAAGTGTGCTCAGGGAGCGAGTTCATGCCAGGTTAAACCGATGAAAGTTGGGGTACTGTGGCACTTCCCTGACCTGTCCCTTCATCCCTTAGTGCCTGTTCTCCTCCTCCCACCTCTGTGCTTCGAGGTAGTTCAGTGCGCTGATCTGTCTGCAATATCTCACTTGCGCTCTTCTAGTGAGAAGCAAGGAACCAGGGTGAGATGCCCACAGCTGGAGAGTATGGGTTGGGGAAAAAAGGTCAAGCCTGAGTGATTCAAGTTGAGATCAGGTGAGAGTTGATTTGGAAGCTGGAGTGAAGTACTGGCAAGAGGGAAAGGTGCCAGTTTCTAAGGTAAGGCATTGTGTCTCCCTGAAACGCAAGAGCAAGCTTATATATAGATGATAATGCTTCATCTGGTTCTAATATGGGTTTATTGGTATAAAATTTTGGCCCTAGCAGAGTTGATGGCAAAGCTGCACTTGATGTCAGTGATTCCAGATTTAACACGGGTGTGATGTTATAGGAAGATGATTCAAAAAAAAACTAAAACTGATATTTCAGGTATATGTAGAGCCTTTGTCATTTTACTGTCAAAATAGTGTTTTAGTTAAATATGCGATTGCAAAAGGAAAAAATGTGAGAAATTTTGCCTGGTGTAACTGGAGAGCATTGTAGTTAAATAGAATGTATATTTAAAAAAATTAAAATCTAGGAAAAGATAGGAAAATAATATACCTTATTATTAACTGTAAATCAAATATTTTGGATGTACTCTTGTAGATTTTTTTTTTAAATTTTTAATTTTTTTTTTTTCAAATGCATATATGGGTACATCCAAAATACTGTGACACAGGTGCTTTCAATAGGGAATTTCCTTGTCCATAAATATTATTTTAAAATGTGCTTCAGTTGTGGCTTTCATAGGATTATATCAACTCCTAGTAAGGCCAGCTGAAAAACTCTTATTGACTTTAAAGAATTATATTACGCTCAGCTTGAATAACAGATTTCAATATATTTGTAATTCTGTACTGATTTGTATCCTAGAAATGAATGCAAGGGCAATAGCATGTTGTGTTTAAATTATGCATGTACTGTTAGATATCTATTTTTCTTCTATAGTTTTTGCTTCTCTTATATGGAAACATGCAGGGGTAAGCTAAACTGTAATAGAATTTAAATTAATCTGTGGCATAGCACTGAAAATCTGTTACCGGTCTATATCAAAAAGATATGCTAAAAGTTTTCCTGTTAAAGCTCTAAGCTTCTTGATTGGAGAATGGGTAAAAAAAAAAAAATCCTTTTCCTATTTTTCTACTATATAGCCTTCTTGAAGTTCTTCCAAATTAGATTTTAAATGCCAATTAGGAGGTTGAATATACTAAAATAAAAGCAAATACAACCAAAATGGCCTCACCTTATGGCTAGTTAGGCTTTTTCTCTCAAAAGCGGAACCTTTGCTCTGAGCATGGCTTTGAGAAAGATATTCAGCTTAATGAACACATTAATTAGAACCATAACTATTTATAAGATAATTAGAAACGAAGCACGGTAAACTGGGCTTTTCCTGCAATTAATGGAGGATTAATTACTGGAGGTAATGAAGTGGATTTTTAAATGCATTAAGGTGAAGTACAGAGATGTGCAAGGCTTTGTGATAGTTGCATAATTATTCCAGGCTGTTTGAGCATAGCTCATATGAGATCGCTAATAAGCATCATTGCATCATTATGTATGCACTTAAAAAGACTTACCACCAAAATGACTGCCTAATTATTTCTAATTGGCAGGAGTCTGTGTAGTCATTGAGCTGTTTGTAGCCATTTTAAGGTTCATTTAACTATCCTTGGGGCCATGTGATAGATGGAAAAAAGCTTCAACTACACGCTGGCCTTGGCTGGCGCCGTTAATCAATTTTGGTGGGCTTCAGTTTGAAATGCATTTGCTCATGCAGAGGTCAAAACCTGAAGTAGTCCAAGCAAAGTTTTGCTTTTTGAAGCCACTTGACTGTATTCATTAGCAATTAGTAAAATAATTGTGTCTGTCACTATATTTGGATTTCCATATGACTTGGTATTCTTTCATCACTGTCCCTTCTTATAGCATATTAGCTTCACTGGAAACCAAATATTCTTCCAACAGACCCTTTTAGCAACTTCAGTGTAGTGGCATATGTTCCGATATACTACCTTTCTTCATTCATTTGTTAGCTTAAACAGTGCAGTACATTTCAACACAATCATCTAATTTGCTCCCGATTGATTGCTGAGTGAAAGTTTCTACCCAAGGACAACATTTTAGGGCTTTTAAGGGTATCTCGGAGGAATTAGTCATTAAGCATTAAGAGAGGAAGCAAGTAGTAGTCAAATCGAATTCTGACGTTTACCAGAGTTTTGTAGTTAGGGGCATCTATTTCCAAGACGTTGACAGCTGCGTATATTCAAGGACATCTTCTGGCAGAAGAAAGCTACGTAATAATCACACTTGTTTAAAACCTCATTCTTACCTGACCGTTACTGTGCCAGTTCTGTCAATAATTACATTAGATATGTTGTGAGTATCATTTGAAAATGACCTCTTTGAGATGTTATAATTAGTATGTAGTTATTTTATCTCGCTGTGTCAGATTTAATGTGACATCCCATTAGGTAAGCGTCTGTGAAAGTTTTCAATGAGCGCGTTGTCCTGCTGAACGTAATCATAACCATCTGTGGGATGTTGTCAGCCTACATAAGCCATTCATATAGCTTAAGAAAACACTGGTGAGCAAATTGTAGGCTAATAAAATAAAGGTCAGCTTCGCCATTTTTGCCACAAAAAAAAAAAGTGGTCCTAGTAATTTAATGTTAAAACAGAAATTTAAAAATAATTGTTCAGATTATGGCTAAAGAGTAAGATGGATTAAAAATAATCATTGTTAAAAGACAAAAAATGTAATTTGTTCATGAAATAATGGTTCAAAAAACAGGTAAGGGGTTAAAGCAAGTCAGTTGTGGGAGCATAAACTAAAATATGAACTAATCCTTAAGGAAGGCTGCAGAATTCTTAAAAATTTTGAAAAATTGTTTTAGTTTAGAGAGTTTTCTTGAAGGAAAGCTGCAGAATTCTTTAAAAAGTTAAATCACTTTAATTTTGAGAGTTTTATAATGGTACTCTTCGAGAAGAGATCACTTTTGTAAACAAATATTCAAGATGGAGAAACTATATGAAATACAAATAGCCTTTCTTATTGGTGCTCGCTGGCGATTTTATTTTGTGAAGTCCCATAATGGAAATGCTGCTCCATGTATCATCAAAAGTATTGCCAGGAAATGCATTGTAGAATGGAACAAGAGTTTTAATCTGCCTTTGAACTTTCTGGTTGGTTGTACTGGAAGTGTCGGTGTTAGTCAAAATTGTAACTACTGTTAAGTGTATTTTTCTCTGATGTAATATAGCAGGGCAATGGGAATTGCCCAAGTATAGCTATGGTGTTAGGTATAAAAGTGGTCACGGTGAAATCTTTAAACATACATTTATGTAACTGCCAGATTTCAACATCTGGTTTGTGTTGAATTTGGGGTTTTGAGTGGACCCCATCGCCAGCCTGGCTCAGTGAAGTCTCCCTCTGTATAGAGTGCCCTTCTCCCTGAAGACAGGAGGTCCTTTCTGCTCTTCTTTAGGGATTTGCTTTGGAAGATCAGCTTGCATTCCCCAGGGCTCTGTTAGAGTACTGCGCTCAGGGACCTTCACCACCCTTTGAAACTATGAGCAGCGTTGGCCGGTGCTTCCCATTCCTCTAGACTTTTCCCTGGCTTAAAGCAATCATCTTTTCTAGTGTAACTTGAATTTACTACCCTGTATTGACTTTGTGCTATTTCTCCACAGACTGCCCAACACTGGGGCACCGGTAAATAGTGTTATGCCCTGTGAAACACACAGCAAATGTGGTCTAGATAATTTTTTTTTTTCCTGCATGTTGGAAGAAAATATGTCTGACCTGTTTTCATTGACATATATGTAGTTTATTAAATTGCATCTCATTTTTGACTAACAAAATGCAGTTTTTGCTACCTGAAAGTAATTCGTCTTCTCTGAACTCTTTCATGTACTTTAACAGTTACAGTAAAGATGCTATATCTTAAAAGAAAAATATGGTGTACAATTAAAGGGCTTACTGTTACGACGGCTGAGGACTATAGATCAAGAAAATGTGTTAGGCAAGGATCATTTTTCAAGCTTTTATAAATCTTTTTTAGCATATTTTAAAATAAAATGCACATTACCAAAGAAATTAATAAACAACTTGTTTTCATTTTAGGTAGAGCTGTTCCCTTTCTGGTGAGAGCTTCCAAATGTATCTGGACCTGGCGGGGAGAAATTTTCATATTTTTTCAAGTAAATGGCTAAACAGAAGCAGTAAATAAAAAATATACAATTCTATACGATGAGCAAATTAGTTACGCTCCTTCCACAAGTTAGAATAATCAGATTAATGTAGGCAAATGCCATGTCCCTCTGCAGCCCTGGCTTCTGAAAGGCTCACTGTGAGCTCTGCTGGTCTCCATCCTGAGTTACTCATAGCTCATTTCCCTTGGCTTTGTCTTGGCTGGAGACACCCTAAGGCTGAGCTGGTCAGTTAAGGATGGACTTGTTGCCAAGGTATCAATATCATTTTGCTTTCCTTAAGGTCTGAACTGGGGAATACAAAGTAACTCCTGGTTGGTTTGGTTTTTCTCCTCTGAAAATGCGTTGAAAATGGCCAAATGGTATTATTTCCCACTACTGCTTCTTTTGCTCTGTTCAAGAAAATAAACAACCTTCTGCTTCATTTCTTGTCTGTGAAAAGTTCAAGGGGTTTTGGTTTGTTGTTTTGGAAAACTGACCAATCTTCAAAAATGTGAATATACTGAAAATTCATGTTTTTGTTCTATAACATTACTTTTATGTTATTTTCCAATGGAGAGGCAGACAATAATTGCTGGATAAGGCATCGGAAAAGCAAGTAGGAAAAATTGGGAATGGGAAATGTAGGTGAATTTCAAGCAAGCCTTCAGTTTCAATTATTATATGTTTATTCTCCTTTATTCATTTCAAGTCAGCTGGTTATTCCTCCTTAAGTCTCTGACATCAAGAATTTTAAGTAGCAAATCAGAATGTAAGGGTCGTCTTTTTCATGATTCCAGCCTACAGTTAAATTTACTTGTGAAAACCCTGTAAAGCAAAATGAGCTGGGATCAACATGAATACAAAGAAGGGAAAGCTGTTACAGGGCTCAGCCACTCACTGAGAAGAAAACCAGTGATTTACCCCAGTGGAGTCCTTAGTTGTGTCTGATTTATGGGCTAAAGACGAAATACCCGCACAGTTACATGCCTTACATCTTTGATTGTCCTATCTACTAGACCCAGTGAGCAAGTATTTGGTAAAATCTGAGTATATCAACAGATTTCTAGCCAGGCTGCGAAAGGGCATTAGATTGTAACTGACCTTAAGTCCAAGCCAATAGAGCCCCGTCCTCAGAGGGGTGATAATTAGGGGTTGTTCCTCCCCTTTGCCTGAAAGAAGCATTAGCAGTTGGAATGTTGTGAATCAGGCAACAGGATAAAGTAAGGTCTTGCCTATGCTGCTGAAAGCTTTCCTGAAGACTGTGGTAAAGTAGCTGAATTATGGAGTATTCCCATGCTTCAGCTAAATTAAAAAGATCGAATTATCTGAATAATACAATGAAGTCTTGACCTTATTTCAGAACATTTCTTACAGTAAGCTGATACGCTTGCAGGATTGGTGCATCTTATGAAAACTGAAGCTTGGTAACCAAAGTTATCAAGTTTCTAGTACGTTGCAACTGTGAAGTACAATAGATTGTTAGAGATGATATCATCTCATCTGAGGAATGGTAATATCTTGATTGCCTGTGGTTAGTTAACGTACCCTTATGTTACTTATAATAGGAAAGCACCAGACAGGGATCAAGGTCTTGGTGTGCTCTCTGCAGTATTGATGAGTATTCAAAATAGAACTTAAGCCCCAAAGACTTGGTAATTTGATTGGTAGCAGGAAACAATAGGTGTGGGGGAAAAAAAGTTGGGGATACTGAAAAATACACAACAGTAAAACAACCATCTGCCAGCAACCATGAACTGCAGGCAGCCAGCAGTGTCACTGTAGGAATGGGGACATCAGTGACTGCTGAAGAGGAGTTTGAAAGTGGCAGAGGGGTGGCAAGCAAGTTTTCCTTGCTTAGTGCTTACTTAGCTTAATATATGTTACACCTTTCAAATCTGAAATCTCATTATGTTCCAATTCCTTTCCCTCCATCTTCCCCATAACGGTGTTAATATTCTGGGAGTTGTGATGTGGGCTGTTGGGAATTGGTGAAGCTTTTGAGGGACACAGGTAGTGGTTTTATTTTTTGTAGTCAGCTTGTGAACTGCATAATCTTGATAATATTCTCAGTGATGGAAATAATATAGTTTACATTTTAATTCTTGCCTTCAGGTTTCAAAATTGAGATGAGTGTAGTACATAATAGGTGCTGTTGCAGGCTTCTTGCAGATTCAGGAAGGCTGGTCTGTAATTATGTCATGGTTTTGCTGTGTTTTTGTGAGGCTTCATTATTTTCTATTTTAAACAAAAAGCAAAGCTTAGAAGATAATTCTGTAGTAGAACTGAAAATCTTTTTTAAGTGAAGGCATAGGCATGTAGAAATTGCATTTTAATTGATCGTTATTACTCATTTAAATTGGGAGCTTGTGATCGGTATCATCAATCGATCAGAACAGTCACAATAAACTTTGCAGTAGAATAATCAAGTACTTTGTTGCTTTATGTATTTTTAAAAACAAATTCATATTTCGTTGTTTCTCTTTTTGATATGTTTCATTTTACAGTGTTTTAGGTAAGAGTCGCAGGTTCCATGATGAAAACATGTTTTCTTTGGAATACTAAGTGAAATTTTCAGAGTTTCTTTCCTGCCCCTTCCTTGGAGTTTCTAATTAGTCATTAGATTCAGAGTTTGGGAAAGACACAACGGGGTTATAGGTGATAACTTGTAGTAGATTTTGCATCCAATAAGTCTGTCATCTATGTGTTCTTCATCAGTTTCCAGTAAATAAGCAGTTCAGTATTTATCTAGGAAAATACTAAAAAAAGACCATGGTTTCCTCTATCTACTGTGTTTGCAAAATACAAAAACTATTAAAGTAAGATGCAGCTAACTCGCCTGTAAATTAGAAAATTATCTTTGCATTTGTGGAATATGTATTGAAAAATAGTAAGATAAACAGTTTGTTGTGTCCTTAAATGATTTTGACAGTATGGTATGATACTATTTTGCTTTTTTTTGTGTATGTGTGTGTGCACTTCAGGAATTTCTAAAGGCCTCTTATGACTTAATTTTCAGAGACTTGATCCTAGAGTGAAGTTATGACTATTTTCATTCAATATGATAAAGTGTTTTGGTTTGGTTTTTTAATTTGAGAAAACAAGATGGTATTCTAAAAGTCTTTCTGTAAGCTTCATAAACCTAATGTAGTGTAGGTGGAATACCTCAAACTCATGTCTCATAAAATTTAAATCTAAAATATCTGGTTATCACTGAATTAAAGGAAAAAAAAAATCAGTTTTAATTGTGAGCAATGGTTTAATTTGTTACCAGTCAAGTAACGCACAGCTTTTCATCTAAGTATTATTTCAAAAGTGTTATTTGAGACCTCTGTTCATAATGGGATTCAAGTCTGCCTCAATAGGTCCAGTATTTTAAATTAGGTATTTGTCCCTAAGCACAAGCATACCCTTTTGTCTTTAAGCAGTTTTTTGAGCCTTTTAAATGGTACTGCAAGTTGCTGCAGTGAAGAATTAGAAATGTTTTGGGGTTTTTTGCTGTTGTTTCAGTTTAGGGTCCATGCTGGTACTTCTCAGCAGCTTGAGTGCATCATGTTGACAGCGATGGTGCTCTGATGCTCTGGGTTGGGTTTTGGGGTTAGGCGGTTGGGGCTTTTTCCAGTTTATGAGAACAGTCAGTGTTCCGTGGTATAAGTTGATTTCAAGCATCTGTTTAGGTAATTTAATTCATCTGTCTAATATCTCTTTGTGGATGTAAGCATGCATAAATATTACCGCATCTTGAATCTCGAACAATGATTGGGGTCTTAATCTTAGATGTTTTACAATCACAAAAATAAAATAGCGGTCTTGTCAAAGAGAGACAGAAGAGTAGTACTTACCTGTAACTAATTTGAACTTCTCAGAAAGACTAGGGACGTGAAAAATTCATTCTTGAAATATCTCATTTATGTTCCTTAACTTTTTAACATAGTATTGGAAGTGTTGTCAAATTTACAACAAATAATTACCTGGATAGTGATTCCATCTGGAAAATGAATTTGACCTTTTTTCATTGCTGGGCGATACATCCAGATCTTCCTGTCATTGCAGATGTAGAGTCACTAATGTCTGCATGATGTAGAAACAAGTAATTTGGTGTATTTATGGAGAGTCCTGAAACTACGCTGGACCCTTGGTTTTGTTTTGGGTTTTTTTTTTTTTTAATAGATTTCAGCTGTATCAAGAATAGAGAATAACTGCATGTGTATCTATAAATTAATTTCAAAGCCTGATGAATTTACTTGCTAATAAATATGTTACCTTATTAATTCATATAGATTCCAATTTTAAAAGATTTTTTTTTTAAATGTAAAAACAACATAAAATGTCTTCCTGCAAGATTACACAATCTAAAAGGACAGAAGTTTCATACAGGCCATTTTTTTTCTGGTTTCTTTTTCTTCAACCTAAGTAGTGGCAGCTCTGGAATTCAGTGAGGAGAGGGAGGAATCCTTCTTGTTGGTATCTTTGTGGCAAACTAACAACTGTTCTGCTTTTGCCTCACCTTGAGATTGAGTAGTCTTTAAACTCTATTAGCAGAAAACAAGCTGGATATTCTCAACGGATGCAAGCTGGTTTGGTGTTTTGTTTTGGTTTTTGTTAGCAATAATTGCTTCTCTTATCAACCTTAGCTTTGTTTTTGTATGGAAGTTTATATATAGTATATATAAATATATATATATATAGTATATGTGCAGCTGGGCATTGCATACATTTGTGTTGGTGTAGCTGTTCTTAATGTGCTTGATGTCTAGACTTTCAAGAGTCCTAGAACTGCTTTGAATGAGAAATGATATGGAATTGGAGGGGTGGCTTTTTTCTTAGTTGATTTAGCTGCCCATTTGTTTATTATTTTATCACCCAAAAGTTATTAGAATTAAATTCTAGCTTTTACTGCTCAGTCGTGAGATGGCTACATGAATGTAGGGTTAGAAGAAAGTCCTATTTTGAGACAATCTCTAAGAAAAGAAATGCATGAAAGAGATTAATTTTGTGTAAAAATAGATGTGTTCTTAAACTGACAGTCCTAATTTGAGGTGAAATCTTAGCAGAGAGGCTGTTCAGAGTCTTCATACGTATTACAAGGGAAATGAATGATGCAACATGTTTCCCTCCAGTGAAGAAGAGGCCAAAGTTCCTCAGCTCCTTTGGACCAGTTATACCTTGGGCAATTATTGACCTCTGTGTGAGTGGGGAGAGAATGCCCTCCTGCCATGGCTAACGGAGTGGAACAGTTCACAATTCCAGTAGATCAGTGGGAGCTGTTCACACAGCTGTTCTCCCTTCCCAAATCCCAGCCAGCACACTTCATTACACTTCCTTTGGCCACAGCTGCTCCCACCACCCTCCCTCTGTGTAGAAAAGTCTGTTGAAAAATAGCATAGTTTTCTGTGCCGAATGCAAAAATAATATGTATCCAATAACTCTGCCGTTAGTTTATGTACTTTCATACATATCTGTAATGTGCATCTGGCCTTCTTAAGCAGGTCATGCTTCTGCACGCAAGAAAATGCTCCTCAAGTGAGCAATTTGATGAAGGAAGAAGTTGTAGTGTTAGTGTTACGAGCTTTGTTAGGTGTTTTTGTAAAAGAACATCAACAAAAGCAAATGATTTATCTCCATGGTTGAATAGCAGCTATTTAATCTCTGATTTATATCTCCGGTTTTCACATATTATTTAGTGAAGTCTGTTTTCTGGTTTTAGTTTGTGAAGGCTTTTGTTGAAGTGCTCCTGCAGCTGGTAGGGTCATAGTTAGCTTCTCTTCTATCACTTGTTCTTTCACCAAGGAGTTCTGGCTGATCTCCACGAGAAGCAAGTCTGAGCGGGCTGCTAACACATAAACCCAATTGAAGTGAACTTTATGTATTTCTGCAGTCAATTCTCCTTCACCCAACTGTTGATCTCCTGTAAGTTTTCCAATACCTTTGTGGTGTTGTGGGCGTGCTGAACCGGAGATACTCTGTCACTGTCGGTACTGGGTCTACAGAAGTTTTCTCACTTCTGTAAGGAGGCTCTTTGTAGGATAGTCAAGGTGTTGTGGCAAAGGCAGCACTTCGGTCATCTTTGGAAGTGAGAAGAAGTAGACCAGAAGGTTGTAGTCTGGAGAACTGGATTTGTAATAAAGGGATTGCTTGAGAATTAACAAAAGTAGTGTCTTCTCTGTCTCTTCTTCTGTCTGACTGCATTTATGTTACTGTTCATACCAAGTTTTCAGTGACTGCTTTTAAAAAAAATTTAATTACAGCTTACTGGAATTTTGCCTATTGTTTCCTCAAATGTTTGATTATGTAATCAATATAGGTGGAGAATTGTTTATTGTTGAACTAGGTCGATGCCTGTATCTGATGAATCCATTGTCTCAGTTCTGCAAACTGTGTTCCTGATAGTCCTGGTCACTGTTTATCTTGCATTTCCCTAGCACTGTGGATGATATTGTTACTATCTTTAAATAAAAAAAAAAACTTCATTTTTTTTTTTACCAACTGTATAAACTGCCTACTCAAAACAACTTCATTTTCCTCTTAGCACCAGTCTCATTTCAGACTTAGAAGCTGCCTTTGCTTCTGCCTAGTTTCATTTTCACTCACCTTACATTTAACAATAAATATATGAACCATATTATCATACATATTATCAATATTTAACTTCCTCAAATGCATTAATTTTAAAATTGCAAGCTAATAATGACTAGAAATGTTTTATAGAGGTAGCAGTATTAGCATTAAAAAAGTATAGCATTAATAATTTCCACATTGTGAACTAAGTCTATTCTTAAAATTATTTTACTTTCCTCAAGACCTTGTACCATGATTTTTTTTTTCTTGCTAATGAAGTTGAGCTAAACAAGAAACTTTCTCTTAATATATTTTGAAAGAAAACATGTCATTTTGCTGCAATTAGTTGTGCATTTGCACTATGTCTTTATTACCAATATTAATATCCAGGTTTGATGCAATGCAGTTGTGTTCCATTGTTCTTTCCCAAACTTTTGATTTATTACTAAAGTATTAAAGAGGCATGAATTTGTTGGGTTTTGTTTGTGGCTGTTGAGCTAATAATAATCTAGTAAGAATTGTCTCAGGTGAGAGATACTTAGAAGAATGCCAGGGAAGAACTTGACATCTCAGAAACTTTCATTTGAGTGGTGGTTGCTGTTTGCCAAGAAAATAGTTTATTTTTTCAAAATCTTACCTTTACTGAAAGAGCACTTGTTTTCTTCTGTTTGAGCTGTCTTGTTTCTGTGCTCTAGTTCCTTTTTCTACTTAAAAAATTCTATCTCAGTCACTGTTTTCAAATTGTAGTGTTTTGAAAAGATCAGATTGTACCTATAAGATATTGTTCAATGCTTTAGTGCAATATAATTGGGGAAATACTAAACGACACTGACCTCATTTCCTTTAGAACAATGAAAATTAATAGTTTCACGTTTTATTAGGCTGATATTCCAGATGTAGTGTACATTTAATTAAGTGTAGTTTCCTTTTGGTTATGGTATGTGTATCTGCTTTTTGTCGCAAATTCTTTCTAGTTTTACAGTTTTCCACATGTTTTCTTTCACCATTTATGATTTTTTCAAAGCAGAGCTATAAGGATTTAAATCACTTTAGCATGCAGCAAAACAGTTCCCATTCAAACAATAAACGCCATTTTAAAAAGCCTTTAGATCTTCTGTCACTTCATAAATATAAATGTATAAAAACATTATGCAGTTGTAGTGCCCACCTGCTAATTAAATGCAGATTTCCTCAAACTTGTTTTAAAATCTGCTTATTTGTTTCAACTCTGTCTCTGTTCAGAATACATATGGCCCTTGTGAAACTAATTATGCTTATGGAGCAGCTGTTAAATTTAGTGCAACTAATTTTATCCAATATTTTACATTTTAATTGATTACCTGTGAAGAAATTAGCAAATTAACACTTATTGTGCAGTAACTGAATGGGCTTTTATGGATACTTTCAATTTTTACAAGTGGACTAAGTGTTGATGGAATAAAGACATTTCTTAGGATTTTAGATAGGAAAGTTATTGGTGAGCCTTGATTATCTGGTGTGAGAATTTAGGGATACTGAGTGATGCCAAGCATCTGTGTGTTCTGTAACTTAGACATGAAAAGCAGATTGGAAAGTAATAGCTTTTCACAGAATTTTAGTAACATATGGGCTTATCTGGATCTAAGAACTCTTTGAAGATCTTTGAACTTGACTAAATGACTTAACCTTTGGCATGGTGGGTGGGTGTTTTGTGTGTGTTGGTTTGGGGGGAAGGGGGTGTGCATGCTGGCAGTCTACTCTCCAGCTTGATATTTTTTTTAATTATTTTTTTTTCTCCAGTAGTTCTATAATTTGAACACTTTGTGACTTGCTTTAATATGAATAGTCGGGATTGTTTTTCTTTTTCAATGGCAATACAATAGAAAATCTTTCTCTTCTTGATCTGTGGACTTTTCTTGTTGTTTATTGATAAATTCTTGGCACAGATGACTTCTTGAAACTACATTTCCTAAAGTTGTATCTTTATTTCCTGTTCCATATATATTGCAAGATATTTTAATAGTTATTCCTAGTAACCCACAGGTGAATTTGTTCGTGCTACAAATAGAAATGTGCTGCAGCTTGTTATATGCTGAGTAGCAAATTTAGTATACTTTAATTTTCACTTTATGAAATTATCTTCCACTATTAAGAGTCTATTGTGCATTTTCAGTTTAATATAGACCTTATGGCAGTTTGCATAAAGAAATGCTTTAGGGTTTTGAGCTTATAGGCAAAGAGAAAAAATATCTATCTTATTTAAATGATAACATACTGCAAAATGAAGTTCTGTGGCATTAAGTACAGCTTTTCCATGTGCTGAAGCCTGGCACTGAGAAGGTGCTGATAGTGGTCCTCTGGTCTGAGGTGAGCCCTGGCTCTATTCCTGAACCTGGCCTGTGCTGCTGGGGGATGGCAATGCTAAATACTGAACGTATTTTAGGAAATATTGTAGAATCATAGAATGGTCTGGATTGGAAGGGACTTTAAATATCACCTAGTTCCAAATTCTCTGCTGTGGGCAGGGACACGTCCCACGAGACTAGGTTGCTCAAAGCCCCACTCTTATTGAACCAAATTTTTCAATTACCTACAGCCTTGATGTATTAGAGGAAGCTGAGTAGCCTTACCTGAAGTTGTCAAAATACAATCTACGTTTCTGAGGTTTCATTGTTCATATTCTGTAGTTGCCACAGAAAAGTGGAGGTTAGAGATTGAATGTTAACCCTTTCTTTAAAAGGGAGAGAAGGGGAAGAATGGCATAGAAATTAAGCAGAGGAAGTTATTTGGATGGCAAAGTCAAAGGCCTGAAGCTTACAAGATTCCACAGTTGCTTTTAAATACTGTCTTAATTCTGCCCTGATGTCTGCAGGATGGTCTGTGTTCCTACAGTCACTTACTGTTACCTAGTGGTTTCAGAGAAGACGGGTTCATGTATTCCAGAAGTGATGCAGTGCGTAATTGTGGCTTTTGCTTCAATTGTAGTTAATCCTTTCCTTTGGCACTTCACAGAAACTGAGAACTCTCTTAAGAGTGCACACACTTGCAGAGATCAAGAAGATTGTGGTCTTACCTGCTTAAGCTCAGCTGTTCTTATGGTTCATTGCTGGCTTCCTGTTCATTCCACTTCAGTTTTAGAAGTATTGCTGGCAGGACTTATTTTATCATGTAAGATGAAATTGTTCTGGAGAATTACACTCCAAAGTTTGTTATTGCTGCCATCTTATGTCTGTTACCTTGGGATATTTTGTCTCTGTGCTTCCTTTGTTTCACCAAAATGTGGTAAAACTACATAATGTGTCTTAACTCATAATATACTAAGATGTTACTTAATTAAGCAAATATATTTTAAATTTTTCATGCCTCTGCTTGTGTGGGAAGTCCCTAAGGTTTGGGGTTTTTTTCCTTCAGTTTATCAGAAGACTTAAACAAATTGAGTTTCAACTTCAAATTTGTTAATGCAACTATGTGTTGTGATTGTGTAGTGGTTTTTCTAATAGTCCTCTGTTACCATGACTGGGTGGAGCACAAAGGGGAAAGATTGATACAAGATAAGGTTTTTTTTTCAAAAATAACTGGCGCTGTACAACATTGGAAACACAGCAGTTACCCCAGTTTAAAAATAATTTAACAGAATCCAAGCTAGACTTGCTTTTTTTCTTACTTCCTACCTATTCATGCCTAGGCTTCGCACATCTTTCTGCATGTCTGTATTTGTCTTGCTTTATCTGTGTTCTATAAATACTATTTCTAATCAGTATCAATGAATACAATGAACTTAGGCAGAGTTAATTTTAATTGTGAGGGCTGTAGCTCTGCAGCATTAAGGGAAAATACTCGAAAATTAAGTATTTGCAAAGATCTTAGTACAATAATGGACAACCCAGTTTTTCCCTGGGAAAAACTCATCTTTCATAGGAGGTCTGGCTATGTCTATGTGGATCCATAACAGATTTACCTGGTGCCACATCAGTAGGCTGTGTTAGGGTGTACTTGTCTGCATCCCTCAGCAATCCTGTCTTGGCTGTGACAAATAAACCCTGTGTACATCTTAGCTACTGGAGAATTAATGTATAGGAGAGACTCTATAAACTGATTTGCATGCAATGAGATACACTATATCCACTGGGCAACCTGTTTTCTTCACTATTGTCTCTACAGATCCCCTAAAATAGGGCATGGCCGTCAGTTAGGGTTGGGCTAGGGGTCTGCAGCCCACAGAGGTAGCCAGATGTGACACCAGAGCTGCCCTGAAGACCCCATCTCCCTGCGTTGACTTGTTATCTGAGCTAACAAGTTCATCCAAACTGAAGTTGACTCTGCATGAAGCCAATTCTGGATTGTCTGCATCTGTGCTCTGGGCTGATCTTCAGCCCAGATCAACTGCTCTGATAATTGAAGGATTGACTGACTAATGTGTCCTGCAGAGATGGCTTCTGTGGAGTAGAACTTAACGTTTTTGTTCAGATCTTCACTGTAATATCCCATTGATAGTAATCTGCCTGCCTCACCTGCATGGCTGGGACAGGGAGCACAAGCTGTATCAGCTGTTTTCTGTAATTGCAAAACCTGAGGGATAAACAATAATTAGGGATCACTCTAGGCTAGTGAATTTAGGGGTGCAAAAGTTTGCAAACTAAAGAATAGCGACAGCTTCTGTACAGAAAATTTTTCAGTTTGTCAACGCTGCTGTAAGTACATTATTACAAATTTGGTGCAACAAGTCTACTTTTAATTTTTAAAAGCTGTTTTTCTGTATATACATAATACCTGCCATTTGTTCTACTTAAGCATGTGAATGAACAGAAATCTAGGAGTTGAGCATCCAGCTAATCTGAACTGAATTTGCACCTGCAAAAAATAGATGTGACACTGAGCTCTAATTTGAGCCGAGAAAGTAAGCTCTCTGGCAATAAATATTTTAGATTCCTCAGTCATTTCTGTTTGAAGGACTACACCTTTAAGTAAGAAGTCTCACATCAAATAAAAGTGATTTCTGTTGCTACAGGCTGGTTTTGTTTTGTGCTGTGTTNATTCTGCATCTTACTTGCGGAGTTCTCAGAAAACATGGTTGCCTTGGAATAGTGAATGCCTGTGGGGCAATGGTCTGTAAATCTGTGCCTGCCTCATCACAATGCTTGTAAAAAACAGTGGGTTTGTCCCAAAAAATAGATCTAATATCCAGAGTACTCTTTTAGGTCAAAACTTCTTCTACCTGAGGACTGGAGAATGGATGGGTGCTTTTTTTTGATTTGTGATGACATAACAAAAATCCATTTTGAGACAGAAAATTTTCTATAGTTCATAATATGCCACTGAAGTAGTAATTTGATCTGTTGTATTAGTGCTAATAGTGTGACCAATAATAAGGGATATTGTGTTGCAAGAGGTGCCATCTGCTGAATGAAACGTAAAACTGAGGTTCTGACCTCTCATGCTGGTCTGAAAGGCTCAGTGGCAAGAATAGGTATGTTAACCCCAGTACACTGGACAAATTCCAGAGTCACTAACAACATTCTTCCTAAATGTAATTTATAGCTTCATCTGGATGGAGTATTTTCTTTGCTTATTCTATTGTTGAGTTTTATTAAACAGTTGTTGCCTCTTAAATTGAGTGATCTTTTCTATGTGCTTTAGCTTTTAAAGGCCTTTGGAGTTTTGCACCCTAAGAGGTGCTAAATAATTTTTTGTTTTAAACTGTTTTTAAAAAATGCCCTTCCCTTCCCCCAGCCCTCTCAGTACTTAATGACACGTTGCAGTGAGGTGCCATCAGAACTTTTATGAAGATGTATGTTGTAATAAAAACTAATGTAAACTTGAACTGCTGTTTTCCCACATATTAATTTTCTATAGCTACTCATGTACCATAGTAAAGATGTATTAATCCATGGTAAGTTATAAATTAAAATTTAGAAAATAATCTAAAGGAAATTTGGGAATAACAAAAAGCTGGTTTTTTGGATACATATAGAACTGGTCATGTTGTAAAATCTCTTGATCGGTATCGGTAACATATATTTATTACAGAGGAATGGATAACATGATTGAGAACAGACTATCCTATAGCCATGTAGGAACTTGTAACCAGGAACCAAGTATGTGCCCAAACCCTTACACCTGTACACAGTTTCTTGCATTATTGGGCCTGTAGTCTTGGTCTATTTGTAGGTTTTCTACAAAGAGTTTTTCAAATATGAATTTGATATTAAGAAACTGTGGGCATGTGTCAGCTCTGCAGGCTAAAGATAGGGGTTTGGATACATTGCTTGGGGTTTACCTGTTTTAGTTGGAACATAGTTATTAGTAGTAATGTATTTAATATGTAAATACAAACACTTAGTAGCAGCTGTAAATTCTTTGATCATTTGCCAAGCTAAATTGATCAGAACTTAAGAATTTAAAGTTTAATGTTCAAGAAAAAGATTCCTTCCTTTCTTTCTCCAATAGCTCCAAAGACTACTTTGGTAATAGTAGATTAATTGGTTAATGGGTAAATACTGTGTAGTGTGGTTGAACTTGTGTAACATTCTTCCTTCAGAGTAGAGGCAATGTTTATTTTTTGTTTTTCTTTTGATAAATCAGTAGGTTTTTTTGTTTAAAAGCATTAAATTACTTAATGTTTTTCAAATGTGTTTATGTTAGTTGGACTACATAACAAATGCAGTGACAGTGAAAAACGGATGGCTGCTAAATTTTAATACTATGGATTTTGTGTAGATCACGATCAAGACCTCGTCAACGTTCTTATAGTCGAAGTAGTGAAAGATCCAGTCATAGGACAACTCATAGCGGATCTCGTGAAAGAGAGCGGCGTAAAGGCAAAGAGAAAGAAAAAATAAAAGAGAAGGGCAAAGGAAAAGAAAAGGAGACATGTGGTGTGAAGCATGGGTAAGTGAAATGACTATCAAATATAACTGTAATAAAAACCAGGGAACAACTTAGTGGTGTTTTACTTTTTTGTAATCAGTTTGCTTTATAGTACATGATATTTGATATAAACTAAGTGGAGATTATTTTATAATCTTTGAATAGTGTGATTCTTAGTAATTAAAAATTCTGGAATGTGACAATATTTCAAATTAAATGAATGTTTAATTTACAATTATTTTTCCCCTTGACTTGCAAATATGCTAAAGAGCTTTATTTATATAAATATTTTTTCAATTCATAATAACCACAATTTAAGGGTAAAAATGAAGAGTATTGAAAAGTGCAAAGAATATTTCTTATGAAAAGATGGTTTTCATTGTTCAAACCACCTGCTTCCTCATGGCCAGAAGTTCCTATTGAGCTTCATTTGTGACTCAAAGTACAGTTTCAGCACAAGCACGTGCTGTGGGTGAATGATGGGCTGCCTTTCAAAACCTGCTCGTAACCTAATCTCTGCTTGAAATTACTTGGCTTGTTGGTCTTGGTTTTACAGATTTCAGAAAAGGCAATTTATGTAATTACCTATGCTTTATGGACCTTGATCTCCTGCAGCATTTACTGTGATGGTTATCTTTTCCTTGTTTATGTGATTGGGTTCAAAAAGGAAGGTTCCAGTGTGTCGCTTCATGAATTTCTCTTTGGTGAATTCCTGCTGAAATGCTAAATGGAAATTTCTAGAGTAACATCCTCCACCCACATGCGTGGAGGTGTCTCACAATTATCTCCCTGCTTTTACGGCTTGATGATGTTAGTTATTTCGGCTTTTGGCTCTCGGATATCATTACCCACTTGCCCATGATTATAGCACTGATTATGTAAATTCAGGATTAGTGATTTGCATGTTGTTTTGGTTACTTTTGTTGTTGTTATTTGCTGTGCATTACTTAAACTGCTGGGAACTTCAAGAGTAGTGTCTTCTGCTCATTTTAAGACATACTTTTCTCATTTTACTAAACCATGTGGGATTTTTGTCTCTTCTTGTCATGGATGTTTTCAGCATTCAATGTAATTGGAAGCCCGGAGATGTTTGCAGTATGTCTGATGAGTCATAAATTAGTTGCCTTTTACTCATTTATCTGAAGTCCAAATATATTTTGATACTTCTAGAAGACTTGAGGAGAAGCCTGGATGTCCCAGCCAAAATAATTTGGTTTGTTTTGGTTATTTAAATTGAAGTAGAAAAGTAAGGAAAGGATCCATACTGAGCACATAACATTTGGTGTGTGAGAGGTTTTCTGGACTTGGTGTAGAAGCACATCTTAAAGCATGTTGGAGTACACAACAGTGCTCTATTAGCACACTGCCTGACTTTGATCCTTGTTATACAAGGGCACAATATGAGATACCCACAGCAAGAACACAGACCCGCCCAGATCTTTTTTTTTTTTACCTCTATATTTTGATAATTTACAAAGTTGCTTATGCTAAATGTGAAAACAAAATGCCCTGTTTGGGTCATTTCCAAGGTAGTTAGGACAAAGAGTACAAACTGATAATAGAAACATTTTATGACATCAGTCCATTTTCCTCTGTGCTCAGGTGCTGCCTGGTAGGCTTTGTACAGGGATTTCTTAGTTGGAGTGTTATTAGACTGCAAAATGAAATGTACCTAGGATGATGCTGATATAATCTGTGCTTCATAAACTCTTCAGAGGGGGGACAACATGTTTTTCTGTTTAATCAAATAGTGATCATAGTGTATCTGTGCAGCGAATATGGACCTGAGAAGCTTTTTCCCTTTACAGTTATTTGTCATTCGAAGATTGAGACTGTATCAGCATTGCATTATTCTTTGCTAAAGGCTTTGCAAAGCAGCATATTCGAATACACAGAGAAGACAGACTCTTTGATGCAATTGCTGTTTGCAGTTATTGCACAATTATCTGTCTATGGACTAGGCTGTTATAGACCCCAGTGAGAGTGAATTAGGAACCTGCACTTTTCCTTAAATGAGTGCGTGTAGGAACAAAGTTGGTGTCTTTTCTCTTTGCCTTGGGTGCACTCCAAGAAAATGAGGCCAAGAAAGATATTTTACAGTTGTGTTTTTCTATGAGGCTTCCTCAAGCCTCCCAAGCTCTCGGCTTTTATCCTCTTTATCATGTATGTATCCATTTCCTTCTTGGATGAAAAATAAGGGAAAGAAGAGATTTCCTTGGCTAAGAAAGCTCACCTTTACACTTTAGTTCATAGGTGTATAGGAAGGAGGATGGCACAACACAAATTGAGTGAACCTTTTGCCTACTGAAGTCTACTGGCTTCTGGCAGGTTTTTCTTTGGTTTCTACAGCAGCAGAGGGATCTGATGGTTCATTTGTTCTGTCTTGACGCTCATTTCTGAGTATGGATTTTTTTTTTTTTGTTTTCCTATAGGTAACTATAAGGCCTTTGTAGTTGGCTGTGGTCAGCATAAGGTAGCAAGTTGATTTGCTGATATTTTTGAGGGTCTATGTTATAATTTCGCATTTTTGTTTTGTAGTGGTGTTGGATATCCTTTTGTGGGTGTGGCTAGAATTGTAACTCTTATTATAGCTTGCCTCTGCAGACTAGTGTTTCAGCAGATTCTGGGACTGATGCCTTCTGCTGCAGCATGACATTTCACTGCTCCCCCAATTCTCTTAATGCTGGAGTTGATCAGGAAGCACTAAAACAATTTGCTCCTTCAGCTGTGTTCATCGGAGAGATGGTGATGCCTTCTCAGAATGTCTGGCGTTTTCTTGTTTTAAGTTGGATTCAGTTTGGACAGGAAAAAAAAAAAAGTATTTTATTTTTTCCTCCTGGCATATTCTGCTGAAACCAACACAATGATGGTGCTGGTTTTTTTCAACTTGCCATTCACATTCTTTTTTCTCTGAAGTCTGAGGAAGAAAGCCTAAGTGGACACAAAAAAAAATGACCATCAAGTATGCATTCAGATGTGAAGTACGAAGAGAAATCTGTTGTAGGTGACTCTTCAAGTGAAAGAAATTCTAGATATAGTGTCTAGATCAGCACTGAAAGTAACATTATATAGAGCCCTTTGAGAAACTCCAACAGCAGAGGATCCAAAAAGGAAGAAATAGCCTTCTGACTTTGTATTTGCAGGTACTCCAAGACACATAAAGGGCCATATCTCGTTTTCAGTTTAAATTCATGTATATTTGGAATGTATTTATTGAAAATACTACTTTAAGGTTATAATTAAAATAGTCCTAAAGACAGATTGTGAGGAGTTGGAAAGTAAATGATCAAGTGCTAGTTGACTTTATCATTTAACTTGGCATAAAAGAAGGTATTTCCATTTGTCAGCACTGCAGGTTAACTGCTATAAGTTACCTGGTATAGTTGGGACTTGACTGTTCCTCTAAAGTGGAGAACCAAAGTGCGATTTTTGCACTAATTAAGGAGCAAATGGTTTAATTTGTCTGTGTTTCTATGCTTGGATTGTGTATGCTGGTAGATGTGACGAGGAAAGACTTGTGCTTGTTTTTTAAATCAAGGCAACTTTAAGTTCTTTCAAAGCAGATCTTGTTTTCACATCTCGAGAGGTTCCAAGGGTAAAAAATTCTGCCACAGTGACCCAGTCATCATCCTTTGGTAGCCCCGATTTCACTGAAAATTCTTTACAATTGAGCTCTGAACTTCTTGAATGTTGGAGAAGCGTCAGCTGTTTTGTGGAGACAGGCTGTATCGCAGTCATAGCAAAACAGCTGAACTCTTCTGTTCTTACAATCTGAAATGTTTTAAGGGATATACTATTTGTTCAGCCATGATGGAGAGAGTTTGTGGTAACAGCTGCTTTGAATTGGGTTGGGAAGCTCATTTACAGCATCTGACAGCACGTGGTGAAAAAAAACTGGCATTAAGAGCAGCCTAACAAGGTTTGGAATAGTTTTGTACTCATTTAAAAGGTAAAATGACGCAACCTCAGAAAGCATCCCAACAGCACACCCTACATATTTATAAACAAAAAAATGATCCATGTTTCAGATTATCAGGATTATTTAATTTCCATTCTTTGCAAAATAAAGCTGATGACAAGCAGGTAGCAAGAAATGCTCTTAACTAGTTCGTATTCAACTATGGCTGTGCTACTTATTTCCTCCCATTTTGCAGATAATCTGGACTAACCAGTTTGCTTTTGTTGCTTTTGTCTTCTAATCTCAGAGTGGTTCTTCGAACCTTGTTCTGCTTTTTTTTTTTTCCTGTTGTTTTGTATTTCTGTTGCAGCGCATGGGAGAAAGACCTTTATTGCCTGGAAGGATATAAAACCCCAAATCAATAAATGGTATGGCTTTTTCTGAAAAACTGTTGCCAGCATTTCCAAAGCAAAAGCACTTGCTTGGCCTTGCAGCCTTTTCTATACATCCAGTCTCCCAGGCCAAGTTTCAAACCGTATTTCTCTGCTTGTAATAACAATGTTGTTCTGTAGTTATGACCCGTGACTGCAGTAGTGATGTTGTGCACGTTACTGCTTTAGACCATTGCTATGTACTATGACCCTACCAGTGCTCGTTCTGTTGGCTTTCCTCTTCTCATGAGTTTAAATGACAAGTGCTGTATCAAGGTGCTATCACACCTTTGTAATTTTTGCAGAACATGTGATACCTACCGATACATTATGAAGTGTTAAAAATGAAATGGAATTGATAAAATAAGGACCAATACACATTTTGTGATGCATTATCATTTTCTGTTAGCTCTGCAAAACTTTATAATGCGTGGTCAACATCTGGTGTCTAGTTCTTACCAATAAGTTTTAGTCTAGTGATTTACTTTTATTAAATTCTTGTTTATTTGAAAAAGGCAAAACTTTAGTGTTCTTTGTTCTGCCAAAGAAGTTTATCAGGTCCTACCTTTGGCTGTCCCATTTCCTGTTTTTCTTCTCTTGGTTTCATTTTTTTGCCTTGCAAAAATGAATCTGTGGGAGTATGTACTCTGAGCTAAACAAAAAAAAAAATGGGTAGTACTTATCAGAAAAGGTCACTGACTAAAAAGGGAAGAATCTTGTCTCTGCATCAAAGGAATGGGACAGGTTTGGTTTAATTTCCAATGGCTTATGAAGAAGGGACTTGCTGTTCTCACAGTAGGCCCTCACTGTGTAGATTTGATTGACTATGGGGAAAATTAGTGATGTAATGGTGGAAGTATAATGATGTCTTTTGTCCTATCAGTCTGACTTAAAAGAAAATATAGAGTCGTCTTGATTGTTTGGTAAAGCTGAATTGCACTAATTTCTAGAGAGAAATACATGCTTAAAAATAAGATCTGAAATGATGACAGTAGGGTTTTTATTACAGAATCCTTTCTTCCTGTTGAAAAAGATTCTGTCCCAGCAAAATAGAAAACCATGGTGCTAGATACAGTCTGGATTATTGATCAAATGCTAATTTATTGAAAGTCCTATATTTAGAAAAGATAAGTTGCAGATAAGCAAAACACCTTTCTCCTGTTCAAACAGCATGAGTATTACTTGAACCTCCTCCTACCACAGTCTTGATGTAGGGCACAAGCTTCTGTTCCTTCTGATCTTTTCTGGTGAGGTCTCCAGGTGCCTTAGGCTCATGTACCATTGCCCTGCTAGGATGACACAATCTTAGTGTGCTTTTTCTGTGATGTATACCTACGGTTTTTATTCTGGCATCCCCTTAGATAAGACTAAAGCAGGCTTCCAGCCAGTCCCAGAATGTAATTTTTATTTTATGTACCTATGGCATGCTTCCTCATCACCGTCTTTTAGACTCCCAGCACCTTACACGCATTTTGTTTCCTTCTTTTTCCTTCACTTGTGACTTGTTTTGAGAAGCGATGTATCACGTTCAGTGGAAAGCAGCAGTTATTTGCTTGTAGTGATACAGAGCAACCCTTCTTCCATTCCCATGTTTCTTTGGCTTCAAAACTTAAAACAGCAGTCTGGTTTGAAAGCTTCATTCTTTATTGTATGGTGTGTGAGTTGCTGGTATAGTATGAGCCAGTCCATATCCTGAGTCTTGGACGGTAGTGACCTTTTAAAAATGCACTATAGATTGCGAGGTGGTTTTTCTAAGTGGTGTAAGGCATCTTATTTGACAAGCACACTAGCACTGCAGTTTTGTCTTAGATATGCAATGAGATATTTTCTGTAATACTTTACAGGTGTCAACATAAGTAGCTATTCCTAATGTGTATTATTCTAAGATGGTATTACATCTGGGAAATACACATATTTTTAGTATTTCTAAAAATAATGGTACACGTTTCTGTTAAATCATGACTTGGGGACTAGATCAGAATAACATACAAAACTTGTCATCAGGTGTCATACATTGGAGTGGCCTCATCATTCATGGTGGGGGGATGAGGCTGGGCTTTGGCCGTGAGTGGGGTGGGCTTGCTTAGTCCTTGTGCAACATGCTTCTGTCATGTTCCACAAGGTGGACCTGGTGACTGCAGATCATGGCTTACAGGCTGCTGGGAAAGTTCAGTCACTGATGGAAACCTTTCCACTCCTAAATATTTTATTTTAGAGTAGCAACTTTTGCCTCCTGATACATTCCCTTCAGGTATCCAAGTCTTCAAAGTGTAGCATTTTGTAGTACTGATTTACTTAAACGCACAATTATACTACTGCAATATATTTCCACTATGTATTTTGCTAATCAAGCATTACATTCATCTTTTATTAATGCTTTTTTTTTTTTTAAAAACACCTTGCATACATGTTTGCATTGTCCTGTATGTGTGTGCTGTTGAATGTTGATGTTTGAAGTCTTGACTAGCTTGAAAGCATTTGAGTTATGGCTTTCTGAGACATGATTTTCATAAGGATTGTTGTTTGTTGTTGAATTGGGGTGAAAAAACCCCAACCTACTAAAAACTTGTTAGCTTTAAATAACTTCTACTAGATTTATGGGTTTCACCCTAGCTTTCTTAGCAGAATTTTGAATTACTTTTTAAAGTGTTTTTGACAATTTTCAATGGAATAAATTAAGAGCAGTTTCTCAGTTGTTAGAAAAAAGAAGTGCTGTGCTATTAATCAAACCTGACCATCATTTTAATATCTGATACTTAATAAGGCCGTCAATACTTTTTTTTTTTCATTAAATGGATTCACAGCTTCTTAAATCCTTTGACATATTGTGGAGCTAAAGAGTTATTTTTTCAAATAGAGTCTTCATTTTTCCTTTTAATTCCTTATATAAGGTCTTTTAACATTTGCCGAGGTCCCTCTTTCTAGGGGACCTTTTTAGTGGCATTAAACCAAAGCACTTTCCAGAGTTTTCTTTTCCTTTTTCTGTGCTCAGCCCTGGCAGTGTCCCAGCAGGTTCTGCGGACGATACTTGGGCGATAAATGCCTGTTGATGAGCTTGGCAGAAGACATTAGAAGTAAATTGGGAATATTGGACTTCTCAGAGTTTGACAGCAGTCAGACGCTCCTGCAGCTTGTCATATATTTTTTTTTTTCCTTACCTCTTTCCACACTAGGCAGTAGGAAGTCATTTATGGTAATTTTCTCCTATTTGCATATAGGTTATAGAGTTCTGTGGTGCAAAGCGCGCTCAGAACTCCTTTTAAGTGTCTGTTCAGATCAAAGCAGGACTGTGTGATAGCTGTTGTCTGACACCAAGCTGTGTGGTGTTGTTTTCATTAAACATTTATCATACTTCCAGTGTGACAGCAGGCAACTTTGTGCTTGGGTAACATGTTTTCATGCAAAATTTATTGAAAAAGACGAGACGTTGTAAAGAGATCTTGTTGCCTTTCACCAGTGGCGAAGGGTAAATGTTTGATTGGAAGGAAAGATACCTCTAGCACGTCTTGGTTGTGCATTACACCGAAGAACTGTGAAATGCTTGGCATTTAATAAATAAGTAAATATTTCTTAAAATTGTTTATTCTGAGAAACTTTACTGTGACAGATCAAGTGAACATTTGTTCATTTTCATTCTACTTGCTTTGAACAACTGTTTATTATGGTCCCATAACGATGGAATAGGCTAGCATTTGCAAATTAAATGCTGACTTCATAGCAGGGACTGATATACTAAATTTTTTAATAGCTCTGTGCATATCAACATAGACTTTTGCATTTAAGACCATTTGCTGAGAAAGTTAGGAATTATTAGGATAATCTTTGCAGTATAAGTAAGGAAAAACGGTCCTGTTTTTCAGGAAGTGAAACCTTCATCAGGTCTATCATGCGCTTGGTGATAATCGGGCTTAAATTCAGGTCGGGAACGATTCCTCTGGGTGCAGCATGTTTATGTTAATCAGACAATAAGACGGACGAGTAGCTTATCACTTCCCATACTGTCCATGGTGACAAGAGGTGGCTCTCAAAATTTGTAAAATGTTAGTGCTTATCTGATCCAATTATGCACATGCCGATTCCAAAACGTAATCTCTGTAGTTGTTGGCCTAAGGTATTTGTGTTCAATCATCTCTATTCACTTACAAATGGGATTTTGTCACACTGAGACTGATTTTGTCACTCTAAGACCTTTTCTTTAAAATCTTACATGACAAAATACATTTATCAAGTAGCAGAAATGTGCAAATATAAATTGATGTTCAGGGTGCTACAACATTTGTTTAATTTGCACTGCTCTCAGTTCTCTAATTCATGAGTTATTTTTAGTTGTTTGGATTCTCTTCAGAACTTATTTTAAAGAGGCTTATGAGGACAATATAGTGAAAGTATATTGTGTTTATTTTGCAGCTTAAGAATTCAAAAGAAAAAATAGCATACTTCTTTTGTAAGTTTTGATTCAAAACATAATAAATTAGGATTGCTTCTGGGCTGAACACTTGCATGCCATGTTGCAACCTTGGTCATATTTTTGTTGTTGAGTTACAAGCATCCGGGAATAGGTGCTTCTAATAGAATTACGACTGACTCTTATTTACAGAAGAATAAACAGTATCACTAGTGAAAATGCCCTGTTTGAGAACAGTAGACTCTGTGGCCATATGTCCATGTTAAACACAGTAACTTATAGAAAAATTGTAGAACTTTTTAAAAATCTGTTTAAAATCAGCGAATGCATTTTGAATGTTGAAACCAAGCTACTATAGTCCTGTGCTGGAAAGCAGTTTGAGTACTCAGGGTAGAATTTGCTTTGTTCTTTTGTCAGAGGGGAAAAAAATCTTTCCTTAATCCCAGTGTTTTTATTTTCAGTGTCTGGACTAAATTATGAGGACTTTAGAACAGCTACAGTCCCACTGCTGAGAGGTTGTTATAACGAAGTTTTAAGATGCCTAAAAGTACTTATTAGTTGCAGTAATTTATTTTGGTAGCTTCTCAAAGAATAGTAGATAATAGCCTTCTAAAATTTTACGACAATTTGAGCCCCTTTTTCTGGCCTGAGGTATTTTTGACTGCCAGGCAATTGCTTTCCTACAGAGTGGGCTTGCAAGGATCTTTAAGATGTGTTGTCATGGCAAGGGAGTTATTTTTCCAGAATCAAAATCAAAACAAAATGGCTCCTCTACTTACGTATTTATTTTTGCTGCTTTTTACTTCATTTCTATCTCTTCCCCCAGCAATGTTTGTGCCTGATATACTATTATTCTGGTCACAAGGATTTGCCTATGGTTGGGAAGCACAGACCCAGTTACACTTTATTTGACGTTTAGTTTTGAAGAGTTCTTCTTTCAGTTCTTCAGCATCATTTTCACAGAAGGACAGCTGTCTATTGTATCTCCTGTAGCATGGAGGAGATACACTAATAATTAAATAAAGACTAATTATTGCAATTAGTAAGAATAACTTCTAGTATTTATAACCCCTGAATCTGAATGTCATGTTAGTTTTGTCACCAGTAAGTTTCCCAGTAGATAGTTCACCCTTTCCATAGCTAAGGACCAACAAATAATGCATGAGGCTGATGTACTGGGATGTTTCCCCACAGAACAAAGTATCCCAGTGAGAACAATCACTAGTTCCTATGTGTGTTGTTTTATATCATAAACATTCATGACAAGAAAAATTGAAAACATAATTAAAATGGAAGCATAGTAGAATTCTAGGATGATCAAATGCTAATAAAATCCAGCTGGCCGGCATGCGGGATTCAGACTATTCTGTTTTAAAACATTTATCTCCGTTAATTCCAGAAAAACTCAAAATGTAACAATGTGAAATACAGCATAACTTATCGTAGGGAAAACTTCTGCAGTTGATTATTTTAACTATATGGAAAATATTTCAATTTCTTTATAAAATACAAAACTTTTTTTTTTTCTTTAGCCAGAATTCTGTAATAGAAGTTAAATGTGTTTTGGAAATTGTGAAGAAAGAGTACCATTATTTCAGATCCCTGCCTTACCCCTTGCCATGTTTTCCAATCTTGTATGGAAGAACTCCTTTTATATTACACTACTTCATGAGGTGCAGGTCTTAATTAGTCACCTCTATAGTGTAAGGTAAAAACATTGCACTTTTGATACTTTTCTTTCAGAAAGAGTTGTAGTCTGAGGCATGTTATTGAAAAGGAATAATTCAAATTTGGTTGTCTTTATATTACTTCTTCCTTGATTTCATGTGCCTTCACTGTGTTGACACAATTTTTGTCGCCACATTTTAGAACTGCATTAGTAAAAGGAGATGTGGCCTGTGCTGCTGCTTTTAGAGCTTGTAGAGCAAAGATGAGTATTCTTAACTGTTTTAAAATAAATTCTTAACATTCCATATTTTGTTTGGACTTCTGCAGTGAGAATCTCAGGAGGAAAAGAAAATGGGGACAGATCTTTTGAACGGATGTCCTGGTGTTCTTTAGTATCTTCTAAATGCAGAAATGCAGTCATGTAGATTAAATAATGTGGTAGTGGTTGATATTGTAGCAATGCATTGCGCCTGTTCTTTCGTGGAGGACTCTGTGGCAAAGATGGTGAGACCTTGGATGTGTGTGAAGACTGTAGAAGAAGTTGTCTAAACCCTTGGGTGGTATGGGTTATGATGTAGCTTTTTGGAAAAGATGTCTATCAAATGATGGCTGTACATCTTAAATTTAATATTTTTAAAGTTTATTCCCTCAGTACTGGAATGATGGTTGTCTTGCTCCCTTGCAAAAGGGGGTGTTTTTACATGCTACAAGATGATGGTTGGACAGGAACACCACATTATGGCTTTTCTCAGCCTTTAACTTTTAGTAATGTTTCTCAGAACCTCACACATCCCAAAGTGATGCTGAACTTCATAGATGCAACGAAAACCTGGCGTTTACATTGGCTGGGATCTGCTTGTGCATCTAACAGTAGAACACTATGGGAGAGCAGTTTTTGTCCAGAAACCATGGAAGTAGATGGTGAATTTGTTGGCAAGCTTGTTCATTCTCTCATGCATGCTGGAGGTTTTCAGGGACAGCGGTACCTAATGCCGTCTTAAGTTCTCTTAATAGGATTCTGATCAAGAAACGTATAGATGGCACATACTTAGTCCTTATTCATAGGTTTATAACTGATTAAATGTTGCTATCATAAAGAATCATGCACTAGAGTGGTTTTGCAGTTAATACATATAGCACAACGCTTAAAGCCTGGTACCTGCTGCTTATAAATGCCTTGTCTTACTGCAGGCAGGATCCAGGTATGTCACAGTCACCTTGTAATCATGGTGGTCCTTTGAGATCTGTTGTGTACAGACAGATTTTGTAACTTGTCCTTGAGGAATTCTTATTTTCTGATGGAAAAGGAGTTGAGTAGTTTGGAGTACTTCCCATCCAGATGCTCAAGAGCATGATTCATGGGAGTATTCAGGACACGGGGTGCCGGAGGTACATATGAGCATTTCGAGGATGCTAGAAAAATGAGTTGATTTGCTTTGCTGGCAAAAAACATTCAGGTGTTGGAAACTAGAAGGAAGCAGCTGAAAGGCCAATGAGGACAATTTCCTCGACACTACGTCAGCCAAAGGCTAATGGGAGGCAGAGTAAGAGTTTCCCCCTGAAAAGGACAGAGACATCCATATGCCCAGCGTAGCTCTAGGGTCACTTGCCATTGACCTAGATTTGTTGCTATTGTCGTCTGAGCTGTGTTGGCCTTGTTTTTCTCTTTGTTTGCTAAAAATCCCCTTTTAAGACTTAAAAAAAAAAAAAAAAAAAAAGGCTGTTTATTTAATGGGCTGTGACATTGAGACAGCAGCATATGGTATGATTTCTTTTCCTTTCACTACCAGACTGCTGTAAAAAACCAGTGTGAGTAGTGCGTGTGTGGAAGCTGTGGAGCACAACTGTGCTGAAGATGTCAGAGAACCACTGCATCTAGAAAGTAAATAGTTTTTACCCACAGAGTAACCGTTTCATTTTCGTTCACTAAGTACCTTTTGCATGCAGTAAAAAATTATAAATTTTGTGTTCAAGTTCTGTAGTTCAGACTGACAGTTGGAGATGCTTGTTAAATTAGCTTCCCTGCTAAATTCATGTGCTATGTTGAGGGAATTATATTTCTCCATATTTACGGAAATAGATTTTGGAATGCATTTGAAGGCAGTATCTTCAAAGACACACATTCTTTTAAGCTGTTTAAAATTTTCAAAACTATTCGGTCCTTAAAACTGCCAACCACCATGATTGTCCTTTTATAACTATATAATTTGCATTATCTTGGGGTTTTAAATTGAATAATTCCTTAAATATGGAGTATTCTTTTCAGAACATGTTTCATTTGCCCGCCTGTACAAACGCATACATAAACACTCTGAATGTAAACACATACTTATTTGGGTTTGTTTTTTTTACCAAGACACCTTGCACTTTGAGAGCAGCTGACTATTGTTTTAATGGCCTCCCTTAATCTGTGCATGAGGAATCCAAACTGAATGATACGGAGCTGTGAAAATCCAGTTAGTGTGAGCTGTAATCTCTTTACTGGGTTTAAGTAGTTAGAGTGGCATTCAGACACCCTGCAGATACTGAACTGCAGAGATACAGTAATCACCTAACCATGTACCCAGTGGTTTGCTATCACGGAATGAAAGCAGAGGAGTTCCGAGCAATCGTTTCGGTACAAACCAAACCCAACAAACGCTGCCTCCTCTGAGCAAGTAAACAAGAGCTGAGTGGAAAAAAAAAAAAAGGCACAACAAAAAACCCCATCCAAAAGACATGTTTCTGTAAAGTGCAATTTTGAGTCACGTGAAAATATTAAACTCTGTTTCATCTTGGTTTTTTGGATAAAGAAGGCTTTTTCTGGAATGGAACTTACCTGCTATGGACGTTATAAAGCACCCATTTCTTTTGATTAGGAAGGGAAAGGGGAACATCTTTGAAAAAAGTATTTCTGATATCAATCTAATTTTGGACCTTTCTGTTATTATTTGGAATTAAAGAATACAAAAAAACTTAAGTGAAGTAATTTGTTGAATGAAGTAAAAGAATTTGGGAGCATTACTGTAGTAACAATTTTTGTTAAATTGTTTTGTGTTTTGTTAAAGATATTCTTTAATGAATATAGCAAAAGAAACTATTTGCATGATTAAGTATCGCTTTACAAAAAGGCATAAGAGAAAGCTGTTGTAGATTTTGACACATAGGATTGCACAGGGCTGTTATGCATGTTTAGAAAACTGGAAAGTGTGTAAATTCACTTCCAGGCTCCAGTTTCCTCCTTGACTGCGGTTCTGCGTTGGGCAAGATGCTTTTACCCAACAGTAGTGGCAGTCCCTTCCCTCCCTTGTCCTTTCTTCCCTTGTGTCCCCACACTGAGTGTGGACAACAAAAGTTGTCTTTGGAGATCTGCTTGGTCATTTTCTGTAGAAGTTTTAAGCATCATCACTAAATAAAATACAGGAAAAAACCTGAAAGTACAGGTGAATCTGTAAATCAATGAATGCTATAATTCTACAAGAGTGAGGGTTTTTTTAGTTCAAGGCAGATCTTGTGGTCCATTAAATGTTAAGTCTGTGGTACTAAAAAAAACCCTCAATGTTAGAAATTTATGTTTTAATCGGTTCAAAGCTATTTTTTAAAATGCAAATCCTTTGCATTATTGTTTCTCCTATCCTGCAAACAAAACTGGAGCTTAGGTACTTCCGCTTCGTTCTTTGTCATTATTTGTTTTCTGCTGTAGGAGATGGCATTATGAAGCAGCTACTTGAGGAGGGGAAAAAGGCCTAAAACACCAGGAGGTTCTGATCCCTTGCAATTAAGACTGGAAGTCTGAAAGTGTCATGGGCTAACTGTCTGCTTGCATGTATTCCTCCAGTGACCTGTCCTGGGCAGAAAAGTGTCCTTGTGTCAGGATCCAGGGCAGTCAAAGGCTGGTCGGATGATCTCCATTGGATAGGCTTAGTTGGGTACTGCTAAGGAAGCAAACAGAACATCGTTTTCTACTTCAGCGTTAGAATAATTCTCCATTGGATAGGAAGGTTTCTCAGATCTACCCATAGAGGAGACTGCCCAACCCAAATCTTCCATTTTGAGCATACTACCAAGTTTCTGAGTCTGATTCCTTCAAGAGAGTTCAGAACATAACGAGCGCCCAGGCTCTTCATGTCTCATCTCTATTCACAGCATCTGATCCCACCTTGGCAGAAAACGTCTTCATTTCTATAGCAGAATCCGCCGACACGTACAATGTAGCATCTCCAGCCTGCACCACATTTTATTGTGACAACATTACTTCAGCATCATCTCAATTTTACAATTTTATTCCCTTTTTTTTTTTTTTAATGATCATGGCAACCCCAGTAGTAACTTAATGAATTAAAGTTCTTCTGGAGGAAACGTTTGGTGATCATTTCAAATGGGAATCAAATGGGAATAGTTTCCTCTTCAGGCATTAATCTTTACATTGTTTCTAGTGTTTAAAAGGAACATCTTTAAAGATCCATGGAAGACAAGAGTGGCAAATGCTCTGAGTGACTTTCAGGGTGGAAATAAAGAGACCCAGAGGAGAAGCGTGTCTGATGTGCTGGTCATTCTCCTGGATTCTGACTTGCTCCTCATCTGCTTCCAGCAGCTGAAGTTCTTGTAAGACATGGCCCATTTAATGGTGAATTATGTTGGGAATGATTTTTTCCCTGACTGAAATTGAAAAAGAGAGATCAGTCCATTCTCTCAAAATGGATTAAGGAATTGATCAGGAAGGTCTGACTTTGCTGCTCAGATCAGAATCTTTTGAGGCTGCTTAATAGGATCATGCTGTGTCAAAGAGGGAAAAGGGGTTTTTGCCATTGATTCTTGTCAGGTGGGCATTGCTCTGTGCTTTGAAAAATATTAAAGAAACACGCTCAATGGATTTATGAGAAAGTGTTTCGCAGAGTGTGATGGGGAATGTTTCTTATGCCTCTGGGGGGGCAGGTGGAGTGAGAAAGATTCACGTGGCTGTGTTTTCCTGCTGTCCCTTTTTTCCCCATTTCCTCTTTTTCCTCTCCCTGAACACACACAAAAATTTTCTCCTTTTCTGATAGCCTTGTAAGGAGAAGGTAATGTACCTGGAGCCCACAGAGAGGAGTGGGAAGGAACTGGTGCCTTGGGAGGCTCTGCGAATCCGTGGGATGGTGCCCATGGGCTGGGGCAGGACTTGTTCTTGCCCGCAGGCATCCTGAGGTAAGGACAGAAAAAAAGAGGGGGGCTGGATTTTATTTAGTTATTTGGTTGGCTGTTTTTTTTCGAATTATCAAATTTTGTCAGTAAGTTGTTGCCACCACTGACAGTATTTATAGTGTGGACATTCCACTGGCCCAGGAAAAATCTGAGCAATTGTCTGTAAAACAGCCTGGATGCTCATCTTCATGACAAGAATCTCAGTTTTGTACTGTAACGGAAACACAGATCTACTGTAATTTATTGATTTTTTTTTCTTTCTTTTAGGAATTCTAACTTGAAAGTAAAAACCTTTATTTCCTGACCATGTTAAAAAATGTTTAAGAAACCTCCTATGGCACAATCTTCATATGAAATTTTAGATACTGCTGTAGCATTTGTTTCTACTGGGAGATAATTTATGGCAGGTCCCTTGTAAGTCAGGAGCATGAAAATGGAAGAGAAGGTAGAGGCTTATATGTAGTGGGAGACATTAGATCTTATTTAAAAGGTCAAGGTGTGTTTTGTATAGAGGAGGACAAAAGTTTAAAATCCACCAATTAATTTGTTTAAAAAGACAAAACAAGCTTTAGGTTCCAGAGCTTGTTGAAAGCTATTTCCATTAACTGTAAAGGTTATAGAATAGATTTATTGAGAAATAGCTATTCCAATATTAATTGGAAACATCGGGGGTTTTGCTTGCTTATTTTTGAGAAATACAGATTAAAGCAGAATTTATAAATGGAAAAAAAAAAGCACAAAAGTGCTTTGCTGAGTGTTCCATAATGCAGCACGTTAAGAACTGTTTTTCTCTTCCCATGAACTCTTCTCTGTTGTTTTTTATCCCCTTTCCACTATGTACAAGGCTGGACTGGCATATTTGAGCTTCTATTGCTGCATTTAAGCTCTCGTTGTTTGGCAGCTTTTCCTTGCATTGCAGTTCAGCTTTCAGTTCCTTTCAGTGGTGAGCATGATACAGAGAGGAAGGAAAGCAGAAAAGAATACAGGTAACCGGAAATTCTGTGCTCCGTCCTACTTGCTTTCTTGAGTGTCCATAGTAACTTATTTCTTCTTCTATTTTAACAAATATGCTACTTTTGTCTCTTTTTTTTTTTTTTTCCCCTCAGCATTCAGGATATAATAACTCAGTGAATCGGTGTTAGCTGTTTAGATCTAGATGTTAAATGCTTAAGATTTTATACACTTGGGATTGTTATTTTTGAAAATTATACTCAGCACTGTCTTAATAACATATTCTGAGTAATAGAAATTCCTTATTTTTAGGTTGTACCTCTCACCTTCCTTAGGAGAGAGAAATTTTCTTTTGACAAATTTTGTTAGGTTTTGATAAATTTAACTTTAAGAATCAGATTGGTGATAATTTTAAGTTAAGCGCTTTAACTAAGCATTAAGATTGAGTAATATATTTATGCTGCTCTCTGCTGAGTCGAGGCTGCACCACGCGGATTTGCAAACACTTTTGAAGATGGTCAGGTTATTCAGTCCAAAGTAGGCTGTGACGGCTGATAATGTATTTTTAATGAAGTTATATTTAAAGTTATATTAGGCCCGTATCTGAAAACCACAAAATACCAAAAAAGGTCAAAAGTAAGAATCCCACATTCCTTAATACTGCTGCCACCGTATGTGATGTCTCTGGTGGCTGCTTTTTGCCTACCTCCAGAAAGCATTGCTGATCTCAAGCTTGCCAAGCTTGCACTGAAACGTAACATTTTAAGTGATTTGACATGGAATTTTGTGAGACCGCTGCGATGTGTGTGCGTCACAGGAGGGAAGATGCTGTGAATTAGTGGGGATGAGTTGCGTGCCAGAGGTCCTTTGCCCAAGCTGGCACAGGAGTTGTGGAATATTGGAACCCATAGCAGCAACCCATCCAGCAGCAGAGAGACTTGAACCCCTTGGATGAAACCCAGAGCCCTGTGCCATTGACTGTAGGGAGCGATGGACTGCACCCCTCCTTGCTGGAGGGTTTGTTACGTGGTTTGGGGGGAGTTGTGAGACTGAAGAGATTTTTGCAATGAACCATCCCATTACAATGGATGTTGTTTTCTTGCTCTCCATTCTTTTTCTGTACTGGAAATTTCAGTACAGAAAACCCCCACAGTTGTGTAACTGCTAATTCTATTTGCAGTGGGAAAAGATTCCGAATTATTATAGGACTTTTTTTTTTTGAGAAGGCAAAGTAGTCCAATGGGAAACTTCAAAAGCAACTAAAAAGAGGCAGGAAAAAAATTTCTTGCTGACTTTTTTTCTCAGTTTTAAACCATTTTAATCAATTTTTCCAATCTGTGGAAAGCTTTTATAGGGAACACAGTATGTATTTTTTTTCCTGCAAGTTAACGAGAATTTTATACAATGAAGATTTTCTGTAAATGGATTATCTCACAAGTTCAAATAACCTGAGTGGAATACTAGTAATTTTCTTTCATTACTAATCTATATATTTATTTGGTTGATTATTTTTAGGCAAGAACTTAAAGCTTTGAGGTCTTTCTTTTTAAAGTCATAGAACATTCAGGTATGATATCGCATTGTCAAATGGCCACTCAAATTTGTAGTAGGTTGCACAAAATCCCATAAAGAAAATATTAGTTTGGTTTGGGTTTTTTTTTTTTTTTTCTTTTTAGAGAGAGAGAGAAATGTCAAGGACCACAGGTATGGTCATACATCGGAAGTGTTGTGAGGAAGCACATATCCATAGTTTCTGCATTGCTGCTTGGACCGTTAAGTATCTGGAACCTGTATTAGGAAAGTGAGTTAATAAAATCACAATTTGTTGAAAGGGATGGACATAAATAATAGCAACAATAAAATCCTTAGTGCATGCATGAAATTCTGGGATGAATATTGTTTCATGCATGCTGCATAAAAGAGGTCCCCAGGATGTTCGGTTTTGTAGACATCAGGGTAGCTTCTTGGTGGGACTGCTGAGGAGAAGTCGTTGCCCTGCTGCTTCTGACTCACATGTGAAAGGAGCAGAAAACCATGAGGAGTAGCAGTTATTCCTTGATGGGAAATAAAGGCCAAAGCAGCAATGCAGAGATTGCATTGTAGTCTAGAGAATATTGCTGATAAAGGGTGTTTATTATCACAGTAGGTACAGTATTTAAAGAAAATATATATTACCTTTCACTGATTCTCATATGGGTAGTACGTACAGAAATACTGGTTTTGTTTAGTCAGATTGGGAATAGACATTTCGTGACTGTATGATCTAATTTTTGCGTGGCAGTTTTCACACATGATATCAGGGATATTTATTTCTGCCAGGAGAAATAAAGTGTTTAGTTTTATATGCAGCATCATGCTTCCTTTTTCCTGGTCTGTCTTTAATCTAGTACTGTGTTTATGTAATGCAATAGAAATGTTGCTAACATGATTATACTTTTATATCTTATTAGCTCAAATACTGAGTACAATAAAATGGAAAACTGTTTAAATTTTATGTTTAAGTGCTTGAGATAAGAGTTCTTGTAAATGAAATGTGATTACATTTCTGTAATAGATCTTCTCTGTTTGTTAGTACTTTGTTTAGCTATGTAATTCTATTGGGATTGCTGTTTCTAAATTTGATTTTTTTATTTTATTATATTATATTTTATTTATTTAATTTGAAATTACCATGCAAAATGCTCAGCGTTGCACACAAGTGAACAATGAACACAAATCTATTGAAAAGTCGGTGTTTCCTGTCTGAAAAAGAAAATCATTGCTAGTTAGTTTTCTTTGTGATAACCAATTTGAATTAAACATAATTCCCTAACATCACCTTGGATTTCCATCTGTGTAACCCTGATGTTCTTAAGTGTTTTGCATTTACCTAATGCTCTGGGCTATTTTCACTTAGCATGTATGGAAAACTGTGACTATCTTAAAACTGTAGATGATATGAATAACAATTGTTTGCTGATCTTACCCTGTATCTCCCTGGATAACCTGCAGTCTGCAAAGGCTGAGTAAGTGGCAGATAGCTTTTGTCATCTCTTATCCAGGCTGTACACTTGTAAGGAAGAGCAGGGATAATCGCCTAAATCTAATTAGGGGTTAAAAGAGGCCATGACTGTGATGTGGCAGTGAGACACCTTACTGTATCAATCCTGTTTGCATTAGAAAAATAAGGTTGTCATATTGATTATTCAAATTAGCTTATATTGGCCATGGCTCAATGGCTTGTATCGCAGCTGAAGCACTTGAAGGTCCCAGCTTTTCAGGGAAGACCTATGCTTATAGCATATATTATGTGGTGTCTTGTTTGCTAATTTAAAGGTTTTAAAACTAAGACTGAGAGAGTTTTATCGTGAGAATTAAGGGTTTAAGTGACCATCAAAAAATGAAGTTGAGCTTTCATGTGTGATATTTGTGATTGCTGAAAAGCTATTAAATGAAGGCAAGTAAATTTGCTTTAGATGTTTTATGGAAAAATCAGTATTGGAGTTAACAGATCTTGCAGTATTATGTTTGTGCACTAATTGATGTTTAGTTCAAAGTCAAATGGAGCTAAAAAGAGTAAAGTAATTGCATTCAGATCAATTCCACATTCAAGAGATAGTGAATTCCCTTGGCTATGACTTTGGGGTCTATATTTTAATTTAAAATAAAAAAAAATAATCTACCTGGTGCTGGGCTATTATAGCATTCTCAAATATTTCTCAGCACTTGGCTTTTTGTCATTCAACAATCACATCTGCTGACATCCTGCAAGGGTATAGATGCTCTAGAGAGTGCTAATTTCAGCCTTCCTCGTTACTGTGGTCATGATGAATGACGTAAGTGCCATACATAGAATGGGCAAAAGGAAAGTCTTTAAAAAGACCCATTTTTTTATTCTTTTATTTTGTGCTTTTGTAGTACAGAAAAAAATATGTACTAGGTTATGTCGTATGTACAAAGAGTGGACATCTTACAGATTTTTTTTTTTTTTCCATGGGTTTGTGCAACTTCTGTCCTTATAGATGTACAAGAAAAAGAGTCCATCTTACATCCTAGATATCAGGAAGAGTTTGCAGATTTTTCTCCATCTCCATCAGCTATTTGACCCATCTTATATATACAGTTTGAACATTTTTGTTTACCTTAGATGTTGGTTATGTTGTATTTCTTTCTTCTGCTGGGCAAAAAAAATACATGTAGCTAACTAAACTGTTTTTCCCTCTGTTGCACATAGGTTCAAGGTTTTCAACTTTATTTTAAAATTTCTTCAGTTGATTCTTCCAGTTTCTTCTTCTTTCATTATCTGTTGTTGATGCTGGCATGGCAGTAACCCATCCAAATACTAACCTTGCAGACTGACCTTGTGGGCTGAAAGCCACAATGACCAGAGGAAGGATGTATATATAAAAAATGTTATATATTGTTTGCTTACGTTGTTAGAACAGCACCCTGGCCTGTTTTGAATGGCTGAAAATTATTATGCGCAAAGGTTCACGTAACTTTCCAATATCTTGCTTGAACAGAAAGTTAAGTAGGTGGCTTATCCTGCCACGCCATTGTGTAGCAGGCCACTGGGTGACCATTGTTACATGGATGTGTTTGATTGCTTGGAACAGTTCCAGTTGCAGATTCTGGGGACGCTGGTTTCTGGCACTTCTTTGCAAGACAAAGTAATTTTGTATATTGCACTTGCAACTTTCAGCCAAAACTGAAAATCTAGGAAAAAAGCCAATGTACTGGGGTTTGGTGGTTTTTTTTTCTTTTTTTTTTCTTTTTTTTTTCCTTCAGCAATATCAAGATGCAATTTCTGTAGGTCTGTCCATCGGTCTGCACAGTCATTCTGTATTCTGAATGCGTTACATCCTTTTTTTAAGTCTGACTTTCGTGACTTTCAGAGCAGAGATATTCCAATGTTCTCTACTGAGGTTTTCTAAGAGTAGTTAGCTGAGTATTCATGGTACTCTGTGTAACATCAGTAAGACTGTCTGGGATACATTTCTTAAAAGAGTGAACTAAGACAAATATGAACAGTATTGTAATGAAGCAAAGTCTTTAATTCTGGTAGCAGAATTGAGAGGCAAAATTTTCTGTTAGTGAAGCGGTTGCTCACGCTAAGTGTCTGCTCCTTCTTTTGAAAGAATATAAAAGCTTGATTCACACACAAGGGTGACTACCTCTGGGATGACTGAAGCTGCCACCTTGAATTGTCTGCTTTACTTTGTTGTAAAAATTAACATTTTAATGTAAACCGGCACCACTTTTGGCTTGTCTTAGAGCATTAGTCTGTAATGGTTCAGGAGGATCTTCACGAGCAGCCAGGTAGGTGAGCGCTGGAGGGGATGTGTGGTCAGATAAAATCATTTCCATTGCAGAGTTCATGGTCTTGTGTGGGTAAAAAAAAAAAATCTGTCAAGGGAGGTCTGTGTAGGTTCAGCATCTCTCCTGTCCTGAGTGATGTTAACTGAGGTGAAATGCAACTGAGGGTACAGCTGAAAATCACAGAATCACGGAATCACAGAATCTTAGTGGTTGGAAGGGACCTTTGAGATCGAGTCCAACCACATTAAAAAACAACAAAAAAAACCACCCAAAAACACAACAAAAAACCCACACAAAAACAAACAAACAAAAAAGCCACCCACCAACTAAACCCCACACCCACAACCCCACGCGCAACACCCCACCACAAACCAATAATCTTGGCCACTAGAGCATGCCCTGAAGAGCCACGTCTACACGTTTCTTAAATACCTCCAGGGATGTTGACTCCACCACCTCCCTGGGCAGGCTGTTCCAGTGCCTGACCACTCTTTCAGTAAAGTAATTCTTCCTAATATCTAATCTAAACCTCCCCTGCCGCAGCTTCATACCTTTTCCTCTGGTCCTGTCGTTATTCCCTTGGGAGAAGAGGCCAATCCCTGCCTCTCTACAGTTTCCTTTCAGGTAGTTGTAGAGGGCAATAAGGTCTCCCCTCAGCCTCCTCTTCTCCAAACTAAACATGCCCAGTTGGGGATTGTAAGGATTAAGGTAACTTCTGTGGACTAACAGGCATTAGCTCCAACTTATCTCCCCGGAGAAGATCAAAGAACGGTGCTGAGAACGTGAAGGTGGCTTTGTGGTGTGCGGCTACAATTAGTTAGGTTTGTAACTTGAGGTGGTTAGACGTTTGCTGGGTTTTTTTGCAGGTTAGAAGTTCTTTCCACCAGAAGCGCTTGATCAGTCGTCAGCCTGATCATCCACATTTCCAGGTCTTTCTCTGTAGTTTAAATCCTCCAGAAATTGCTGCCGTTGAAAGATCTGGGTGCTTATTTGTGCAGAAGTTGTTTTTGTAGAGTGTTTCAATCTGCCTCTAATATCTGCAGGTGCAATAGAAGGTGCTGGTTTAAACCTTCAAGCTCCAAATTGCTTAAGATCCAAATTTTCTTGGAGCCTGCCATGTTTATGGTACTTAATTTTTTCAGGAATCTCTTGGCTTCATATTAGAAAAATAAGCTTTGAGGGAAATCTTGGCTGTAGAACGAGACATGTTTTATATTTTTGTCTTTTCTTCTAATTTTGGTCCACACGGTGGTAAATCAGTAGTGTGCAATACTAATTATTTAAATTTCACTGAAGGAATGCCAAAATACAAAATGCTGAGCATTTTGGTCTAGACTTTGGCTGGCCACTTCTCGGCAGTTTGCTCCATCTGGCAGAGCCAATACTGCTCTCCCTTTTCACTGGAGACTTTCTCTGGGAGGTGCTGGGAATGATAAATGCCAAATAAAATAAATTATGTTAGTTTTTCATGGTAGTAAAAGGTTAAAAAGCATATTAATGAAAGCAAGCTTTGTGGGGAGCAGAATGCATAAGACCAATGTGATGTGGTAAGAACAGTAGACAACAATTAAAGAACACACGAAGCCTTAAGGAGGCCTTTGTGCAACTCGACCAGAATGAAGTGTTTAGACAGCATTACTCAATGGGGGGGTTTATTTTGTTGGGTTTTTTTTTTTTTTAGGAGGTAAAATTTTCTACATAAAATATAAGTTGGGATATACTGGAACTTGCAGATCTGTTCCTGTTTACTTAAGTCACTGTGATGTTTTGGACATCAGATTCTAGACAGTGTCAGTGTTTTCAGCACAGACATAGCGATGTCCTCAATACATCTATTGCTTCTGAAGTTTCTCTCTGAGAAGCAGATGTGTAACAAGCACAAGACCAAAAGCAATTTTAGCATTGATTAATGTTCTCAAATAATAACAGACTTGTAAATTATATAGTCAGAGGCCATTACAAATGCTGGAGAAAGAAATAACAAATAAGCAAAATACAGACCTATTAGTGTTAGTTGTCTAGTGCTGCTGTTGAATTAGCAGAGTTAATTGCTCTTAGAATCAAGAGAACTGCTAGCCTTGTCAGATAATTTAATAAATTAGCCTGTTCTCTACAATCTCCATGTAGCTGTGTTAGGTACAAATCCTTTGTGACTAGGTCCAAGCATGACAGACTTTTTTTTTTGTTCTTTTTCTTTTCTTTGACAACTCTGAAAATCTTTGTTAGTGAATACTGAAATGTTATCTTGGATGTACTTCAAGTTCTGATCCTTGCTATTACATGTATTTAAAATTGCCTTTACAGTCTTTGGTGATCTGTTAGCACTCAGGTAACCAGCAGTGTTTTGGAGTGAATGCTGTAAAAATGAAGATGCTGAAGTAGGAGCTGCTGTAAATGGGACCATTCAGTGATCTCTGTCCATCTCCTCTTCTTCCAAACCTTCTTCTTCATAAGCTTCAATTACCTGGTTTTGTTGCATTACGGGTTTTTTACTAACTCTTCTATTCATTTTAAAGCACATTCTGGTTATTTTTGTCACTGTCTGTTAGGCTTGATTTTGCTAAGATATTTTTGAGATTTGCAATCAATTTCTTATTTTTTTTTTTCTATCTTGATTGAAATATTTGTGGCCAAGGAAATAATTTCCTATCAAGCTTGAACAACTTACGTTCTGCCCTGTCTTGTAACACAGTCCAACATGGAAGTTGTTAGTAGAAGATGCAACATCTTTACTGAAAGTCAGACTTTAAAGAAACATTTTTCATATTAAATGTTTTCAAAATTCATTTGGGCTTTAACAAAAGAGCGTTTTAGAAGAATTTGTGAATCTTTGCTTAGAATAAAAGGGTCTTTGTGATGCTTTTCCTTATCAACCTCAGCATAATGAAAAACATCTAGAGTTATGTAGTATTAGATGCATTTGAATGCTGAGGAGATAATGCAAATAGGACCATTCAAAAATAGTTATGATATGTTTATTTGAACTGAAAAAGTCTGTGATAACCACGGTGATGGCCAACCATATCCTGGGCAGCATGGCCAGCAGGTTGAGGGAGGTGATTCTGCCCCTCCAGTCCGCTCTGGTGAGTCTCACCCTGCAGGTTAAGTTCCCTTCCCACCCAAACCATTCTATGATTCTGTGAAATCCTTCAGGTTTATTTTTACTGTGTCCAGCTTTGGTCACGTTATTGATGTAGCAACAGGGACTTCTCCCTCGTTTCAGACTTGTGTTGGAGGATCTTCTGAGCTACTCCTGCCTCTCCGTGTGCGTTTGGGCTGCTTGGAATGGCTGTCTTGTGGAAACCCCAAGACTTGCAAACGCTTTCTTTAGAGTTAAATTGAGTTGTAATAGAAACAAGCTGTTTAATTGTGAAGCACAACCTGAAATTCAAATCTTTCATGACCAGAAATGCTCAAGCTGTGTTAGCTGAAGTAGTTGCAGACATAGAGTAGATCTACTTCTTTTGGGAGAAGGAAGCTTTTTAATCTTGTATAGGAATTTAAACCTGTGCCCATCTGACATTTAAACACATTTTAAATGTTTAGAGTATATTCTGAATGTGCCCCTGCCTTCCTTAGGGAGATAAATTCAGGCCAGATGAAAGAATATAGAGGGATTAAACCAAAGCGACAAAATCAAACTGCAGGGACACAAAGAGAAACAGTGAAAAAGCATTTACAAATTGGATTTTTGTACCTCCTAACAGTGATGCCTAAAAAAAGCACGAGGTTTCAGTGTGCTAAAATGGGATCAAATGCAGTCACAAGCGGTGGAATGTCAGTAAAGTGGCACTTTGTGGGTCTCAGCTGAACTTGACCACAGTTGCCAAAGTGGTGCACGCATCTTTGGTAATAATGGCAATGTGAAACTACCATTTCTCAGTCTTTGGTCTTAAAATGTGCGTGTCCTGGGACTGTTGGGTCATCCTGGTCTTTCATCTGAGCTGTGGAAATTAATCATTTTATCAATGCTAGAAGCAAATACCTATCTTTTACTGAAAAATTACTCTGCTGCTAATCTTAGCTTTTTATTCCAAATGTAGGCTTTACAGAACAGAGGGTGGGTTCGGTGTTGGGGTTTTTTCTTTGTTTGTTTGTTTTTCAATCTATTGTTTATTTTTAACCAATACCAGCAATGTACTGCTGCTGACTAGGGAGGAAGGAAATGCATCCCAAATTCCTACAGCAAGCTCCAGCTTTTGGGACTGTCTTGCCTAAAGCTGTGACCTGCTATCTGTTCATTTGCTGGTAATTTGTGTTCTAAGTGCTCTTTCAAGATCCTCCCAAAGTATGTGAACTTTCAATTGTTTTTTATTTTATATTTCTTCTCTTTGGGAAGCAGGGGCAACAAAAATGACCATGTTCTAATGCTATATAAATACAAGCTAATACAGCTTTTGGTCTTGATAAAGTATTTTTTTAATTATAAGACCATCTCTTTGTTTAGAACCTCTGAAGAAACTTTTGAAGTGCAAAGAACAAAACCAAAGCCTGCAAGTCTGCCAGTAACTTCTGGTGTTTAGGTATCTCATAAAAGAAACTCTTACTATAAAGGACCATTTGCACGAGGGGTGTATGGAAAAAAGTTATCTGACTTGTAGTGATGGATTATAAAGAATGATCAAAATCTTCTTTGTAAGGTATGCAAATAACATAAGAAGTAGCTGGCAAGATGGGTCCCTTATTTTGAGGCAAATGTTATTAATTTTTATTAAAAAAATAAATAAAACATATCTACAAATGGCTATTGACAGTATGCTTCTTGGCGTTGATTATTAGTAACAGACCTGAGCCTGGATAAGTTCAATTCCATTCAGAAAATGAAGATAGGTATTAGTTTTGTGTTGTGAACTGAAATCTATGGGGATTTAAAGAAACAAAACAAAACAAAAAAAAAGGATTTAGTGATTTGTTTCTGTAGTCGGCAGAGAAGATTTAAATTGTCACTGTAGAGTATTCAATAACAGAATGCTTGTCTGTGCAACACAACCTTAATGTGCAGGTAGTATCTTACAATATCAATTGTGAGCAGTGACCGAAAGCATGAAGTTTGCTTTTTTTTTTTTTTTAACTCACAGAGATTACTAGAAAGTTGTGTTCCAGCAGCAAAAAAGTTTTTCATGCTCAATAACTTCATAAACTTCTATTAGATTTTATCCTTTTGGGAAGAATGTATAGCACAGAACATTTAAAAAATAATTTACAAATACTTAGTACAGACAAATTCAAGATTGTTTCATAGATAGTGTGCCTTTCATTGGTAGCTCTATTTTTATTGAACATTTAGTGAGGAACTTACTATTGTTTCCTTAAGCACAATTTTAATGAGCATTTACTATTTTTGGTGCAGTTTATAATGACTTTATACAAATGTAGATCCCTTCAAACCTAATGCCATTCCAATGTGTCAGGAGCTGTGTATTTTTGAAGAATCTACAAAACATTATGAAAGGACTTGTTTAATGTATATGGATAGTTTAAAAAAAAATGAAACAGGATTGATGTTTCTTTATGTGGCCCCCTACCCCCCCCCTTTTTTTTTTTTTTTCCTGTATTTTTTTTTCTATCAACAGACTGAGGGCCTGAAGGAATAGAGGAAGTGAATGGACACCAATGTATCCAAATATCTCATTTTGCCTAAAAGCAAGTGCCGGCAGATAAATGCCCATAAAGGGATTTCTTTCTTAAGCCCCATGGATTTTTTTTTTTTTTTTTTTTTTTTAAATTTTTTTTTGTTGTTTAAAATAAAAACCATTCNAAATGAAAACCATTCATCTAGTGCCCCAAAGAACGGCCTTATTGAATGGAATAACAGTGTAATGTACCATTGAAGGCAGGATTGAAAGTGATTATCTTGTTAACTCTTGACAGTTACCGCCAGCTTGAAATAGAACTGGCAGGCTTGATTTGCAAATGAATTAGAGCTTTTTCATTTTGTGCCAGGATCATCTTTTTATATTCTGATATGACAGATGCTATGTTCCATGCTTTTGTTTCTCTTCAGTTTTATACTTGCAAATAAAAAACAAAAGATTATGATAGTAATTTTATTTGCATCTTTTCTCTAGGAGTTTATTCTTTGTCTAGAAGTTTTTAATCTTATATTTTTTCAAAAATTTGTTTAAGAATAGTATTGTTCCTGCAGAATAAAATTTCATTAGGTTAAGTACAGTAGTAATTGGGTGAATGAGGAGGATTTAGAAGCTTTCAGAAAATGGAAAATTGATTGTACTCCAATTGTTTTAGTGCTTAGAACATTTACATTTTCGCACTGACTTAAATCTAATACTCTTCAATATTAAATGCTGAGTGCAGCTGAGGAAAATTTAATATTTCAAATATTTATCCTAACAGTATGCTAATAGAAATAAATGTGTAATTAGTTTCAGACTTAATGCTGATAAACTCTGTTTATATTCTGCAGTCATCCAAACACAGATGGTAAGGTGTTAGGTATGATAATTATTGTGCACTCTTTATATGTTCCTCATTAACCTGTAACACTCTGTACTAGTCCAGAGAGTTTTTACCATAGTTATGCTTACCAGCATTAAAACTTGCTCTGCTTTGTTTAATATTCAGTGCAACGTTCTGTGCATTTACACTGCTGGGCTTTTTGCTACTTCTGTAATCTATTTTGTACGTTGAGGCTAATTAGCAACACTTCCTACTACCACTAATGTCCATTACGGAAATGTTTTCATACACTTTCACCTACAGGATGTGCTTTAATTGAATATCTACTAAATAATATTACAGAAAAGGTAAAACAGGGCAAAGTTGTCTAATTTGTTTAAGACTAGCAAATAATCTGGTTAACAGAGACAGTGACATTCCAAAGCCCGAAGTTTAATTGCTTATGTTTGCTGGGAATGCAAACATTGATTAACAAGGTTTTACTACTTGTGAAGGGAACCTCGTGCACAGAACAGGAGGACAAAACCCAACCAACGAAACCTGGGGGAAAAAAACAAGAAAAAACCACTGCACGTATGAAAACTCCAAGGACTTGACAGTTATGAGACCCTCGGAGTTGCCAGGTTTATCTGAAGAATGGTTTGAACTGGCAACCAGGGTAAAGAAACCTGCTTTGATAATTTATGGGTTTTCCATATCTGACCTGAAGTTTTGGTAAAGCAGTATTGGAAGCTTTTTGGGGTAGTTATTTTGGCACTCATTTAGCTGTGAAATACTTAAGGAAAAAAAAGGGTGGTTTTTGGAGTGTCTCTCTGAAAATATTGATTCTATCAACACTATATTTTACTCTTGCCCTCTCTATTTAGTTTCAATATTTATTTCAGTTGCATAAAATCTTGAATTTTACTTTGTGAGCCAGGGTTATGTATTTTTCTTTCCCCTCTCTTGAATATTTGATAAGGTCTCTTGGGTACTGATTTTTCTTCTTTCTAGGATAACATATTATGGAAATTGTTTCACCTTGTGTCCTGTTTAAAGTCCCTGGTTTTAGCATGATTCAATTTACCCTGCATTATATTCTGCTGACTTCTTCAGCAGTTCCAAGTTATTCCGTATGTGTTTGTGTGTGGGGGTGACTTCTGCTTTTCTTCCTGCTTTTGATAAGTGACCTTCATATGATCTTCTTGAATCTTTATTACAGTTAAATTAGTAATTGGCCAAACTTCTTACCATTTTTTCCCTGAGTGAAATAAATCTTTTGGCTGACTGGAGTGAGGGAGCCACTGAGCACAGCATCACCAGCTTTGGAGTCTTTGTGCTTCAGAATCAGTTTCAGACTATTTGAATCTGATATGAAGTAAGAGCAAAACAACTTTCCACACTTTTTAAAAAATATCATGGGTGTATTTTCCAGCAGAGTGAAGGATTCTCTAACCATTCCCTAACCCTCTCTGATGTTGGCATTGCACCGCTAAATTATTTTCGCTATTTTATTTCATAGTCATTTCATTGGTTGCTTGGATCTTCTGATAATGGAAGAAAAAAGGGGGTTTAGATATGCAACTCTTAAAGCCATTCCAACTGTCAAGGTGTTCTCTTTGAGGTACATGTGGTGCTGAGAATCTTTGTGTGACTTCTGTAAGTAATAGATTGCAAGGATTTTTGATTTTCATTATTAGTACTATTGTTTGGGTTTGTTTACTTTTAAAAAGTTCAAAATTTTGTCTTTCATCTAAGTATAAGAGAGGCATGAAGAAATAGCTTTTGTTTATGGTTTTCTCCTCTTGCCTTTTGTATACTGCCTCTGATGTAATTTCCACTTATGGCTACAAAAAATATAGCCCTACTTTTCAGGTTTTTCTTTATAACCCAGATGATGTTAAGTAGTAGTGTTGAAATGTTTTTTGTTCTGTTTCTGCAAATTACGTAGTCTTTACCAGCAGTTCTGCCAGACCACTGGTGTGGTATTGGACCAGCTTGTCATCAAAAGTCAGTAGGTGTGAATTTACCTGTTCATCCGGGGGAATCAGTGCTGTCCTCTGGTATTGATGGTGTAGGAGAGGACAGGCACAGGGCTTAGATTTTTATGTAATCTTTGTTGTGACTTTCAAAGCCTACTGAAATAAGTATCTATGGTCTGAAGTCAGATTTGGAAACACCAGCCTATAATTTTACAGAAAACACAACAATACAAAACCTATAAAATTTAGTGAAATATGATGGGGGTATCTATTTCTAAAAACCGCATCCAGAATTCTCTAACTCTCAAGCTGAAATTCAAGCTGGCTCAGGGAAGAACTTCAAATATGTAGTGTCTTTGGAACCTTGCAAATGTAATAATTGTGTAATTGTGTTGTTGCTGATAGGGAGAAAATACTCTTTTTTTTTTTTTTTTTTTTATGCTAGGCTTTTCTTTTTCTGGAGTTGGGCAAAGGCATGATCTGGCCATGACTGTTTTACTCTCAGTCTCTGGCATGTTGTTTGACCTTAAGATCAGTCCGTGAAGCTATTCCAGAATATAACATAGTTTAGATATTTGTGTAAATGCATCACTAAACAATGTTAAGGTCACGAGTGCACAAGGCTACCCATCCAGTTGTGATTAAACTGTGTGTATGAGTATACACAATGCCTTATTCCAAAATGTGCACAGGGGATAAAAGCTAGAAAAGTCTTGAAAACTTCAGTGGGTAAAAAAAATATTCCTTATTTTCCTCCTCTTCTAATATTTGATGCATGTAATACCTTCAATCTGAGTGTACAGACTTTTGAGGCTGGGGAAAGTAAAATGACATGTGAGGGAGCAGTTCCCTATCTTGGATATCCTGGGGTAGAATTAAATAGCAGTTAATCATGTGGAAACCTGATTTTCTTCTTCTCAGGAATATACAGGACCCGGTTCTATCCTTGAAAATCATGAGATCTTGGCCTTCAAACTCGCTGTTTGAGAGATCATCTTGCCACACGTTGGCAGAGTTTTAGATGGGGCATTGACCAATTCTGAGGGAGGAAGGAAATTGTTACTGGTTGTTGTTGTAGGTGGTTGTTGGGATATAGTCAGAAATTTGGAGTGCTAACAATGCTGCTAGATTGAGTAGTCAGGGCTGGTATAATAAATTCCGTATCTGAATATGTTTTAGGTTAGGTTTTTGGTTGCTTGCTTGCTTTTTTTGGTTTTTGTTTTACAGTGCCTACTGACAAGTTAAGCATTTCTTGGCAGGTCACCTTTGAGAAGACTATGAGTATCAGAAACAGACAATGATGAGGAAAAGGCTTCAATGAATTTGAGATGCCAATCTGCTGAAATACAGATGATACACAAAAAGAAAGGTGTAGAGATAGCTGACTTGTCTACTTCTCCCACAGCTGTCACCTCCACTATAACTGCATTTAATATGACTGTTTCTCACTTTGGCCGTGTTGGGCCAGTGTTAGCCTCCTCGCTAGCTGAAGAAGCTCATGTCAGGAGAGGCAGTGGCTATGATCTTTAAGGGAGTAGTCTCACCCTTGGTATAATTCCTAAAATCAAAGGAATACTTTTATTCATTTTTGTCATTTTTCCCTTTACCTTCAACACAGAGCTTAGGGAGGTAGGAGAAGGGGCTAGCCCACCACTCAAGCTGGAGTTTGCATAATATATTTATCCCATTTTATGTTGCTTATATTGGTGAGTATTTAATATATTCTCACCTGCTGAAGTTCGTAAAGAAGCTCTGAAGACTTCTGAGGAGATTCAGCTGTTCATTTTGATGTTGTTAATCTAGAATTGATGTGGGTATTGATAACATGCAAAATTAAAACAGCAGGTGTATGTGCTACTGAGAGGAGCATCTGTAAGAAAGGCCATTAGATGACAGCAAGCAGTAGAAGCATGTTAATGTGAGGGTAAAGAGCAGAAAAACATGAGGTTGTTCCCAGAATGTCTTTCGCTATGAGGATCTTCATCCAAAAGGAATGCTAGGACAAAAAAGCGATTAATTTAAAATCATGCTTGGCAGATCATTGAAAGTATTATGTGATGTGCCTGTTGAATGATCCAAGAAAATTTTGAGAGTGAGATAGCTCTATGAAAATTATCTGTAGGCACTTGGGATAATGCTGCCTGATCAACAATGCTAACACATCGGCATTCAAGAAGTGTGGAGTTAAAAGGTCTTTATTTGAGAGAGTGACCCGAAATGCTGCGTGTGACCTTGTTCTTTGCAGCTTGTAGTTAATGTTGTGGAACTGGAGGGGATTCTGCCAAAGGCCTTGCTAATGATGAGATGATTTATTTATTCATTTGGCTTCTGAGAAGAAATATCAGACATTGGGACTGTTTAGTGTTGAGTTCAGGCCACCAAGATGATCAGGGGCTGGAGCACTTGCCCTCTGAGGGGACCTGAGGGGCTTGGGGGTGGTTCTGCCTGGAGAAGAGATGGCTTCAAGGGCACCTGACAGCAGCCACCTAGCCTGATGAGGGGGGAGGTCACTGAGGAGAAGGAGCTGAACTCTTTGAAGTGGTGCATGGTGGGAGGAAAGATGCAACCAGCACAGACTCAAAAAAAGAGACATTTGGACAAGGAGGAAGGAAAGACGGTCCCAGTGAGAACGTTTAATTAGCAAGACAGGCTGCCCAGGGAGACTGGGCTTTCAAGACCAGCCTGGTCCAGCCTCAGAGCTGATTCTGCCTGGAGCAAGGGGTGGGACTGCAGACCTCCAGAGGCCCTTCAACACCAATTATCCTACAATATCCGTAGATACAGATAATCCACAGAATTATGGATTCTAACCAAAGAAATGGTTAGAATTTCTTTCTGTGTCAAAGAAAATTACTAACTACAAATGTAAGGGAAGTGTTGAGAATGAGTTGATAACAACTTAAGAGGAACCCAAGACTGTGAACTGGTTTGTTTTCATTTGGAATGAATTTTTTAAAAATTGCAGGTTACTTCCAGTTTGATGCTACTGATGTGAGCAGCAGCACAGGCTGAACTTGGCTCTCATAATTGTTTGTCATTTTAAAGAGTATAATAGGGACTTAATAACACCCTCAATTGCCTATTTTAGTCATAAGTAAAAATACCTCTGAGATCTGTTTGGTTTTTAGGTAGCCTCACAGTAATAAAATAAGTCATTGGTGTTGAAGTGTGACATTAGGACTGTAGCTTCTTGAGAGTGCCTTTCTCAAGAGTACTGTGTCTACGTGGACCCAGTGATTTGTTTAGCTCTGTGCAAAAACAAGTGTTAGGTCTACAGTTCCTGTGTGGAACTTCTATAAGTTTATTAAAAAATAAATGAATTGTGAAACCTTGTATTATTTCAGAATAGCAAAAGTTCAGATATTATGAAGATATTGCATATTTCTTAGCTCCCTTGTTTGAGGGTTAGTTTTACATAGGAACCTACTTCTGTGAACATAAATACAAGTCTAGCTTAAAATCATGATTTTTCTCAGCAGGCGTTAGTGAATATTTGTATTTTAGTTTACTGTCAAAGGATCTAACGCTAATAAGTTAACACTACCTCAATTAGTTACCTACACTATGGTTTTAAGTAATCCAGAAGCTGTCTACGCTTAATTGAATTCCTGGCTTGTTGTTACAGGTCCCTCATGACCATGATTTAAATTTAGCTCAGCTGCAATTCTTTCCCCTGGCATTACCAAAAGCTAACATTTGGATTAGCCTGAGTATTATGTTTACTGTTTTTAATGTATGATTTAAAAATAGATGCACATCAGTGAGTATTTTACCGCACCATTTTTTTACTGAATTGGGGAAATACAATTCCAGACCTTCTCTGATGGAAAAAAGAAAAACTCAAGAATAAAAACAAACTTGCCTAATGAAAAAAAAATAAACATAGTGCAAAATGTAGAAACGGTTTGAGAGGCAAATATATAGTTTGTTGGGAACTGTGTGGTATAAAAATTGAATAAAACATTATTACCTGATAAGGATATATAATTTCATATATTAATATTATTATACTAATATCATTAATACAACTTTCTTATGGTGTTCCTTTACAGTAGTATGATAATAGTGAATGTGCATAAAACTGCTCTTGCCTTTTTTTTGTAGTGTTTTATGTTATAAATGATTCTGTAGACATCTAAGGTTATAAGTTAGCCTGAGCTGCAGCAACAGGTCTGGGTTTGCATAACACAGTATTTGAAATAGAGTATTAACAGGAGTCTTATTTGTATAATTATTGTCTAACCTGAAAGGTAAAATTATCCCATGACTTCTCTAGTTGTCATGGCTGATTGATGCACAGCAGCCTCAGGCTGGAAGGAGGTTTTCATTGGAAGTGACAGGTGCCACAAGGTTTATTTAGGACAACCTCAACCTTGTCCTGGTGGGTTTGATAACGTTTGCCTTATATATGTTCAGCCACTGCATTTCCTGCGTTAGAGCCTTGTGTTACACCAATATTACTATCTGTGCTGCCTCAACGACAAATTGGATGAACAGCCAGTGACACTTTTTCAATATTATTACATTAAACCAAGTGGATTTTGATTGATAACCTAATATTCAACTAATGCAAAACATCAATCATGGCAAGTATATTAATTATTTAATATTGCAGTCTAATTCAGAAATCGATGTGCTGCATGAGGGGAAGGGAAACTCACTGTTCCCAGAAGACTTAAGACAGGGAATGATTAAAAAAAAAAAAACACAACCCTGCTGTACTACTGTGTGTTAGTTCGATACAAATCTTTATTCATTTGCCAATAATCTCTTCACATTTTCCACTTCAGGACCTTTTTTATCAGTTTTGAGACCTATAATTGAATTAGGGCTGCTTTCAGCACAGGGCAAAAGGAGTTGCACAAATATTGATGAAGTCGTGTGAGGGACAGTGCAGGAGACAGCCCACTAACAGGGCAGGTTTCATCCCCTGAGTTGAGAGCTCCTCGCATCAGCTGCCTGGATCTTGCTTCCAAAGTAATTAAATTTAAGGCCATTTAGTGCCTCAAAAATAGAAATCATCACACACATCTATTTAAATACTGTATGGACTCGAATTATAAGTCTTTGTGCAAAATAAAAACTACTGGTGTAAGGAAAGTGCATCTTTTTCTCTTGCTTTACTCATGGTGTGTTCAAACAGAAAAAAAGTGCATAGCAGACTTATTTTGAAAGCCTTGTGAAATTATGAATAAAAGCTTTGTGTAAAAAGCCTAAAATAGAGACCAGCAAGGCTCTAAAATGTGTAATTGAATGCAGCCTTATTCAAAATTTATTAAAACTATATACTTTCCTTCACATTGTGCCTCGCACAGCCTGTACTAAGTATTAAAGAGAATGGAAGACTCAGCCTTGCACAGTCGTAGAGGAACCTAGTTGGGTTTTTTTGCTCCTGTTAGATAGAGTTGAATAATTTGTTGAAAAATTAATATTATAAATATAAACACATGCTAGACTATGTAGTTCAATAATTGATTACCTGTAATGTAATACCCGTGGGGTGGTTTCTCTTTGTTAGCCATGGTTACAGCCCACCTTCCTCTAAGGACATGTTCCCAGTGTAGGAAGCAGGTAGAATCTGGAGGCAGTGATGGCAGAAACTAGTCTCCTTGGGTAGTGGTTTGGGATTTGAGGATTTTTTTTTTTTTTTTCACAATTATTTTTCCTTCTGATTTCTTTCAGATTATCTTTTTTTTTACCTAGCAGGATGTGTTAGTTTTCCTCTAAATTCTCCTTGCTTTTCAGTATTTTTACTTTGATACTTTGATTCATTTTTTTTGTACCTGTCCATTACTATTTTTTTTTAGCCGTCAGGAGTAAAATGCAAAGTTCCAGTATGGCTGCCACAACCTAGTTAATTAATATAGGATTCGTTCAGTCCAACGCTTTTGTAAGTGGTCACAAATTTTTTTATTACTTGAAGTAGTGGCAAAGCAGAACTATGAGCCACTGAACAGGCATTTGATAAATACCATTACCCACTGTCTTGTTTTATTAATTCAAATATGAATAGGGGAATAAATACATTAAAATGTTAGGTTTTAAGTTAATGTCCTCTTGCGTTGCTACAGTTCATAGCAATTTCAGGGCAGGTGAAATATGAGTTTTAAAGAATTCTCTAGTCATTCATTAGGATAAATCAATACTTTTTAGGTATTGTGATGATTAAGATATTAAAAGTAAAAAATTTTACACACTCAAGAAATTACATGGCTTTGACATTTCCGAGTTAAACATAAATCATTGTAGACAAGGGTTTAGCAACTATTTAGAACTTTTGTTCTTCTGTTACAGGGACTCTGGAAACATCAAAGCTGGATTAGAACATCTGGTAAGTTTTAATTTTCTCTTGAACATTTGCATCATCTTTGATATCTGCATTCCAAATGAACACTTTTGAATGAGCTTTGAATACCTTGAATTGAGAAAGTCAACCATTTCCCAGAGGGTCAGCTTACTGTTATTATGTGAAGGCACTTACATTTTCATTTATCTTACCATTTCAAGGGAATTTTAATTTTTTTAAATTACTTTTTTTGATGTAGAGATGAAATAAAATGGACTACAATCCTTGGATTGATGATTGCCTTAATTATAAACAAAAATTGTTTGGTGTTGGATTTTTGGCATATCCTGATCTGAAAACAACAAACTTGTGATAAAAAAAAAAGCACACACGCAATCAAATATTGCATGCATAAATATGGTGTGTTTTAGTAATTTGAAGTCTTTGAAAGAAGTGCACAGCTTTGTTTTTTCTCTTGTCTTTGCTTTATGAATAATGTATTGACTTAAATTCCATTCAGTGCTGCAGTATAAAACAATAATTGAGATGCAAAATATTTTTGGTTTAAGTAAACATATTCCAACCACAAGTGATGGCAAGACATACTTAGCATTAAAAACTAATCAGTCGATCAAAACTGGAAAACATACAATATTGTCACCAGTCTGAAGCTCATTGAGCTTAGGATGTTAGTATCAGCAATCATCAGAACATTAAGTAGTTCATCTAAACAGATTATTAAATCCCATTAAATCAAAATATTCACTATTAACAGCACATATTTCTTAGTACATCATGAGAAGTGTTTAAATTAATGCTTAATTTTTCCACATAGTATCTAAATAATATATACTGTTCTGTACTGCTATTAAAATAAGATCTTATCACAATGTATCACACGAGCATTTGAAAAAATTGCTTTTCTGTTGTTGCTTCCCATTTTGGGAATCACTTGGGAAATATGATTTGCAGGAGCTTGTGTACCAATATCTTCCTGGAGTAAGAGCGGATAAAAAGGATGTATCTTCTGGCGTAGTTGTCAACAGTTTTGCCTTTATAATGGTGGCATATTAAACGTTCCATTGCAACTAGTATTTTGAATCTGTAAATGGAATAAATAGCTGAGTGTTATGAATAGTTCTTAGAGCAGTTTGAAAATTAATCTTGTTTGCTAGTTTCATTGGTATCTTGCATGCTAGTTGAATCTCTTAAATAAATTTTTAAAATGTTTCATTCCTCTGCTGGTGTCAGGTAGTTGTAATCTGATGGGTTCAGAGAATTTTTCTAATGCATTATAAAGATGCTGTAGTCTTGACAGATGACCATGACTGGTACTTTTTCTAAATTGGGAGTGCTGCAATAGCAGGAGCTGCAGGTCTGATTTATAATGTCACCTCAAACCAGGAGGTGCCGAAGGAAGAGGCTCTATGGGTTTTGAGTAGCCTGGGGCGGGGGAGGTTGACCAGGAATAGCATTCACTGGTGTTCAGGGTTTCTCTGGGATTTGGCCAGAAAGATTCTCTGCAGAGTAATGATACCTTTTTACAGGGTAACTCACTCTGTTTGAATAGAATTCGGCTTCATTAAATACATTAGCTGCTTTGTATTTCTGTGAAAGATCTGTCAAAAACCTCCACATTTCAGACATTTTTCCTTTCCCTTTCCCTGTGATCTTAGAAAATATGTCCTGGGAAGGGGACCTCAAGGAAATTAACTATTTCCCAAGACACCCACAGGTGGGAATACTCGTTCTGGTGGGTTATATCTCAACATGTTCACAAACATCTTTTGGGCTCCAACAAATTATAGGGATGTTGCTCAGAAGAATTAAGCCACATGATTGTTCTGGTCCTACTACTTTGTATCTACATCTCCAAGCACTTGTAAGGAATTTTTTACCCCTTAAAAAAAGAGTCCTTAGATTGGTTTGGTAATGTGTTATTTAATCCCTTCTGTAAAAAAGGGTGTTTTACAGCTTGTCATAGAATCTCTATGGGGTCTGTATGTTCCCTTTAGGTTTTTCTGCATGTGTATTCCATTCACTTGATTGCAGCCTATTTTACTGCTTAACATTGTTTGAGTAGCTTCTGCCCTCCTGATATCGAGCACCAAGCTGCACACAGGAATGAAATAAAGTAGTATAACAACTGCTGTTGAAAAATTTGGCAAATATTTTACAGATTGTTATTTGGAAATACTTTAAATTTAAAAACAGATGCTTTAATAAAGAAAAATATTTTCTTTGTAGATTGGAGAATTTCCCAGCAGTGTCATGTGCTTGTTTCTTAGTTGGGTAGAGCTGGCCCTCTGAGAGGGGCTGGGCTGGTCTCTGCTGCCCAGGGTGTCCAGCTGACCAGCTCCACTCCCTGCGGGCCACTGATCGCTGTAACTGCTCAGAAGCATTTCTTTTTGTAGCCTGTTAAGAAAAGAAACTTCAAAATTCTAAGCATAGAAGAATTCATCTTGTATTCCAAAAATTTTGGTGGTAATTAGCTAAATTATACTTGGCTAATTTCCTTCCCAAGTAACAAACTTTAACAAACTGTAGAAACCTTGGAATAGATGGCTATATATCTGCAACTTTGAATAGGTCCTGTTTTCTATTAATAGCTCCGCTAAAAAAGAACCACGGAGCCATTCGTGTGGTTTATTCATTAGAGATACCTTATTTGTGTCTTTTGTATA
>VXBJ01002383.1:1293329-1333329 GCA_013400055.1 Nycticryphes semicollaris
TATCCACTTCCAGCATGAATGCCATTTTCCTTGCTTTTTCTCAATAATTTTCGCTGAAATTAAGACATTATGTTTTATGGTCCTTTAAAGGAGCACTTGCTACAGCAATATGCAAAATTATTTGAATGCTGCTGAATGAAAATCACTGATAGATGTTTGAGCTGTACAGGGCTATTTACTACAGACCTTCTGCCTTTGATTTTGTTCCAGTAAGCCATTGTTATTTCTCAAATTTAGTTTGGGTAATATTCTGAAGATGCACTATTTTTTTTGACCACCTTTTGTATTCTGGATCTCTGCAGATGCTGGGGAAACTCGTGCTTCTCTCAGAAGAAAAGCCTAGTTAAGTGGTGTGTATGTAAGAATCTGTGATTAAAGTTAGCAAATCCAAATGCTTTAATGACCATTTATGTCCTGGTTGATAGAAGGAAAAGGATTTTCTGAATCCTATGCTTTTGAGATATGGCACATGTTGAAGTGTCTGTTATGTTCTGGGACAATATAATGTGTTTTCTCCTTTGATCTCAATTTTGTATGAAAATTCAGTTGGAATAAAAGCATGTAGTGGAAATACTCTTTTGTATTTTAACAGAAAATTCTAACATTCCATTAAGTTGTTTAGCAGCTTTAGAGCTATGACTTTATAGTTATGCCAACAATTTTGTCTTCCTCTCTGGGCTCTGAATTTTAATGGTTGGGCCATATCATTCCCTTTTATTATCTTTCCTTCCCAATTTTGATAACTTGCCGATCTTGGAGGAGTAAGATTGAACAGGGCTGTCTGTGCAGCTTGGAAAAGTTTTCCAGACCTTTCTGTCAAGGTACGGATTTTTTTTCTTGGCTATGGCTGTGAGAACCTTCTCCCACAAGCAGATACAGCTTGATTATCTCTTCAGACTGGTGTACATGTCGCTAGTTAAGCTGTACTTTTCACTTCATCATTAGTCATATTCTTTCTGTGCCCTTTACATACATTAAAGGGAAAAATGGCTTTTCTGGCTACTCTTCTATTTTTTGGGATAATGATTGCTCTTTCCTAGTTAGTATGTTGCTGATGCTGGCTTCTTTGCTTTTTTTTTTCCTTTTTCTTTTTTTTTTTTTTTTTTTTTTTTATGGAAGTGCCAAAAGCATCTGTCTGTTTGATGGACAGATATCGCTATTATTCCATGCTTTACATGATTTTTCTCCACTTATAATTCATGTATATCATGCTTTGATAACTGTGCAGGTCTGACAACATTTAAGATCAAAATGTTTGTTATGATCCGTTCTATTTCAATGCTGTAATGGAACGTTACTGTAATTTGCATTAAACCGTAGCTAGTATGTGTTGATGGGAAGTCCATAGAAAGTATAAAATTCTTAGAAAATGGAGTATGAACTGTTTCTTGAGCTTAACATGCTTTCTGTTCTGGTTCATGCTATTTATCTAATGGAAGAGAATACCAGTGACTTTTCAATAAAATATTCTGCTTATTAGTATCCATAGTTCTTTACTGTGCTTCTTGGAGACTGTAAACAGCCTGAAAATTCCTCAGATTTTTTTTTTACTTTCCCCAATTTCATTCTCTATAGTAATAGTAGTATAAAACTGCTATGTCAATATAGTATAATTTCTGTGTGTTTCATTTTTAGCTGCTGAACACTTTTGTAGGGCTAATATATCAGCTGGATAGTAGTAAAATTCTCCTTTCTCCATTGTATGTAACAGAAGGATAGTTCTGGGCAGGGATCAAGCAAGGAAAAATCTTACTTGTTTGTCGCAAACAAAATCAATACCATCTCTTACAGAGTACCTTTTCACAGTAAGGGAATTTTTACATTTCCACAGTTTCTCAAATATCCAGGCTTTTTACAACAAGTAGATCTCTATTAGGTCAGGACACTGGTCCTATTGTAGCTTATATCTAAGTGTACTACTTACTAATTGTAACAGAGAAGAAAAAATGAATTACAGAAAAATAGCAATTTAGTATCCAATCACTTAATCTGTTTTATGTCTAAAAATGTAGGGGTTTAATTCATAGAATGCTGGGTATGCTTATTATGTTCCTGTGTTATTAATTCATATTATGAATTCTTCTCTGCATTTTTTTTTATGTGAAAAGATGTTCTCTCAATTTTGAATTTGCCACCCTCAAATTCATTCTGTTTGTCTGGCTCGTGAAATTAAAATATGACAATTACAAGTTCTCAATCTCCTTTGTTCTTTGGGGCTTTTTGTATTCTATGCTCCTGTGAGGTATCTCTAATACAAATAAGTTTTTTATTTTCAGTTGCTTTAGTAATTATTTTTCTTTTTTTTTTCCTAAAAATCTCCTACTGAGGCATAAATGATTGAAAATGAATCTAACCATTCCTATGGTAAACAAACATGTGGCAATCTTTTCCATAATTGGATCAAATTCCATTTAAAAGATATCTGGGGTTAAGGTTCTTTGTTGCTCTTTTCCTGTTGAGATAGATTTACTAGAATTGGGATATATAGTATTTCACGTGAAGGCAGGCCAATGAATCACAGAATATATTAAAATGAAATTATCTATCTATCTATCCCCTTTGTTTAATTTATGTCATTTCTTCCTTGTCTTTTTTCATTACTGATATACATTCAGGTCTCCTTTTAGCTGTCCACAATGCTGCTAAACTGGTTTTTCTCCCAAATTAATACTGTTCTTTGAGACGACAGTAAGGTAGATGAGAAGTTCTCCCCAATGTGCAATACTCTGTATTTATCAGCATTACATTTTATCCTGTTCCGTGCTGCTGTTACCAGTTGATCTGGTTAAGCCTGTCAGTTTCCTGTAGCCCTAAAATACTGTATTTCCCTCTAAATGTGACGAAATGCCATCATTCAATGTCTTTCCCTGATCCCTACTGAAGCTGCAAAACTAGTCTGCATTTTAATACAGAATAAGTAGAAACTGCTAATACCTGTGAGAAGTGGTCTTTGGTTACTTTGTTCCTTGATTAGTTATGCAGGACTTCAATTAAAAGCTTTTGGCACTTCAACAAAACCATCAGCTTGTGTTTCTAAGCTACTGTATCAGTGTGTTTGAGATTGAATAGACTCATGAGATGTGGTTGTTTTTCCAGTGAAGACACTGTTTAGGCAGTATATTAGCATGATGGCTTTTCCTTTTGCTCTGAACGGAGCCTCTCCTTTATCTGTGTGAACTTTATCCATTTAATACCTGGGCTGTTGTCTTTATCCCTGTAAAACAATTCTCCATCCCAGCTAACCACAATGTCCTCTCACGCTGTGCTCCACTGGACTCCAGCTGCTTCTAAAACTTCAGGCCACTGAGCCCCAGACATCCCAACCCAAAGTCACCTCTCGTACATAGACTCATGGGGTGGTTTGGGTTGGAAGGGACCTTAAAGATCATCCGGTTCTCCGTTGCTCTGCCAGCCTACCGTGGCTGCTGCCTCTGGCCATTCCCCCATCCCTGTGTGTGGCTGCCTCTCGCCAGCCAGCTGGAGTCTGAAACAATTCAGGAGTTGCAGGTAAGGAGGGCTGCATTCCCAGGCGTTTCTTGATTGCGGGAAGAGATGATTAGCTTCAGTATTATTAATCTTTTCTTCTGTACAAGTCCTCTGGTTTTGAGTGAAAAGCAAGCCTTAAGAGGAATGTACACACAATCACTTGGTAAAGCCTCTAGAAGAGTTGTGGTTGCCATAACACTGGGGAATTTTCCTTATATTCCCAGCCTTGCCAACTTTTCTTCTCAAATTCATTGCAAATGACACTTGCTTTAGGTTTCTGACCCCCTTTGGAAGTATTCCCAGGAGTTTTGGATAGCCATCTCTTCAGACAACTAGGGAATGTATGTTTTGTTCTTTCTGCTTCTTGTTACGCTTTTTCTTAACCTTTTTTTTTTTTTTTGAGCACGTCAAGGATTGGGAAAGGCTAGATAAATGTCCCCAGGAAACTGATGATAGACTGGAGTTAAAATGGGGAAATGGATTGGAGCTTTCAAAATAATATGTAAGGTTACTTAATTAGTGTTTGTTTGCTGAGTCCTTTGGGTATTGTTTTGATTTTTTTTTTTTTAATGTGGAATTTTACTGTATGCTTTTGCATCAAGAGCAATTTGAACCTGGGTAAATGGCATCTTACTGAGGAAATCTGTATTTAACAACTATAATTCGTATTCAATTTTATATCACAATGTGTGGTTGCGCTAATACCATCCCCAAAATATGAGGAGGAGACATACTATCATGCTGCTGTAATAATGGCCTTTCACCATGAGACTGTGAGTTGCCTTCAGGAAGAAACCTGGACACAAACCTTTTCTTCAGGAGGAGAAGTAACATTAAGACATTTCAGCTGGCATAAACAAACTGGCTTGCAAAGTTAGATCTATAGCTTCCTAGATTTCTAATGTAATATAATGCCTGTAGGAAATTCTGGTTTTATCATTCAGTGAAAAATCTTTTTAAATTGTGAACTTGACTACTTTTGTTAAACAAATTTGATATCCTAAGTCCTCTCTGCAAGTAGAACATGGAATCATAATTTCAGGCAGCACATGTATCTAAGACAACTGAGGAATGTCGATCGTGTTTGCTGTGGGAAGCGTGGCACTTAAGGGCTGTCACTCCCCTCTGCGAGCAGAGATGTAGCGGGCTTGAGGACAGCTATTTTTGTCTTTATCAAATGCAAAGATAAAACGTTTATGTAAAAAAAATTTTTAATAAAATTTAAAAGCTAAATCCCACTTGCAATTGAATATTTTGAAAGCAAAACATTACACTGATGGCATGATTGAAGCTGTCTGTCAAGAATGTCGCTTCCTCCCTGTAGCTACTACTGGCAAGCAACTTGTGTGTGGTATTTTTACACAATAAGCACCAAATTTAAGTTATGAGACACTGGGTTTAGTGCAGTTTTAATAAACCATACTATTTATGAAAGCAGTAGCGATGTAATGCAGTAGACATGCTGCAAAGAAATGCAAGTAAAGAAGAATGTGCCACATCTTCCTTAAAAAGCTTGCATTACAAATTTAATACATCAAAATCAAATCTTTGTGTGAGATGTTAACAGCAATTATTAATCACATGGATATTTCTGTTTTATGGTATCCTGTAGAATATTGTCATTTTCTAAAGCATAATTCCAGTGTGATACTAGACACTTTTTTTGACATACATAAAATTGTTTGACGTGCCTCCTGTTATGTTGTGTTAGGCCTGTTAGGGAATTCCTTTCCTGCTTTTACAGTTAGTCATCACCTTCATCAGTTGGTACTATAAATACTTGGTACTATTTATTTTTGGTTTTACACAGTTTTGAATTCTTTTCCTTCTGTGTTATGCTTAAGACCTTAAGCAAAGTATGAAGGTTTATTTTGCAACTTGTGCTGGGTAACAGTCTGACAATGTTTCCTACACCAATCATTTCACTGTTTTTAAGTTTCCTGAGGGCCTTTCTGAATTTTGTCATTTAATGGTCTTCTAAATCAATACTAACCTCCAGTATTCAGTCTTTCTCACACATTGCTAACGGCTTGTTTGGGGGTCTCATTGTGATTTTCAGATGAATTCCTCTCTGTCCATTTTCTCAGAGCGTTGGCCTCGTCCACCAGTAGGACAAATGCATTCTGGAGCCAAGCTGATGACCTTCCTTTAACAACCCTTCATCCGTTCATCGTTCAGGGCATATTGACTGATAACAGAAAGACATCTATACTCACTTTTCCTGTGGGTATATCAACATCCACAAAGTATCTGGGTATCAGTCAGTTCTAGGGCTGCCGTCAGGGCAAGGGGAAAGTGGGGAACTGCCCTTGTCATTTCCAATGGGATATTGCTGAGTAGAAGAAGAATTTTAGTCTAGCCTACCTTATACCAACAGGACACATTCATGACACCTGCATGAGAGGGGTGGGGAACGGCATTTTGAGCTGTGTGGAGCATTTCAGAGCAGAGGCAGTAGTTGTGTTAGTGTTGGTGGAACTGCACATTTAGTCGTGGAAGGTGTCCCATGTACTGCTGCTCATTGCTTTCCCTTCTCCTCCATCTGCAGCCTGGTGTAGTATTTGCTCCTTCAGGGAATTAGTGGTGATGTAGGGGTGCTAGATGTTGCCACTTTAGGCTTTGAATGTGGAAATAACATCAGGGAAATAGTATCAGTGAAACGTCTCTCTCTCCAGTCTGTAGCACGAACCAGACTCTTCCACAGCTAAGAAGACGACATCCTTTTATTTGAGAGATCCAGGCATTTTTGTCAAATAGCTAACTGGATAACTGCTGTAAGAAGAGAAAATTTGCTCTCTTAACACAACTAGTCCCATAGTGTTTGAAACACACTTGAATCTTACAGAAAAAAAGCTTCTTTAGAAACATGTCAGCTGGTGCTTCTGCCTGCGTTGGGCTGCCCATAGGAGTGAGTCGCAGCCTGGGAGGGTGCTGGGGCTGTGGGGATGCTCTCTGTCCCAGACAGGGTTGGGGTGTGTGTGTGTGTGTGTGTGTCAGTTAAATCAAGCCCTTTTTTATAGAACAGAGAAAGCTAATCTAGAAAACTGATGTAACTTGCTGTAAGCGTTAGTGGGTGCCAGGACCTGACTGGTGGGTTGGGTTGCACCAAGATTTTGTCCACGTGAATATATGAACACTGGTAGTATTTTTACACCAAACACTTTTCCTTCACTGCTAAATTGTACTGCAATCTTTTGCCATACTAAAGTAACCCTGGAGGATTTTTTTCTTTTATATCTAAAGTTGTCACAGGAATGGAAAAACCGCAAACCCAAGTATGGCTTTTCTGAAACTTAGTAAGTTGGGCAAGTTTGTTCTGGAAGGAAAGCAGATCCTTTCCTTCCTCTCCTTTCTTTCCTCTAGTGACATATTTAATATGCCAAAACATATTGTAATAATTAGTTCATTGCAAGAGGAAGAAATTTGAAGATGTTTTTACAATAAATTTCAAGATTTTTCTTGCTGCCACCAAGACTAGTGGTCAACACTAATGGTAGCATTGGTATAGTAGTTATAAAAACAAATTTTGTAACTACTGATAATATTCAGTTTGTGCAAACAGCTAGCAAACTTTGAACCTGAGAAATATTAGACCTAATGAAAGAAGCAATCTGTTAAATACTTGTAGTAGAAGTTGAATTGTTCTTTGCCATCAACTTCTCTTAATAGATGTAGACATAATCTAAAGCAAAGGATTAATAAATATAAAGAAATCCCTAAAAAGCTGAAAATGGTTTTCTCATTAATTAGAAGAATGTGTGTGCTTCTGCACACATCATTAGAGATATCCAAACTAGAAACTTTCTGGAGCTCTCACTCCAATTATGACAGTGCGTTTTTCAAAACACAAAGCCACTTTATGTAGATGATATTTTATATTAATACGGTATCAGTCGTGCTGTAGTCTGTGATATCACACAGAATGCAATCTGAGATGTCTTTAGTTGAAAGAGATTGAGACAAGCTATGTCTCTTGCCCTGCACAGCATCATCAGTTGGGACATTCATATTGAAGAACTTTGCCCGATTACCTTGATTACTATTTGTATGGCTTATGGAGTGAAACTGGAAGGGTGCGAACTTAGACTGGTTGTCAGAAAAGAATGTTCCAGTAGCAACATTTGTCCAGAAGAGCTTTCAAAGCTGAACAATGACACAAAAAATTTCCATCACGTTTTGTTTTTAGTGCTGAGCGGAAGCCTCTCAAACTTTTCAGATGCTTACAGAAATAATCAACTTCTGAACTCCGTGACAAATGTTGTTTGTGTATAAATTTAACTGTGAAAACGTTTGAGTGGCTTCAAAATTAGAGGGATGGCAAGCACATTGGACACAGTAAAACATCACTTGGAATAATTAGCATAGTGGGTACCCAGCCAACAATGTGTTCCTCAACCCAACAGACGTGAAATAATACCTTAAGGAGAGGAAAAAATGAAAACAGATAATAGAAGTGTGAAAAACTTGCCGTATTAATGATATTAAGACCAGATTTTGAGCATGCTTGTGTAGCCATGTATTTTTGTAGAGCGGGGGAAGGTTTGCTGTTGGAGGGCTGAGAAAGGAGCTAGAGGTGGGCTTCAGCCTGGCCAGAGCTGTGGGTGATCAGGTTGGTGAGGGTGCCACAGTGGTACCTCATTTGGATTGTATTTTCTGTCCATTGTGAAAATTTCTGATAGTTTCTAACTCAAAATCCAGCAGTCTGTATTTCGGTCTGGAAGTTTCTTCGAGTGACGCGTCACACTGAGTCGCTCACAGAGGTGACAGCTCCCTGCTGGAGGTGACAGCACCGTGGTCGGTAGCGGATGACCTTGTGTGTTGAATGTGCGGTTATGAAAGACTTATATAAATCCTCTCTTTTCAGACTCCTGCTGAACAGGCCAAAGCTAGATTACAGCTGGTTCTTGAGGCAGCTGGTAAGTGTTGCTATTATATGTAAAATTGTATTCCTCAAAAATGTATTTAACTTCCGTAATATCAGAAAAATGAGACCTGTCAAGTCAGTAATTTTATGTTTGGTGAATGCCAAGTCCCTTTCTCCATAGCTCACTTCAATTTCTGGTTAAGATGACACTGGTGTGCATAATCATTGGGACTTAGTAAATCCCTTTAAGGAGATAAAAATAAATAATTTTTGTTAGTTGTTGAGAACCAACACTCAGACTTCATGTGTTTGTCCTCCTGCTGTGGCTGCTCCTGAGACTTTATTCTATGGTTTCAAAAATTTGGGGTTGTATCTTTATTTTTTAGCACTGAGAAATAGTAACAGAAATACATTGCAAGCTTTACAGAAGACTCGGATCAAAAGGGTGTTCTACACTCTACCTCTCTGCAGAGAGAAACGTTCCTATTTAGTCCAGCACTAGTAAGAAGGGAAGGCAAGATACATATCTTGGTAAACACTTTTAATTTTGGAACCTTTAATTTAAATAAAAATTGGAGTAATCCAGTGATTTTATGCCAGGTTTAAAACTTCAAAGAAATTGTTGTCCTGTTGTGCCAAAGATGAGAATATCTTTCCTTTTATTCTGCCTTTGGGTTTTTTTTTGCAAATGTTATATCTAAGTCCACATTAAAGCTCAGAGATGTGGTTGTTTACAAATGGACGCTTTGGTGGTTTATTTTTCCTAATCCTAGCTTTGACATGCACTTCTCAGGGGTTTTTCCTCCGTGGAATTTGCTGTGGATTTGACCCGTGGTGTAACTGACCCTGAGGTTTGTTTCGCTCCTTGTCCCCACAGTGGTCACCCACCCTCATGGTGGGGTGGGGTGGGGTGGCTGGGCACCAGCTCCTTGCTGGCCTGGTACAGAGGGGTTGGTCCTCTCTTCACCCGGGCTCCAAGTGGTTATTTATAGAAGTTGTTTGTGTTTGGATGCGCTTACGCTGTGATTGGGAAAACATGATTCAAGAACCTTAGGATTGTGGAACTTACAATAAATTTATAAGCCAATAATGATCCTTTTATATGACATTACTGGATGTTCTTTAGGTACTTGTATTTGTCTTCAGATTAACAAAATAATGATTTAATGCTCTAAAGTGGTAGTCTCTCTTGAGGCTTGTAATCCTAATTAATTTCTATATCTTATTTTAATATTCCTATTAAAACTCTGACAGTTATGCCTAAAGGAAAACTTTCATAGTATTTCATATGCGGTGTAATAAATAGATTGCACATCTTTTGTTCAGCTTTCATCTTTCATGTATGTATTTTTATGTATTTAAATGCTTTGTGTATGTATTTATATGTATATTTAAGTTCTAAACAGCAATTTCCAAGAATTGCCTTTTTTTTTCCCCCCTCTTATGGGAACCTTCAGTTTTCAAAAATGCCCATCACCTCACATTGCTTTTTTTTTTTTTTTCCAAAAATGCATCTAGCCTTTTGTATTGTGTACCTTCAAATGTATTCATTGTTCTCCTTAACTTTAAATAATTCTTTGAGTATATAATTATAATATAGATGAGACAGCACTGACCTAAAAAAGCACAATTTGGGTATACTACTCGCATCTATCACACCTCGTTTTTTTAATTTAACACCTGGGGAAATGTATAAAAGATACCTGTGGGCTGTATATCATCATGGCCTGGGTCCCAAAAAATTTCCGAAATTTGACACTGTTAAATTTAAATATTTGCAACTGAAGTCTGAAACTTACATGAAGCAGCAAGCTGTTCATAAATAACTCACGTGAGTTAATCTGTTTATTTCTCCTACCACCCAAAATACAGAAAAAAGTTCTTTCCTGGCTTTGTTTAAGTCTCCATAATCTCAGGCATTTATGAGATCATCCCCCCACCTTTTTCCCCCCAGTCCTATATTCAGTCACTTAAATTGAATTTTTATTAATATGGTGTGAGAGGAGCTTTGGAAACATTAATAATGTTGTTTCAGTGTATTTACAGTGTGTTTATTCATTGCAAAGTCAGCACTTTTTTCACCCTTAACTTTAAAAAAAAAACTAAAAGAAATCTGTTAGACTGTTACCGAGCTGCTTTTTCAAGGAGTTCACGATCAACAGGTTAATCCTTGTTGCTGTTGTAGCATGATGCTGTGTGATTTCATTGTATATAATGCAAATTTAAATCTGTACTCAGTAATGACAAACAAAGCTGTTGCTTGCATACGTAGTGCTTGGTGCAGGATCCATCTCAAACTTGTGAATTAACTTGTAGAGGATCTGGCTGCACACGTTATGGGAATTGCTCCAGTCCTACTAAGCGGCAGAAAAGACCTGTGCTTTAATCAAAATGTATTAACTACACCTTAACAGTCGTTGATGACACTGTACTCCTCTGTGGTTTGGACAAACATAACAGTCTCACTTTCTGCAAGTGCTTCTGATGATTTCCATATCTTACTATACTTTGAAAGAATTAACATAGAGAAAATTCACTTTGCTTACTTGGCAGCTTTTTTTTGTTCTTAATGTACTGGAAATGCCTTTGGGTAAACATAACACCGATATTGCAAACGGTACCTAACTCTGTAGAGGGGACAACATATATGAAATGTTAACGTGCATAAGATGAAGGTAGTCTATAAAATATCAGCGTATGCTCGAAGGGCAGCCTAATTTTCAAGTCAAGCTGGTGGCAGGTTTTGAAGTTTGCTTAGAGCCTTGCCCAGCAATACATTGATCTAATACCTGAGTTTATAATTTGCTATTCACCATCACATCATAATGCTCCAAATTTAACTTCTTTATTTTACTATCTAAATTTCCCTTTGGTTAGCCCCATCAAAAGATCTGAATTCCAATGTATTCTTTGTCAGTGCTCCTACCCTAGATTAAAGCATTGTATTGAAAAAGGTAAGAGAAATGGGGACAAAAGTTTCTTGTGTGCATGTGGAAAAATTGAATGTGTGTGGTACTGGACATTCATTTTGAGAAAAAATACTACCTGTAAGTAATGATACAACTGTGCAACATGTCCCTGCTGAAATGGAGAAGTTAATTTATCATGTTTGTGATGGAAGTGGTATTAGAATGTAGCTTTAATGACTGATATTGACTAATTAAACATAGCTAAGGAGTGGTGGCGGGTTAACCGGCACTCTGCTGGGAATACTGTCGCACCAACGCTGCCTGCCAGCTCCTCCAGCCTGTGTGGGTACGTGAAGAGTCAACCCACCTGAGCTTCTTCAGGAGCAGTTCTTTATCATTGATAACTGGTTTGTTTGAAACTTCTCTGGGGCACCCAACATCAGAAGGACATGGCCCTGCTGGAGCAAGTCCAGAGGAGGCCATGAAGATGGTCCAACGGCTGCAGCAGCTCTTCTCTGAGGGCAGGCTAAGAGGATTGGTGGTGTTCAGCCTGGAGACGAGAAGGGCTCCAGGGAGACCTTATAGCATTTTCCCGTCCCTAAAAGGACTATAGGAGGGATGGGGAGAGGCTCTTTATCAGGTGTGTAGCAATAAGATGAGGGGGAATGGTTTTAAACTGAAAGAGGTGTTACATGATTTTAGTCTATTTAGATTAGATATTAGGAAGACATTCTTGACTATGAGGGTGGTTAGACACTGGCCCAGGCTGCCCCATTCCTGCAGGTCAGGCTGGATGGGGTCAGGCTGGATGGGACTTTGAGCAACCTGGTCCAGTGGGAGGTGTCCGGGTCTGGGATGGGGGGATTGGAATTAGATGATCTTTAAGGTTCCTTCCAACTCAAACTGTTCCATGATTTTCTCAGAACCCAGAACATATATAGAATTGAAAGAAAATTATTTTATGTTGGGGCTTAAATTCAATTGCTTTCTTCAAACTGGGCACAAGAACAAATACATATTTGTATGCAATATACATGCATTTTTTTAAGAGAAAGCATTTAGGCTGTTGCTTTGTCAGAGAGCCGAATGTCTGAAGATACCATGTTCAGTATTAAAAGCAGGTATTGCCAACCTCTCTCCAACCCTGGGAAATATCACTTCAAGTGCTGGTTGCACTCTGCCCTTGTGCATTGGGCTAGTGAAACAGCTCACCCTGCTTGTGCACTAAGCACTGCTGACAACAGCATTAGCTACAGGCAAGAGATGCTCTATAAGGGCTATGATTCCCAAAATAATTTAGGTACTAAAAATTTTAGATAATCCTTGTTTTGCTTTGCTCTTCTTCTGGCATTTATGTTAGAATTGTCTTCTCAATCTGTGGGCATAATTTTTTGCTTCACGTCAACCTATTGACATGGAAATCATGTAGCTTTATCACTGTGGCTTTTTAAGCAAGAGAGAGAAGGTGGTATGTAAGAATACCCTAGTAATGTTATGGATTTAAGGAATATTTGAAAGTGCTTTCAGCATGTCACCTTTTCCAAGTCCTGTTCTAGTACAATGACGATAGTTTAAAAAAATTAATTATATGCTGTTGTGTTCCTTTCATATCTTCACTGCTTTCTTCATCACCAGAGATGCTTGATTTTAGGGAAGGTAGGTCCAATGGCCAACTGTTCAGCCTCAGAAGAAATTGTAGATGTTTGGTATCTTGGCAAAATCTGCTGTTAGAATCTCACTTAGATATTAATTTAGGAAACAGCAACCGATTTCTCAGAAAGCCAAAAGATCACACAATCATAGATAGCAAGTAGTAAGCCAGACTCTTTAATTGTTTTTGGGTTGTTTTTGTTTTTGTTTTGTTTTTTTTTTGGGAATTGTGACTTCTGTTTTCCTGTTGTGGGAGAGATGGTAAATGTGAAATACCTTATTTGTGAGGGGAGGAGGGGAAGATGGCCATTTTTATATTCAGGTAATATAGTGCTGTCAAGACATTTTATATCCAAGTCCTTCATTCATACTGACTTTGCTATGCACTTTGTTAAATTACTTTTTTCTTTTTTGGTGTAGATTAATGTCAGTATCTTCATTCTTATTAAGCAGGACAATACTTGAAGATACTGTAGCACTCCACTTTTAATTTTTAAGTCATCTGATTTTTGATTTATAAAAACTGTCATTCAGTAGAAATTGTTGGTCTCGGCTATAAATTTATATTTGCTCGATGTTATTTACTTACCCTTCTTAATATTGCGATACAAGAAAGCCTTTTTAGCATCCTCTAACAATATCGCAGCAACTTGCCACGTCTGAGCAGATGTTAAGCAGGCAATAGTTGAATGTTAATTTTGAGAGGGTGGTATGTTTAAGCCTATCTGAAGTATGTTGCATGTGGGCCTTCCAGACTTAGCTACAATGCTTTGTCTCTTGGGAGAGTTTTAAAGCTAAACCTCTTTCTTTTTGTCACTCTATATGGACTCTCTCAAGTCAGTATAAAGCAGATCATCCCTTGGCTAAAGCTCTTCAGCTTTTGTTATTGGGCTCTGTAGACCTGTAATTAGGCCTCCTGGCAGGCCTTGCAGGCCAGTTAATGGTCATATGGAGTTTCTGTGAGGCAGGCTGGCTTTGTGTAAATCCTTCGTCGGGATACGTTTATGGGTCACTTCCTACCAGGACGGGGCTTTGTGCTGCTGCCCCACGGGCAGAGAGGGAGCAGGTTCCCTTGACCATCGCCAGCTCAGTTCGCGGTGCACAATCTTCCCGGCTAATCCCCAGTGTAAACAGAGGATTTAGCTGAGCTTCTGTCACTTACAGTTGCCAAACCACTTGGGTGTCTGTGATTTCTTTCCCAGACTTCATTAGCGAGAAATGGAGAAGCACAGAAGATTTGGGCTGGGGTTTTGTCTTAAACGTTTTCTTGCTCTTGTCACTAATTTTAAGGAAAAAGTTTGCCCTACATTGATTTCTGCCTTGCTAAAACCCCTAAGCTTAACAGCAAACCTCAACACTTTAAAGACAGTTAATGTGTCCTGTAATTTGCTGTATGGCACCCTTTTTTTCTCCTAAAAATTAAAATGTGGATGAATATTCCAAAATGTAAATCTCCTGATAAGAAATAGCACATGGGCATTTCGAACCATCAATCTGGCTGCCTTCTCCAAATTAGTCTAAAAGTTTTTTCTGTGGTGATAAGCTAAAATTTCTTACTCTCCATATAAAGACGATGACAAAAGGCAATTGATCTGGCTTTTCAAAGGTCTAGAGTTGAAATAAGTGACTGATCTATTTTTAGAATATGCATCTCAATCTATCATTGAAAGAACATTCAAGAATAGAGCACTTTTGTGCAAAGAATTTTGGACAGTTTTTTTTAAAGGAGACACTAACATGACATTAGCAATATGCAGTAAAAATTGATGAATACAAACCATAAGCATTTAACATTTATCAGATCTGTTTGGCAGCAATTCTGGATATTGGACATTTAACTCATTATCTTTGAATTATACTATCAGATTGCTCCCTTTAATTTTATACCATGCATCTTCATTACATTTTACATATTCCTTAAAGAGAAAATAATTGAATATAACAAGTATTTTCTCTTTAGCTGCTGTAAAAATGCAAGTGTTTACAATACTGCTTTTTTTTTTTTTTTTTTTTTAAATCTACCCATTACAACACGCGTTACTGGGGAGAAAAATCCTAATTTGCACTCAGTGCCTACTAAATAAATAGTCAAATATTCTCTACTTTCTGGTATCAAAATGGCTCATAACAGATGTGGCTGAAAGGACCACATACGTAGACTGTATGATTTTAGTCTGGTGGAACTAATAGGATCACTTGCTACTTCATAGATTCTTGCTTTTCTTTTACTTTAATAAAAACTGTTTAGTTAAGTAGGATGGCCTCTATTTTGGTCTTTTCTAATGATGCAAAGTCTTAAGGCAGGCAGGTGGCAACAAGTATGAGCAATTTCCTTTTGTTGGTGCTTATTTTTAAATGCCAAATTTATAAAGTGTTTATGGAGTTCTCATTTTGATTATGGCTTTCTTACTTTTGATTTTGCTATTTATGTTCTTTCCACTGAAAATTCAATGGCCTTAGTTTGAATTTCTAATTAAGCAAACAATTGTAGAAGTGTGGGTAATGTGTTCATATATATGCACAAAAGATGAAATACTATGTTAAATATTTCACTGTTAAATAGAAATTTAAAAATAGCTTTTAAAATAATGATTCCCCCAGAAATTTGGAGAATTTGAACTTATTACAAGTTTGAAAGTTGCTAAACATTGAAAAAGAGATTAATACAGTTACTATGTGGGTACGCTCAGTTTAATTCAATATAAAATTCTTATTTCTATCCATTTCAAACAGTTGTTTTGGGTATTGTCTGTTGACCCATTGGATAATTGAATTTTACTTCTTTTTATATAAAAATCTCAATTAAGGTGAGCAAAGATGTCTTATTGAACTACTGTTTCTATGTATGACAAACACAAAGGTAGGCACTAAAATTGTTTATGAAAGTGTTTTGTGCAGCATCTCTTGAACCCCAAGCTAAGGAGAATTTGAATGAATAGGAGTTTGTTCCTATTGAAACCACCTCCAAGCAAGCAAGACCTGGACATGTGTCAGTGAGCAGTGGTGAGTGCAATGGCCAAGCATCCCTCCTCCCACAGCAGCTCCCAGGGTCTGGCGGCGATGCTGCAGGATATCCTCCTGCCCTCCTGGGACTCCAGCACAAACCCAGGGACCTGGACACGGGGTGGGAAGAGCTGTGTCAAATCACCACATCTTCAAAACAGCTTGTCCAGGTCCCTGGGTTTGGCTGAATTGACCAAAACCCAGAATGACAGATGGCCCTTCTACCCCCCCCTCCAAAAAGAGAGGAGAGGAAGAAATAAGGAGATCCCATCAGAGGCAGCTTGGTCACTTCTGCTGCATTCCAGGAAGCCCTCCGAGAGGGTTTTCAGGCACAGGATCAGGACCTTGTATGTTGTTATGCTGTAGGAGTCAAAATAGCATGTAGTAATTTTTGAGGATTAAATTTGTATCGCGCTCTTTTACTGAAAACAAGCTATTAAACCATTAAAAACAGAGAAAAAATGGACTAAAAGAAGTTTGAGGCTTACCTAGCAAAGTTGTCCCTGAGACAAGAGAATGAGACTGAGAACTTGAGAGGGAAATGAAGAGGAAGGTAGATGGAGGAAAGATAAAACAATTGTTCTGAATATGTACACAAGGCATTCTTATCACAATGCATCCTTGCTGACAGGTTTTTTTCAAATGTTAAGATAATTATCTATTTATTTGCACGTTAACATTAAGAGTTGACTGGTAAAGGAATGACCAAACACGTGCACAGATGTAGTGTTTGGCACTGATCAAGATTTAGGCTGGCAGTAGTGAGTAACACTTTGGTTAAATGTGGTGTGTTCTAAACAGAGATTATTCATCATTGATTAACATAGGAAATACAGAAATGCATGAAACAGTAGTGTCTTGCAGTTGTGAACTGCAAAAACCTAATGCAACAAGGATTCCCCCCATCCGCACCCTTTCCAGTTGACATAAAAACATACGTGGTGACCCTTTCATGCATACCAATTAGGATGCAAAGAGATAATGATAAAGTTTGTTGGACTGCTACTGTTCTTGAATGGCTCAGTAACAACGGGTTATTGCTTTTATCCAGCTGTGTCTGATCTGGGTGATGATTTCACCCACTGCTCTGAAAGAGAGATTTAAGTGGCTGTTTATTGATACCCCAAGTACCAAACCTGAATTATGTTCATCAGCCTCATGTCTTGTTTTGTCTGTCTTACTGAGCACTTACAGCCAACTGGTAGAGGCTTTGGTAGATGCTCTGAATGTGCCCACTACTTGTCTCAACTCAGTATTGGAGATGAATGGAAGAAACCACATATGTGGATTTCACTAGATCTTTTTCTTCCACAAATTATTGCTTGGAAGTGTCTATTAACAACATCTTAAATCCAGCCTGCCACAGGCAGACAAGAACCTTGATTTCTATTGCCTCCAGATTTTAAAGAGAGGGCATTAGGTGCTTAAGGCAATCCAAAAGTCTTCTGAATATCTTTCCATTCTTTTATAGAAACACTAGAAATAAAACTGCAGTTTCATCCACTAAAATGAATCAAAAAATCCTGCATCTTTTCCCAAGAATTTTGTGTGCTCCTTAGTATGCTCATATACCTGAATTTCCCATTCACAGACTCAAAAGTTTCCATAGTATATGCACCTCCTGCTGTAGGTACATATTTGAAGATAGAAGACTTTATCCTATTCTTGCAAACTAGCTAATTTAGGAAACTCATCTAATTATGGAGTTAGTGAACCCAGTTTCTAGGTCAACTGCTGATTGCTACTCAGCAGATTTCTATGTCAGAAACCATTTAGTTGACATCAGCAGGAAGACCTTTCAAAAAAGCTCTGAGTGATATAAAAATTAAATGGTTAAAAAAAAATCCGAGAATATGTTGGAAAAAAAATTTATGGTAGCTAATTTTTATATTGTGTGTTTTATGAGAATTGCAGGTATTTTAAGACTGAATTTCAGAAAGATGCAGAAAGTATTTGAACTCACCTGGATGGTGTACACCAGTGAGCTTCATAGCTATACACAAGTGATTATGCAAATACATTTCTTCATACATTACTTGCTCCAAAAATGTTTCCAAAGCTACATAATTTCATTGGAGTACTAAAAACCCAATACTTTCTGCATGCAAAGTGACCACTATATAAAAAAGAGTCATTACTCCAAGTAATTACTTTTTTAACATGTTAATGGTCTTGTCCTTACAGAGTATGTGATTTTGAAGTGCAGCTGTTTTGTGTCATTGGTGAGCAAAGTAAATATTTGATTAATCAATAATTACTTCAATAATTAATTCAACTTCATTTTCATGATTGCTGAAAAAATGCGGAGTTCTAATTAAAAAAGTTTGGGTAGAGAATGAAATCTCTTTGAAGCAATGACTTTTGCAATTTTTAATACCATAGTATTGGTATCCAAATGCCATTCACTTCATGAACCTCGTTTAGGCTCTTACAAGAGGTTAAAAAAATGCTTTGAACCATTTCTGTAGAATGTGGTTTTTCTTTTCTAGTTTGAGGCCGATGAGTAGTTGCTAATGTAGAGATGCCATAATGTAAAACAGAGCCTATAAGCAGACTTTACAGTATCTTTATTAGTTAATGAACATTTATTGCCTTCAGAAATCATTCTGAAGCCTTTATTATTTCTATTTTTTTTGTTAGATTTTTTTTTTATCTGAGACCTGCTTTTTGTGCTACCAAGAAACAAAAGTATCTCAGGCTTATATTATAACTAATGGGTTTTCAGTAATATTGTAGCATATGGTATACATGATTTTGATGCAAATATGTGTGCTAATTATGTGCAGATGAATCTTTCAGTCCTGCTATTGATCTTAAGTCAAAGACAATTTTTCAGTTAGCTTAAGTTTTGTATCAATTCATATTTAGCAACTTTGCCCAGTAATTTAATTATATGCTATTTCGGCTGCAGAAACCATATGTGGCTAGTTTCCGTTTAAGTATGCCTTTTGGGAGATGTTATGTCTTAATGCTGGTAGCAAAATATTTTTATATTTTACCTGATCTGTTGCACTGTCTTCTCTGTATAGGTGCCTGCTTTGGTCTGTGGTCATTAAGGCATTAGCCAGAACTCAGGCCCCTAAAATCTCTTTATGATAGTATATACTCTGTAAGATGTTAGATGTTTATCACCCTTCAGTTTAGATTTTCTACGAGTGAAACTGGAGAGCGTTTGGCTGGATTTTATAGCGTGGATGCCCAGAAAAGGCCTTTAAAGTGCTCGATCTGCTCAGCAGATCTGGCTTGAGCTGGTGGGCATGAACCGTGTGTTTAAATGTCCAGGGCCTCTCTGTCTGATTTCCAGATGGGAAGTGTGCCAGAGTCCCTCCTTCAGCTTGCTTGTAAGTGGAAAAGAAATAAAATGTCCTTGCTCCTTCTCACTGTCATGGTGGTGTACTCTGCAAGTTTTTGAGTGTGAAGATGGTTCTGGGGGCCCTGTTTTTCCTCCAGCTGGCAGGCATTTCCAAGGCACCTATAATTTAATAGGTAAATGCTCCCTGGTCTATCAACAGATTTTAGGTCGCAGTGCAGTTTTGAGGTAGGGCAACTGTTTCGGGAGTTCTACTGACTTGCCAACAGTCAAGGACAGTCTGTGATAGAGCAGGGGCATGCCTTTGTCCTGGAACTCGGTGCCATGTGTGACCATGTCATCCTTTTTTCCTCCTTAGATTAGAAGTTCTAATTAGTAATTACAGCTCTATCTGCTGTTATGTTTCAACTGGGATTAGAACTTCAGCCTTGTCTAGAAATAAACATTGCTGTCTGTGAAGCAAAGGTACCTGAACTGTAGATATAGAATCAATTATCATTATTGTATTTAAGTATATACTCAAAGGAAAAAGGCAGACTTATAATCAAAGTTGAATATTTCTGTTTGTTGGTGCTACTGCACAAAATACTCTAAGTTTAAGAGCTGGATATTGATGGAGTTAATATTGACACTGCACAGTGCAGCCCATTCTGTCTCAAAATCCCTATTGGAACTAAATGCTTCTGCATCCAACAGTCTTACTTTAAGTATCACTGGTGCCTGCTGCCTGCCAACTAAACCTCCCGGGTGCTTGACTTTAGACGACTTGTTTGGTTTGCACGGAGCAGAGGAACCTGAAGGCCTCTCCGCTGAGAGAGGTTGTTGAGTCTTGAGGTCATAGGAGGAAATCCTCCTCTCGGTGCTGCAAGGTACAGGTAGCAGTCGTGCTGGAAAGTTTGTGTGCTGTGGTTCAAACTGGGGCACCAGTGCAGCCCTAAGGGTCTGGGGACTGCCCTGAGCTGGGGGAGCAGTTGTGCGAGAGCCTGGGACCATGAGGCAGTGGAGCAGCTCGCTGGCTTGTCCTGGTGTTTGGAAGGAGCAGCAGGGTGAGATCCCATCATTGTGTGTGTGGGAGTCCTGTCATTGCATGTGTGGCTGAAGCTGGTGGGCAGTGGGCAGTTCAAACTCAACGTGGTGTCCTTAACAATGTTGGTGACAGCCCTTCCTGAATGCAGCCCCAATTCTCGCAAACTTTGAAAAACTTCTTTTGTTCTTCTGTTCAGTAACAAAGTGCAGAGTCATTCCTGAACGCTAATGGCGTGCAGAAGTACAGTCTGGGTTTAAAAATCTTAAAGCCTGGAAAAGACAGCAGTAATTTGTGAATATTGGTATCTATAAGATACACACACACACATACAGATGTATATACAGTCCATGGGCCTTTTTTCCTCTTAGTTCCCTGTTAATTCAGCTGAGCTCACTTACCTACTTGTTGAATATGTTAATTTGCACCATTTTCTTGAAATATTTCACAGCAATTGAAAACCAAAACCTGCCACTTCTGTGTTTTTCGTATTCATCCTGTCAGGAAAACCTGAAATACAGGCACATTGCTCTGAATTCTGGAGTACAGTCATCCAGCACCCAAAGATCTTGTTTCGTGCCTACATGATCTTCTTGTAAATCATATATATTAATTTTTTTCACTTGAACCAAGAACAGTATTTAATGAGAGTAATAAAATTCTTGTTTTACAGTTATTGAAAGAGTATTTATCACAGCTTTATTAAATATGGAGAACTAAGTGTGCCATTTTCTCCAAGTGGTTTCGTTTGCTCGTGTTTTCTTTGTTGACCCAAATGAATAAAATTAGAACAAACAATCTCTGAGTCATTTGTAATCAAGAGCTGATTAATGGAGTTTGGTTTCATAGCCATTATTCATTCAAGAACACCTGATATCTTTCCCATAAACAAATTGTGTTTGTCCAAATTAAGAAATTAAATGAAGCATTTGATGAGTTTATGATTGACCCTTCTAACTCTGAGCCCATTAGTCAATGTCATTATCATACAAAACTCTTTGACTAATGTGCTGTCTGAAGAAGCATGTGGATTTATTATGATTTCTGATTAATGCATGCTGCAAGCCAAACTACTAGATTGTAATAATTTTTGGATTTTCATTTTAGCAGTCGCTGAAGATTTTCATCTGTGATGAAATGCATTTGTGTCCCATTAGATTTAGAGATGATTATGAGGTGTTGACTGAATAAATCGTAAAATATAGTGGTGAATATTTTGCAAAGAAGACTTTTTTTTTTTTTTCCTCCCCAGTGCTGCAATTGTGTTTGGCTCTTTATAAGGATGACCACCTATCGTTTAATAGCAACTTTGGTGTGACTTCAGAGAAATTCTAATAGTTAGGAGAATACCAGGAAGAATTTCTATAAAAATAGTTTTTATCTTCCTCTTGTTTTGCTCATGCTTGTTTTATGGAATTTTAATATCTGTATTTTTAAGAATGTGGGTGTGTTTGGTTACTTTGGTTATTTCAACAGGATTTTACATGACAATATTTTCTGCCTACAAGAATACTCTTGAAAGGCAGACTTCTATAACAATTAGATTGCTTTGTCTTTTAAAATACTATAAATACTATTCTTATAAGAGTTTTTTTCAGTTTTAGATAGCTAAAATGATTACTTTTTAAAAAATTTGCTCTTTTAAAATATAATTCAAATGAGCTTTGTAAGAAGGGGAGATAAAGTATTACCTTCATTTCTTGGAAAACTGGTGTTTTCCACAGTCTGTGCTTTCACAGTGTTTTGAGAAACTGTCATTTTTTAAAATGTGACATTATGAAAATGCAGTCTTTGGAGGAAAAAAATGTTTTCTCACTAGGAGAATTAATTTTTTTCTGAGGTGTAAAAAGCATACATGTTGTATGTCTATTTTAAATGGTAAATTTTTAATTTGGGTATTTGCAATACAACCAGGAACTTTATCGGATGTTTCACTTCTTTGTTTCTAGTCCACCGTTCTGTATTCCTTCTTTTTTGAGAGGCAGGGTAGAAGTCATGCTCTGCAATCTTCACAATTCCTAGCTAACACTACTTGTGCTCATTGGAAATTGCTGCTTGTAGATATCAGAACTTATTTATGGTGTTTTAATTTTAAACAGAAAAGCATGCAAATGTACTTGGAGAAAAATACAAAAACGTGTCAGAGGTGTGGAGAAAACCAAAAAACGGGCATAAAGCTTTAGCTCACAGGAGAGATTATATTATCTTTTTCTATAGAGGAGTGAAGTTGCTTCCATATGTGCCAAAGCAGTAACGTGCCTAACCATACCAAACCAATAATACGAACTAGAACCAGAATTAACTTAGAAAAGGGTGGGAGAGTTGTTGTGTTCTGTCTGTGGTGGGATATTGCCTGTCCTGGTAATGAAATGCACTTTTACCCTCTACCAGCATCCTGGTTAACTCATGCAAAAGAATTGTTTTAAAGACCACATAGCTCCAGTCTCTCAGCTACTTCAAATAACGTATCATATGTATTAGTAATTTTGTCTAAAGACAAATGAGTATTTTCCCTTTGGAAAAAGTCCCTGCCAGCTAGAAGCCTCACATGGTATACTCCGGGAGTGTCACATAATAACAATTGAAGAACGCATTCAGAGAGTTTATTAAAAAAAAATCTCCCAAATATGTGATGAATAAACCTAACATTAACTGCCTAGAGCTATATTTGCCTGTAGCATTTAAAACTCCTAATTCCTTGTCTGGTGTTTGGCTGTGTAGGGGGACCTGAACAAGCACTAGCAATCCTTTTTTTGATCCAACACCAAAGAGTGTGAAAGGGAGAAAGAGACAGAGACATGAGTTAAAACATCACCCTGGATGCTTTTTAAGAGCAGTTAAATAATAAAATAATAGAGACAGTGTTTATTATTTACTTGAACAGTGTATTGGCAGATATAAACTATATATATATGTATACACACAGAGAAATATAGTTGTATTTCTCTAGCCTTTTTTTTTTAAAATAAAAAGCTAGACTTTCATTTAACACTCTTCCAAATGTGAATCAATATGCAAAAGCAAGAAAAGTTTGCACTGAATTAAATTTGCAGCCAATGGTTTCAGCCATGTTGCCACAAGCTTATTGAAGAATTGCACTGTGATAACATGGGAAAGGGCAGAATGGTGTCTTTAATAAAAGGTGAGAGTAATGAAAACTTGTGTCCTTTGCCAAATCACTTGTATTGATTGCTCTAGCAAGAAAAAAAAAAAGTATTTCAAAACACAGCTAATGTGAACCATCAAATTGTATGCTTTTATGTCAGATCCTTCCTTTAATTCCCTTTCTATTGCTCTTCTCTATGGCTACAGTGTAATTTATTATTTAAGATTTCTGGGCAGGCTTCTTTGTTTAAACCATCATGTATCCCCTTATGTTGTTAAAATACCCAGTGAAACAATTTAATCAGGGTATAGTCTTAAAGGTTTTGAGCATTTTATGCTGTTGATTTTAAGCCCTTGAGAGTCTTCTCTGAAAAATGTTAATGATTTTATAATGGTGAGCCTCTTTGAGCCATTGCGATTCCAGTTCTATGAACTCAAGGCAAGAAAACATAAAGGGAAGACTCTGTCATGGATTCTTTCTAGAAATAAGGTTTATTCACTTTTACATTGTAAAAGAACAAGTAGTTGAAACCCTGAACTAGTCTTGCATGAGCTGAGCAGCTGAGCGCAGAGCTTCCTTCAGGCTGAGGGTCATTAACTGCAGTCAGTGGAGATAAATAAAGTGTCAGTTATGTTGTTATGCATTTATACAACACCGAAGCAGAAGGGGAAGGCAGCGATGTCTATATTTGCTTATGTTATCAAGGTTTTTAATAGAAGGAACTTGCGCTGAAACTGATAATAGTTGAACCTATGCCTAGTAGCTTATTTCAATGAAGATGCAGTGCTATAAATGGCATTCTTAGCAGTGTTTCTATTAATTAGTGTGTCAATATGAAATATGAGCAGTTTCTTTTTGGAAATTGTTTCTGTTCTTCTCACTCACGTTGATATACCCATCTGCAGCTCTCATTTTGGCTCCTGTATCCTCTTAACTTGCAGTAACACTTTGTTTCTGGATTTTCTGGTCTGAGGAGTGAGTAAAACTAAGGGGAGGAAGGAAATTAGTTGTGGAGGAGGTAAAGAGTAAAAAGCAGCTAAAATTTACATTAAGGGGAAGATATAAAGGAGGCAAAGATTAGGGCAAATGCAGGCAGCAGAGAAAAAGAAGGGCAGAGAGGAAGAGCAAACTTATTTAGCAAACTGGTGCTGCTCACATATTTGACCAGGGCAAACAAGTGCAAAATTGGAGTATCAGAATAGGAAGAATTGGTGTGCATTTACGTACTGTGTGGGAAAACATACAGTACTTCCATTTCTTGTGTCTTCCTTTTTTCCTACCTACTTCTCTGAAACTCCTGCCTTTATCAAAATCTGTCATGCATATTTCAAAAACTAGTCATCTTGGGTCTGCTGAAGCTGATGGTGTAGCATCCTCTGCTCCTGAAGAAAATCTGAAAGGCAGTTGTCTTTTGGTGTTATATGCCTGGCAAAGGAACACTCTAGACTTCAAGGAAAGAATTGAGATAGTTGCGAGTGGTACTCGGAACTGAGGACATCTCCTAGTAAGCCCCTGACTGACCAACTTAGATTTCAGCAATGATGTTGGGAAATGTCTCAGTAAGGGGATGTATTTTTTTTTCTATAGCCATAAATATGAACATCAGAATAGCCTGTGCTCCTTTGCTCCAGAGCTGCCTTTAGTACTTAAGGATGTCTCCAGTCTCAATTTAAAATACCTTGTCCAGGTGTTTGACTTTGGGTTGAAATGTTGGCTTGCACATTCCAGTCTGACATTTCTACACAGGCTTGTAGAGCACCTGGTGACATTTTAGTCCCTGCTGTAGCCATACACATGCCTCTGTTGATGGGGCTTTTATGCCAGTAAAAGCCAAAGGGCATTTTGCAGTTCTGATCAGCAGGTGGTGGAGCCCAGTCCATGAAAGGATGCACTTTTAAAGTGTGTCCTGCAGTGCTGAACTACATTTTCTGTTGTTGTTACAGCATGGCAGGTGACGAGAGGTGTTGGTTTTCTTGCTTTTTCTAGCACCTAGAATTTTAGCTTGTGCTCTAAGTTGCTATGACCATGGAATACTCCCCCCACACACACTTCTTTTTCTCTATAATGGACACATTGGAAACAAATTTGCTCCTCAACCTATATTTCTTTGACACAATGCTTTCCAGTTGAAGATGAGAAGGTAAAGATATTGTGGAAACAATAGTACCACTATTTGAGGAGAGATGACATTGGAACTGGAAAGTTTTCATGGGTTTTTTCCCACACTTTCTCATTCATTTTTCAATCTACATGCAGTTTACTGTTTCATTATAATAAGCAGCTTTTTCATAGCTATATTTGAAGTACAGAATTCACATTTACTTTATTCAAAGAAATTGTGCTTGAAATATGAAAAATAAGAATTAAAAAAATAACTTTTAATGTATGCATTAAATCTATGTATTTTATAAAATGCCTGTAGTCATTAAGATAGATTCTGAAAACGCTATCGTATATCTTGTTGAAACCTAGACCAGAAATGTAATTCATCATGTGTTCAGTTAGATGTGTATCATAGAATTATATAATGGTTTAGGTTGGAAGGGACCTTAAAGACCATCCAGTTCCCACCCCCCTGCCCTGGGCAGGGACACTTCCCACTAGACCAGGTTGCTCAAAGCCCCATCCAGCCTGGCTGTGAACATCTCTGGATCTCTGGAGATCATCTAGTCCCACCCCTCTGCCAGAGTAGGTTCACCTAGAGCAGGTTGGACAGGATCACATCCAGATGGGTTTAGAATGTCTCCAGAGAAGGAGATTCCACAGCCTCTCCGGGCAGCCTGTTCCAGTGCTCTGCCACTCTCAAAGTACAAGAAGTTGTTCCTCATGTTTAGATGGAACTTCCTATGTTCAAGTTTGTGCTCATTATCTCTTGTCCTATCGCTACACTCCCTGATCAAGAATCCTTCCTGTATCAAGAGCAGCAGATTTACCTGAGGTGAGGGCCAGGTGTCAGAATTACCACAGCTTCAAGAGTTATTTGTGGACCAACAGAAGTGCAGAGGAGAAATATGTTTATTTACTTCTGTTATAGCCCTCTGTCTTTCTCAAGTGTTTGTTTGAGATAAATTATAATCAAGATTGCCACTGAAATCCAAATTCAGGTGATGGCAAACACATGAGCTGCTGGAATCAAATGGCAGAGTGACTGCAGGCAGTGGCTGCAGGCAGCAGGGGAGCTTTCCTGCTCCCAGGGATGCTACGGCAGTGGCTCTGCTGCACTATAATAACCTACCAAGATAATTAAGGAATATTAATCTTTGGGGCTGTACTGTTTCCAGGTTTTTACTGCAATGTGTCTGCACAGATAGAATTTTTAAAAGCATAGTGAACAGGCTTATTCCTAGCTTTTTTTGGGGGGAGAGAAACGTACTTTTCTGAATGAAACCACTTCATGTGCCCTTCCGCTGCGCAGTGTTTCTGTGCAGAGGACACGTTGCCGGCACCAATTAGTTGTCATTAGAGCTTGCTTGGTGGCCCTGGCTGGCTGCACCTCGTCTGTGCCTTTAAGCTGTACATTATTGATGTTTTATTCAAAGACGCACCCTAGAAACAGATGATAAAATGTGCTGTGCTCTTCAGCAGATAAATTTACAGTATTCAGCTGTTTGTAGGTGATTATGCAGGGCTGCAACAAAATAAAGCCTAAAGCATCATATTAGCTGTGCTGTTTATATGGGTGCTAATACACTTTGAATAAAACCCTCAATTACTAAGCACTTTTGAGTCCTGACAAGACAGTCCCATGACGTTAATGGTATCTTTATAACCTTTTTAACTTCTTGTTTCTCTGACAGAGCACTACAATAACAGCAATGGGTTTGCCCTTGGCAAGCAAAAACTCATTTTGAGAGGATAATAAGTATTTACTATTTAAATAGCTGGCAATAAAATTTCTCTGAATGAGATTTTACTGAGAAAATACAAACTGATTAAATTACTTTCTTTAATGGACTGGTGAAGCATGTAATAATAGTTTGTTGAAGCAGCAAGTCCAATGTTTTGCTCTTTCCAGAGGTTTTTCTCGTTTCTTTTTTTCCCTGAAAATACAAGCTGATTGTTTTTCTAAGTAGAACTTTTGACTGGAAAACTTACACCAACCTTTCCATCCAAGTCACAAGATATTTTTTCACCTTAGATGTGAGTAATAATCTCAGATGTTGACAGCCAGCATTATAGTTGCAAAGAGCTTTGGGAATCCTTAAATATTCTTGCAGAGAATTACTATCATCTGGCGTTAGGGGACATGCAGAAACATGTGGAATGTGATGTCAGCTTATATCTTAAAAATAGGTATTTCTTGGGAAACTACGTAGCATGCACTGCGTCTCAAACCAGAACATTTTGCAGAACAAAACTAGTTTAATAGCTGGGTATGTTCCAACAGAAGGCTATTTCCCAGGTGATGTGGAATATTTATGAGATTAAGAAAAATGTCCTTTAAAGTACGTGTACTAGAACAGATTCTATTTAAAATATTCAGGTTTATTGTATTTCTAGACAAATAATGTCCTGCTAAATAAACGTAGAAAAAAAGATTATACTAAAAGAGCAGGTTTTTACAGATCCTGCAAAGTGAGGAAAATGTGTACGTGTAACGCTGATTTGCAAACACTTACCTACATTCTAACTAAAAGGAGGTGACTTTATATGAGATAGGTAAGATCATCCTGAGCCATATTTTGAACAGTATTTCTTTTTAAGTCTGTATCAGTGATGGATTCTGCAGCTCATGAGAACCAAGATGCACAGTACAAATTTTGGAAATGCATAAATTTGTGTGTGTACACTAGAGCACTAATTTCACTATTTTCATTACAAGTCAAGAGAATTGCATGCTCTCGCTATAATAAAATTTATTGAAATGGGATCCAGAATATCATGTTTTTATGTTAAATATATCTGAATATGCATATCCTACAAACACCAATTTGCAGGCTTTCATTGTCTCTGAAACCCCTGGCACTGACATGGAGGGGCTTTTTTCTGGCACTTTCTAATTCCAGATTATTTGTATTCTTGGCATTAGGTAGTTTCCCTAGTACTTCCCAACATTATTAGTGTAGCCCTAGAAGAAGAAAAAAGGTAATATCTTTTTCTTTTTAAACAACAGTCACTGTATGGAACTGCTGTGATGAGCAAACAAAGTTATAATCTACACTGTATTAGATTTTAAAAATATATAAAAAACCCCACAACTTTTGCTTTCCCCAGTCGATAACTCCCATGATATGCGGTTTTGTACAGTGTAGCTCATACAATACTGCATGGGTTTATAAATTGAAATCTCACTTTTTTTGGACATACCAGACTGGATGACTGATGGCTGTATCAATTTGCCATAAAATTTTAATTATGAAATAGTTATGAATCACTGCACTTGCTTTTTAAAGTGTTAAAAAATGATGGCTTTGCTGTTTATTAAAACTTGTTGAGGGTAAAGGAAGAAAGTGGAAAAGACTCGGTGTGGGCTGGATCCTGGCCTCAGATGTTTACTTAAAAACACCATTGGAAGGTGAAGGTGTAACTTCAGAGTTGGTTTTACTGATGTACAAACAAGCCCCTTCCCTCACTGACAGCCCCACTCCCACAAAGCCTGACAAACACAATTAATTTAGTTAGTTTAACAATCCTGTGGTTGTCCAGTATAGCAGTTCATAGTCCTAGTGTCCTGTGGGACTGGGGGTTTAACGACTGTCGCCGGAGGAATAGCTGTGCAGCCTTTGTCCCTGCAGGACACAAGTATGGAAATAAACCCAACATGTTCACAGCTTAATACAATTTAAAAAAAAAAAAAAAAAGATGAAATACCTAGAGTTGTGCAGAACTTTTAATGTCCACTGCAGTCAACATAACCTGGTTTATATTATCAGTGTGTCAGATTTTGTTAACGGCTATCATATCAGAATATTTAGACATAAAAATCCCCGCAGTACTTTCACAACACTTGATATTTCCCACTTTTTTAGCTTTTGGGCTGCAAATGGGTGCAGCTGCACCTGATGTATTTGATATGTGCAGACATTACTTTAAATAATGTCTCCCTTTGAATTTTTCTTTCTGAAAATGAGATTTTTTATTATTATTTTTTTATTTTTTCCCTTTGGCTTGGCAGCCTGACTGTCAGGGGCAGGGCTTTTACACTGAGACAGAGTAACAGATTGAAGTGGTTTCAGGGCTTTAATCCCTTGGTAAATTAGCCAGCAGGCTCGCCTTTTCATGGATGTGCTAAACAACAGGTTGATGCCATTTGGGCATTAGCAAGGAGAACCACCTGAGGGAATAGGAAATGAATGAGAGAAAGATGTGGCGAGGAAGCAGCGTGTGCCTGTTAGCACCAGAGAGAAGTAATAAAGCTAAATGAGTTTTTAAAGGATAAAGTTGGGGGATTATATAGTCATTTATGATTTGATTCATGTGTAATTGATGCTGGTAATAGGAAACATCCACATTGCACTGTAAACTTAAAAAAAGTAAACAATTCAAAATACCCTTTTTATTAGAATGACTTGAGTATTTTCTCATTTTTCTTTATCATGTACATGAAACGTGCATATGAGAGTATATGCTGTATGCAGATACTAATCTTTAAATGGGTTTTGTAACTCACTGATGAGAAGAAACTTTTAAATTTATACCAAGATAAATATTTCCTGATGCTTATACAATAAGTTTGGCTTTATTAAAGTAGGTCCAAAATCTAAACCCAATTTCATTATCCATTTAAGCTTGCTTAATATTTTTGTTAGTCTTCGTTAAAAAAGTGGACGTGTGCTGCTATTTATGTTTTTATTTATTTATCTGGTAACAAAGAAGCTAATGTTACTCTAATGAAGGAAATTACTAAATTTCTGCATTTGCTGCAGTAAGAAATCAATAAGTACTTTTAGGAAATAAAACATAGAGAAAGCTGATGTGAGATTAAAAACATTCAACATACCTGTTAACCTCCCTCAGAGCTTTTAATTTTCTATTTAGAAGGGGGGGTTAGGGATCAATACAAAGATCTGTTGATAATATTATATTTAATTAGGGTAATCAAAACCATGCTTAGAGCATGACACCTGCCAGGGAGAGCTTCAAACCCATAGCAAGCAGCATGTGTTAGCAGAGGTTCTTTCGCTTGTCCATGGGCAAGAGTCCCAACTGGGGCAGCTTTTCCACCATCTCACCGGCTTTGATCTGGTTTGGGGGCAGTTCCTGCTCCCATAATGCTGTTGATCAATGATTTCCTTTCAGCGGTGATGTAATTAAAGAGCTTTAGTCAGCTTGCACTGTGTTGTCTTGAAATTTATTATTCTGGAGATTTAAAGAAGATCGATAGGGTGCAATGGCCCGATGTTGAGCGCTGAGGAGGAGGCACGCGTGGAATACGGCTCCAGGACACGGGCAGGATGTCTACCTGGGACCTGGAGCTGACCCGTGCACAGCGCAGCCTCTTTAACCAGTAGCGGTTTATTACCTATTTTTATCATATAGACTCAAAACTAGTCTAGCCTGGGTATTATTGATCTTGGTTTATTCAAAGGAGTGAAAATCAAGTACTGTAAGAAAATAGTGATTAAAGCAGTGAGGAGTGTTTTTCCTGGGATAGTTTTTACTCTGATAGCAGCATATATACAAAATTTTAAAAATAACCTTAGAATGCTAATATTTCAAAAGAAGTCCTGATAATTTTTTAAAAAAAATGTGTATAGGTCAACATAATCTAAAAGAGAAATATTGCATATTAGTGCAGCATTGTCTTGAACAGTGAATGCAACATGAAGCAGTGTATATGGTGAGAGGAACAAGAAACAATTTCTGCACAGTGAACGGTGCTGTACCAGACTCGGGAAAACTATGTATGGGTTCTGGTCTTGTTTAGCTCATATGGGTATTGTTTGCCGTCCTTTTACGAAGAAATGAGGTGTTAAGAGATAAGAGTAGGATGTATTCTTCATAGTCTGTGAAAGTATTAAGCAGGCCATAATTGTTCAGAAAATATCTGCTTACAGATCATGCACTTTGCCAGGTCATGCAGACCCTGTCTAAATCCTCAGGTGTTGTCATAAAATTTAGATCTCTGCCCTGAGGAGATCTGTTATGAGCTTTCAGGGTTCAAGACCAAAAAAACCCTACATTTTTCACATCTTCACAGTGGGAGGCTGTCTCTAATAATGTTACAAGACATGAGAATGACCTGCCGTACACACTGTTTAAGAACATAAATATCTTTTACTTCACACACCTAGACGAGAAAAGAAGTGAGTTTGGATGAGGTTGTGTCAGGTATTTGCATTTGTTTCTGTCTGTGAGGTGCTTATGAGACATGTTCCTTCCTTAAACACCCTGTTTGTATTCTTTCATAGGTAAATTTCCCCTGAAAGAATTAAAGCAAGACTGTTGCAATATATTAAAATCTAATATATACATATATATATATATACATATATAAACAAACTCTAAAAATCTCCCATTCTTTTTGTCCCAGGTAAAAAATTAGGTTCTGTGCTGTTATCAAATATCCAGCAGCTGGTGTTCTTGCTTTGCGGTGCATGCTGGAAGACTCTGATTTCTCCAAATTTAAGATCATCTGCTACTGCATCTACATGAAGTTTTTGTAATTTTTCATCATTATTTTAAATGTGTTTTTTATTATTATTACTTAATATTTAACATGACATCTATCAGAGTAAGAACTTATGAGGTTGGTCCTTAGCTGAGGCAATTGAACTATTATTTCTGAAATCAGTCACTGAAGTGGTTTTGAAAGATGTTGTGGGAATTGGCATCCTTCAGACTTCAGTACCTGGTTACTGGAGATACCTAAACACCAGCTCTGAAAGTGCTCTTTTCAGTCCTTGGAGTTACTTCACTGTGACTTTCTGTACCACCGTGTCATAAGTAAACTCTCTTATCCGTTACTTTAACCACCTTCTCTGAGTTTTAGTTTTACTCTGCAGGTTACATCCTGAGCTGTCTAATAGAGGTCACCGAGTAGGAAAGCATCTTCTCTGTGAGTGTGTTGTGTACATTAATGTGGCCATGTGAACCAGGAGGATGCTTTTACAGTGATTCTTCCAGTCACCCCTTTTTAGTTGAGTTCAGTATGCTTCACGTTGCAATCTTGAAGGACATGGATTGAGCTCCCTTCAAAGGTTGTTAATTCAGAAAGCATACTTCTGCCACCCACCTCCTCTTCTCCTGCCATTCTTGGGTGTGTGGTTCTCATGGACTAGCTGTGCTCTGTCTGGAGTAAGAGCCCCTGGAATCTGCTCAGAGTGGATCTTGGGCACCATCCTCTGCTTGTGCTGCGTTATTTGCCACTGTAAGCATCATGTTAGTCACATCAGGTTTCATAGGTCACCTGAAGTTTTACTAGAAGTGATTTCTCTGTTCTGCTGGAAGCTATGGTGAGGCTACTGAGCAATGCAATTAAGGAGTAAGAATGAAAGTAATGAAAGTAATCATTAGATCTTCATTTGAAAGAACTGATTTTATACAAAGGGTATACAAGCATCACAGAATGGTTAATGCTGAAAGGGACCTTAAAGAACATCTGGTCCAGCCCCGCTGCCATGGAGGGAGAAGGGTGGACACCTCCCACCAGACCAGGTTGCTCAAAGCCTCATCAAGCCTGGCCTTGAACACATCCACGGATGGGACAACCACAGCTTCTGTGGGCAACCTGGGCCAGTGTCTCACCACCCTCACAGTAAAGAATATTTTTAAAATCTAATCTAAATCTCCCTCATGTAAGTTCAGAACAGTATTCTTCTTGAGAGATGATGGATGACAGGCCTCAGCAGAGGTGCACTGCTGCCGATTCAGCAAGGTCTTTAACGTGTGTTCCCTCTCCTCATCGTTATGGTTATATGCCATTAAATATTTAGTGAGATTTTAATATTTCAAATTATTTACATTTCCTAAGAATGGGAGAAAAACACTCTCAAGGTAAACTGCAAAAGCAGAGTTTGCAGAGCACTCCTATCGTGAGTTGAAGCTAGCTGGAAATGAAATCTAATAGGTGAAAGTTTATGGAATTTCTGATGTTGAATAAGGCTGCTTATTTATTACTTTGTTATAGCTCTATACAAATATATCGATGCACATATGTCTACACTAAAATTATGCTGTCCAGACTTATGAGAGCCAGTTGGAATCTTTCAAGGTTGCAGATGAGTAAGTGTAAATGTATGTGTATATTATAAGATATGTGCCCTTGGAAGTGACTTTCTCACTGATGACAAATATTTCTTAAATCCTCTCCAAGAAATCGGTCCTTTTTTTGGTTTTAAGTCTTTGGCTTTTCTGTTTTCCCAGTTAGTCTAACAGATTTTAACATAAGTTTCAAAAACAAGCATTTATTTGAAATACATTAACAGATACGATACTTCAGAAAAATGTTTGATATCCAAAATTCCTTTTTGAATTATTTAAGCAGTGCTGCAGCAAACTGTTTATTCAGTGATGTTCAGCGTGGTATGTAGTAGGGGTGTAGTTTTCTTTTAATGCAGCTATTGAATTCAAACCCACATAGCCTCTGGCATTATTCCAAGAACGATCTGCTGTGCGTAGTGAAGATAAATTGTTTGTTTTCAGCAGCATTTCTTCATCTTCATCAGTTAATCTGGAATGAAATTTTACAGTCAGTCACTGAATATTTAAGCAATATATTTACCCCTTTTATCCTGGGGAAATATTTAATAATGCCGTGTACGGTAAATGATTATAGTAGTTAATGATACAAGCTGAGAATGTATAGTTTCCCATAATTTTCTTCCATCAGAGTTCTGTGCTTGAGTGCAGAGCTACACGTTTCACTGGGCTTTGTGCGCCCTGCTTTCAAGGCTATCAGGAGTGTAATTGAGTGTGTGTTGGCATCGGCAATAAGTCTTTCCCACAAATCTTTCCTTGACACACACTCCCCCTTTTGGTGCCAGATGTCAAGTTCTTTTGGATGCCTGTCTTATGATTTTGCAGTTAATGCACAGTAAATCCTGCAAGTTTTCTGTGCCTGCACCCAGAAGTTTTCCACCTTCTTATTCCCCGATTCTCAAATGCCCCATTCAGTATCTTTGTGAATCTCTCATATTAACACTGATAATCCTCAAGGACAGTTTTTTCTGGACTTATAGTAAATTTGTTTAAGAAAACAAAACAAAAAAAGGGGGTTTCATCCTTTTCAGTTTCCATTGCTTCACAAAGATTATTTTCCTTAACATCATGGTAAAAGTGGAAAATTTATCTTGAGTAGGCTGAAGAAAGTTCCTTCTTTCTCCTAAAAAAAAATCTCCAAAATATCCTCTAAAAAGCTTCCTGGTTCTTGTACCATTGTTTGTATATTAATTGTACCCATTCTTTATTAAGTTTGTATTGTATTGTACTTTTCTACATTGTAATTACAACTGTAATTTTGTGCTTAGAAGTTAATTCAATTTCATAAGACCATGTTTGGTACAAATCATTTGTTCTAGAGTGCTGTTTTGATGCACTGCATCCCCTTTTCCTCTAGCACTTTCATCACAAGAAACTTTTTTACCCCTCATTTTTGCTACATATGATCTTTTTCTATAACACCTTCCTTGTTATTCAAGGTATATTTAAGAAATCCCCAAGTTTTAAGCATGATTGAATAGTCTCTGTGAAGTCAAGTAGTCTCCTAATAGTTTTAAATTTAGGCACACTGATGGAGCAAGGGTTCAGACACAGTCAGAGAAGCCAGACTGAGTGTTCTTCATTTAGGAAGAATAATCCTTGTTTCTTCCAGCCTCTAGGTTTTGGAATAATTTTGTAGCTTCAGAATTTGTTAAACAAAACATTTTCTACATCATCTGGACCATTGTTTTTATATAGCTGGTTAAAATAACAAATCTAAAGAGTAATTTAAATCTCTTTAAAAATGCATAAAATTCCTGTTTTGAGTTTCCTTATTTAAGTGGACTTCAGACAGGTCTACAGTGTTTCAGGAACTCAGAATTGTTACTCAATTTGCCGTCACTTTAGTTTTACTGTACTTACAATCTTAACTTGTGAGTAACACTTGGGTTGCCCAAGCAAGCACTTCTCCATCTCTGGTGGTGAAGATACCATGTTGGAGACCAGAAGGCCAGGCTTGGTGAGAGGGGTCATGCAGAGAGATGGTGGTGGCAATTTCCAAGGGGAGGAGTGCCCTATGGTTTGTTTATGACCACAGGAATGTTTTGCTTCTCTAAAACATTGTGCTTTGAAAACCCAGACCCACCACTTGAGCTAATGCAATATCAGCCATCGTGTTCAGCTCCCACAAACACAGATGGTGATGTCTTCACCCTTCAGTCACTCCAAATCCAAGACAAATGTGTAACTGGAATGAGTGGGGGGCCAGTTCTGCTCTGTCACTGACTCTGCATTGAAAAAATTTCCATTCCAGTACATGACAGTGATGATAATAGTGGATATATCAGGGATGAGATAAGCACCACCTTCAGGTAGTGTCAGGGGGTATTTTGTGTGGCGCTCCTGTTCCTGCAGTGGAGTCTGTCAGCATCCCAGCAAGACAGCTCATACAGCAAGGGGGCAATGTGTCATCGCTTCCCGTTAGCCCATGATGTCCTGGGACCAGCATTGTTGTCATGGGGTATGTGACAGATTGAGATCTACAAGGCAGCTTCTTGGAGCGTTGTCCAAATCTCTCTTAAAAGCTCTGCGCTCCTGGTGACCCCAGGCCAGATGTCAAACCTTCCCAGGGGACAGTTTAGCCCAGAAGGAGCCAGGCTTGGTGATCTCAGTGTGTTGGGGCAGGAGTTGTGGGGAAGCGAAGGGAAGTACAAGGAGGTGTAATGAGGAGCAATGCCTGGCTTTAAAAAATGCATAGTCTTCTATAATGCTGTCCATTAATAACTAGGATTAAACTACAGTTAAGACCTATTACTTCTTCCTTAAACTAGGTATAAAGAAGACGTTTTTTACCCTGAGGGTGGTGAGACACTGGCCCAGGTTGCTCAGAAAGGTGGTAGATGCCCCATCTCTGGAAACATACAAGGTCAGGATGGACAGGACTCTGAGTAACCCAATCTAGTGGAAGGTGTCCCTGCTCATTGCAGGGGCATTGGACTAGGTTTGCCTTTAAAGGTTCCTTCCACCCCAAACTATTCTCTGATTCAATGATTATAAATGGAACTTCATTGCAAATAAAAGAGCGAGAAGCTGATACTGTTTTTCAACAAACATGGTTAAGCAACATTTCCTTACTGTGTCTTCATTAACATTTCTAGCTGTATCTTTGGTTATAGGATTTTGTTTCTAAAGGTGGAAATCTGAGTAGACTTTGGGGCTCCAACATTGTTAATTGAAGTTTAAATCAGGACAGCTTTAGGAACATCCTTTTCCCTGTGCCTTAAGTAAAGATACTGGATAAATGGTAAATAATGATGGTAGATAATCTTACAAGGTATCATAAGCTTTAGATCTTTGTGCAATGGAAAAAGTTGTGGATTTGAATGTTATCAGACATTGTCTTTGAGATGCTAGTAGTTTTGTTCTTTAATAGGAAATCCAAGATTTCTTTTGTTTTTTTTAGTAAGTGGTTCTGCTGAGAAAGACATAGAGAAGATACAAAGCTTGTCCATTTTTCATCTAGGAAGTACCCAAAAGCATTTTCTAATGAGTAGCTGTTGTTTCCATCACCTCTTTAGGGTCACATGGAATAGTTTTATATGCTCTAGAGAGCTTCCCTGGCTGCCTTAGCTGAAGTAAACTGTGATTTTTTTTCCCCATTTCATCCCTTTGGCTGTAGGTGGTACCTGCACCTTGTGCCAGTAGGACTGGGAAAATGAATTTGCATAATTATATTTGCAATTTGTTGTTATTTGGTACAGCAAATCTTACTATGCTTATTAGTGCTTTCTAGTGTAGATGAGTGGCCAAAGATTAATTGTAATGGAAAAGACGATTGGTCAATAGGTGGTGGCCATGGGCCAGTGCCCAGCAGTAAATTAGGGGAATTAAACTCACGTAGTATGAAGGCTTTATTTTCAAAAGCCACTGTGAGACCTGATGTGAAACTGCCAAGCCAGAGACTTGTTACCACTGTTGTGGGGATGGATGAGTCTCTGCTGACAGCGTTGCTCACAGGAGCCACTTACACAGTTTTATACGTTGTGTTTTTATTTGGTTCGAAAGCATGAGATGAAAATTCTCAGAGCCCTTACAAGGAGCTCTGAGCTGGTTTGGCTTTTCTGAGTGTTGTTCCTCGTAATCATTTATAAGTACTCCATGGTTTATTGCTTCCTTTCGATAGCCAGACTAGTTGTCATCTACTTGATTTTCACTTAACATGGTGATTCCTGACATTTTAAAATTGGCAGATGAAAGAAGGGCTCATTTTGAATCTAAGTTTTGTGACTGAATTTTTCAAGTTTGCTGACAAGCTGTCAGGCTGAATTCTGCTATTAACCCTGAAAAGAAAAGCCGACTGTCGTTCTCAATAAACAGACTAAAATGATGATTGCATTTAAAAGTCATTGCCAGGGTTTTTTTGAGAAATTATTTAAATATTTTTATTAGTGAGTATATTGTAAGCAAACAAGTATGTTTTACCAAGGAACATAATTTATTTGTGAAATTATGTGGAGTAGCTGTTATTCTTTTCTTGGAAAGGTAAGTGGTTGGTAGAACATAAAGCTAATTTCTCATACAGCTGGAGTAGGTAATTTGACCTGAGTGGCTGGCATGTTTCATCAGGAATGAGTGCTCCTTGGGAAGGTGGGATGTCGGATGGAGCACATGGAGCTGGAGAGCTTGGTTTGGGATCTGCTCTGAAATGGCTTCATGCGGGATGTGGATCCTACCCAGGTCCCGACTTCTTCTTGTGAAATGGTCCTTGTAACCATCTGGCTTTTGACAGCTGAAAGGCTAAGGTCATGTATTTTGAAAGAAACAAGGATTCTTGGATTTATTCTGTGGAACTTAGAGAATAGTGTGTGCTGGCTTTTGGTTCTAATTGATTGTTACATCACCTCCCAACTCAGGAGGAGATGCACGTTTATTATGATTTTGAATAAATTAAGCTTTATAACCTCAAAGGAAAGGGCTGGTTCCTGCTAGCGCTGAATCAGCGAGGGGGAAAAAAAACTCACCAAAATTACTCTTCCATAATTTGTTTGGTGATTTTAAAAGTGTTTCTTGCATCAAGACTGTGGGCATTTCCTAAATTTTAGCAATGGGGTTTCAGACATATGGTTTGTTGTCTGGCCTATCTTCTGTTATTTCTGATTAGTTTTAGAAGAATCTCAAAGTTTACTTTTAAAGCAGCCTGCTCAAAAGTGACTTAGGATCTACTCCAGTGTTAAAAGAAAAAGTCTGTCAGTGACAGAGGTTAGAAGATAACAGCTTTGTATATGTATGTTCCACAGTCATTTTAATTACTATTATAGCCTTCATATTTCTGACTTGTTTGGCTTGAGTTTTATTGCAGAAAAATGTTCTTACACTTTTATGATTAGGATTTTCATCTTCCCATAGCTTTTTGGTTTTTTTTCTAAATAAGTGATTTATTTGTCTGTCTTTTTTTTCTTTCTTTCTCTGAGGAAGCAAGCTTTCAGAGTTCCATAAATTTCCATAAAGAAGCACCTTACCAACAAGAGTAAGAGCATTCAGTATTTTTATGTATGCTCTTGAAGTTCTCATCCAAATAACAGGTATTAATTCATTTGGTAATACATATAATACAAAAATGTTATTTTCACAAGGGCATATAATGTAGCTTAAAAGATTATTTTTTTTTTTGCTTCAAGATAGCTTTTTTATATTCTGTTTTATAGCTGCATTTGAATTTAAGGGACTGTAACTTAAAATGCAGACCTGGTTTGATATTGTGGCCTCCTCATTTAATTTTGCATGACGAGGATCAAACCAAATCATCAGTATGGTACTAGAATTCCCTGTGTGTTCAACCAGTTTCCCACTGTGGTTTCCAAAAGTAAGATTTTTATTTATTAAAAAAAGGAGGACGAAGGGGGAAGGGAGATGATAGTCGGCCCCTAAGAGCAGCCCTGAGGTCTTCTCTTCGTGGCTATCCCCATCTCTTGGTGCTCACCAGCTGTCAGAGCTAGCTCCATCCCACCACCAGCAGCGTCTGTGAGGTGTGCAGAGCCAGACCAGCTGCAACATGTTCAACACCTCTCCTCATACTCATTTTACCTGCAAAGGCAAATTGGTGGTGGTGAGGACTCGCCCCTTATGCTACTCACTTGATGTTGACATCATATTCTTGTTATCATCTGAAAAGATGTTAATATACTACAGTTTATTTACTTTTTACATGATACAGAGCTCATCTATTTTTCTTCTTGCAGAAATTGCAATACTGAGTTACTTATATTCCAGTACTTTCTGCTCTACTGTAAAGAAAGTTTTCNGGATCACATCCATTCTGGAAATGATCCCTCCTTTCTGAGACTGACATGTTTGAAAAAATGTTGGGTATTTTCAAGAGTGGCTTTCGACCAGAATGAGTGCCTATCAGCTCTTGCACTTGGAAAGATTTTGGTTTGTATTTTTATGGCTTTTTCTTCTTTGTTGCCTGTAATTTCCACTGGTCTCATTTCAGACTAAGGTTAAACAGGTCTTATTTTAGTAATTTACACATTCCTCCTACCTGTGGTTAATATTTTTATTGAAATTG
>VXBJ01002383.1:1338764-1350443 GCA_013400055.1 Nycticryphes semicollaris
TTTTTTTGTTCTATCAGATGTAGTCTCCAAAGAGATTGTTCCAACGTTTCCTGTTAGCATAATGTCATGCAGTAAGACAGCATATTTTAATGCAGAATCTATTGATTTCTGCAGCATGTTTTTGTACATCTTCGTGGTAAGTTAAAGGTGGTCGTTGCTTCCTAGTGCCCCATGAACTGATCAGAAAGTTAAAAGTATTATCACGGCTAAGTGACAAGCAAAGAAAATGTATAGTTAGTAGAATCGACCAGTTATAGTTTAACAGTGTAGTTAAAACCGTACTTTTTGTCCAATAATGAGCAATGTGTTTTAAGGCACTTGAGGGTAGTTTTTTTATTTCAGTATGTAGCATTAGGCAAAGATAAAACTTGAAGCCATTTTTGCGTTCGCTGTAGTTTTAACCATTAAAGTATTTGCTAGATACAGACTGTTGTTAGAGCCGTGTTTTTAGGGATTCCAATAGAACTCTACTGTGAAACCTTGTGAAAACAGGTGTTGAAATACCTGGTTCTGAAAGCACAGGGCTGCTCAGGCCCCAGTCTGCTTCTGCTTCTGCCCCGCTCCCTTCCATGTGCTCATGATACATCTCCTCGTTAACATTCATTTGTTTCTCCTGGTTACTGCTTGCATATAGGGTATTTTGAGGCCTTAACTACCTTCACCTTCCTCTCTTGCTGTGCTCAAGGATGCAGCACAAGCAAGTGCAAGTGCAAGCATTCCCAAGGTGCATCCCATGCTGTGCTCACCCACCACGTTAGCAGGTCACTATACCTGAGTGTCATCCTGGGGCGCCACATGCTGGGGATGAGATGCTTTAGTACCACACAATGCTGGGTCCTCACTGGTTTGGCTGAACTTCAGGAGTTCCAATAGCCAGAACTATATCAAGGTTACCATCTTGGACAGTCTGCCACTGGAAATACTGTGTCACCATTTCAAATACGCATGCTGCAATTCTGGGACAATACTGACCACTTCCACGCTGGAGGCACATCGGAGCGTGGTGGCAGCTGCCGGAGTAAAACTCTTTGAAAGTGGCAGTTCTGAAATTATTTAGAGAATACAGGGCTCAGAGGATGGAAAGAAGCCCAAGAGTATTGTTAGGATGTAAGAGTTTGGTTGAAGGTACATGTGTTGCAGTTGGAAACTTGCTCAAATTATGAATACGTTAATTTGCGTTTCACCAGACTTTGGTATTTTGTTTTTCCTTTGTGCAGTGTCATTAAGCTGGACATTTTAAAATCATTTATCTCCTTTTTTTTTTTTGTATAAGCGTGATCATTTCAATTTTGAAAAAGAGTAGGAAAAGTGCTTTTGCTCCTATTCTTAAAGGTTGTTTTTCAGTCCACCTTGAAAATTGTTAGGCTTGTTGCTGACCATCCTTTTTCTTTAATCATAGTACCAAGGGCTTTTGATTAGAGAAATTTTTGTCCAGCTTTAATGCATCTGTTATCTGTGGGGATGACCCTAGTTTTAGTTGGCTGAACAAGTCACTTCTTCAAAGCCGTGTAGGGTATGGTGGAACTTGGTATTAAACAAAATTGTAATTGAACCTCAGGTTCTTCTGGGGCTTCCTGGGCATCTGGGAGTCCCCCATGTTCTGTCACTGGAAGGAAGTGCTGCACCATGTAGGGTATTTTCATTTTCTCATTATCAATGTGACTATTTGCATAACTATTTATGAGATCTGTGAAGTTAAATAGTTGCGAGGGAAGCGTGGTTGATTTGAGTGGGCTTTGAATGAAGTACACAGATAATGCCTTGAGATGTGACTTTGGAAGAGAGAAGGCACAAAGTAGTGGTTCAACTGTTAAATGTCAAATATGCAAGTCATGGTGTGTTGGTAAGGAAATAAAATCATCTTTAACATTTTGGTGTTGAAATATTAAGCTGACCAATGTATCGGTCATTCTTTTCTTTATATCCTTTCGTTCAGTTTTTATTTTTCTTTCCTGATTTTTGCTTTTCACTAAAACATGACCAAGTTATAGAAGAAAAGAAAACATCTTACTCAATTTAGGAAGGACATACATTATTAAATGCTTGTAGTTTATTAAAATACTTTTATCAAGTTTCTTAAGTGAGGGTATTTCTTGGGAGGCTTTATTTTCTATGAAAGAGGAACAATTTAGAGGGAAGATGACTCTAAATTAACGGAATTAGTTAAGAAGAAAGAAATAAAGAGGAAAGTCTAGATGAGTATATGAAGTCTCTATGGACAGGAACCTAAATTTCTGAGTGGGTGAATGTTTGGTCATAAGCAGGTAGAGTCTGCTTGAATGGCTGAGTGCCTGAGCGTTAACCTGAAAATCCCTGCAAACTGTCAGCAACACAGATTATGGGATAATTCATGGGATGAAGTTGGTAACTCTATGCTGATTTACACCAGTGTTTTTCTATGGCTCCCAGATTGCTGTTCCTTGTTCTTATATTTAATCTCTGAGGTCTCATCTCATGTCCAAAATTTTACAGTCAGCCTATAGATAACTTCAAAGAGACATGGACACACCTACCCTCTCCCTTTCCCAAACTGGAAAGTATGCAAAATCATCCACTCTTTCTCCCTTTCCCTCTCCCTCTCCTTCTCCCTTTCTCTTTCTTTTTTTCTCACCAATTTTTAGTGTAAGCCAAAGAGCAGCTGACATTGTAGGTCTGCATTGAATGAGTTAAAGCCAGGCAAAGGGGTGGACCTGGTTCATCCCTCTGATCCCTGGGGAATTACCTACCCTTCCATTGATCCACAGTTGTTGATCCATCCATGATAATTGCTCCTCAACAGGAACTGAAGTTGCAGGTCTGGCAGGCAACCTGCATTTCCATTAGGGATCTCTCTGCTCAAACTGCCAGCAGCCTCCATCACTCCCCAAAATCCCCAGCAGCTGGGTTTGCTTCTTCCCAGTGGGGTGGGTTTGCCAGCTCAGGCTTGAGCCCCTTCTAGTTACGTGGTTATTGGGTTTGGAAAGCAAGTGAAACGAAGCGGATCAAAGAGCTAGTCTGAGTTTCAAACCACATTAGCATATTCAGATTTAGGATATAAATGCATATGGAAGCATGAAGGGTGTTTTGAGTTTAGTTTGGCTTTTTGTAATGACAGAGAAGGTACTTAATGTAGCTTAGTTTTAATTAAATGTTAGTGCCTTTGTTGTAACTGAGCAATATTGTTCCACTTCTGCGTTGTGTTTATTTGTGTGAGGTGCGTGCCCATATTCTTTACTCATAGTTTATTCTCACTGCAAAGATAGGATTTATTTCTTCTTCCTTTGTGCTGCATCCAGCACAACGAGCTGTAGATTCCAGCCAGGCTGGAACAAACACTTCTATCGTGCACACCTGGAAATTACTAAAATTCTCTTTTATCCTCTTATACTTGTATTAATAGTCCAGAAGCTACTAGCAAATACCCGCATTTCAGGACATTCTTCTTTTAGTGTAGGTAAAACATCTCAAACATCTTCTGTGTCTCATGCTCCCATCCTTCAGAGAAAAAAAAAAGAATCAATAAGAATTGTAATTTTATCTGGGGTTGGATGAGCTCTTAAATGCTGCAAGCTTGAGCACCTCTTTATTTATTTATTTTATATTTTAGAAAGCTTTGTAAGCAGTCAGGCTTTTGTCATGCTAGCTGTTTATCCCTGAAGGAAGCCCAGGTTCAGGAGCAATCTCAGCACTCCAGCTACCTGGATCAATTAAAACCAGACTTTTGCTGAAGTGACTTCTTTGATCTGCTGGGGGTGATAAGCAGCTGTCTGTCCTCCTCCAGCCTAAGGAAAGTGCAGTGCAGGAGGACTGAGTTCTTTTCCAAATATCAGGGCTTTTAAGTGCCCAGCATGGGCTGTCTGTTGTCTTGCATACCCTAAAATACGTGGTAAGGACATAATAGTCTGCAGAACAGAGAGTGTGTATTATTTTTTAGAATGAGTTGTGAGGATCTTTTAATGCTGTTTAGTTGGAACTTGATTTGATCAATATAAATTTCAGGTTTCCCAGTGAATAACGACAAAAAATTTAAAATATTTTAAGAGATTTGTTAGCTTTGAAATCTTAAAGCACCACATGGCTTCAGTGACTTCTCTTGGTCATAATGGACGGTGCCTTATAACCTCAGAGAGTTACTGCTCTGTAGATTTATGGGACAAGTTAAATTGTTGTTAATGAGCAGTTTTGTGCAGAGAATTGTCCTCATGATACTTCCTAAATTGCTACATTGTCCATATAATTAACCAGAACTTGGGAGGACAGCTCTGTTTCTACCAGAAGAAGTTTTAACTATTGCTACAAGGGTTGGAAATTAGCAATTTAAAGTTAACAAATATAAAATAGAAATTTAGTCACAGACCAGCTACATTTTTCATGTGTGTTTTAATAATTTTTTGGCCTTGGATAACCACTGAGATATCCAATGAATTGTTCCTGTGCAGCAACAAATCGGTGAGGAAGAACAAAGTAGCATAGTGGAAAAGATAAATCAAATTTAGGCATGGTAGTTTATTGAATCTAAATTGTGCCCAGTTGGCCCAAGAGCTATATAAGCAATCCATCTTGTGTTGATAATGGAGGTTCTTGAAATCCACCTGATGTTTGCATTATTAAATTTCAGCCTAATGAGCTCTGCTAATACATATTGAAGACAGTTGTAAGGAGTAGAATGTGAATCTGAGCGGGATAATTTGAAAGAAACATAAGCTGAGCATTTTACATGACTCAAGGGGTATATCTACAATTACACATATAACCAAAATTGAATTTAAATGGAATTTCTATTATCCTTGTCCTTTTACCAGGGAGAATAAAGTGTAAATGAAGTAAAAGTCTTTAGAGTTACTAGCAGTTTGTTTACATTATCTAATTTAATAGATTCTTGTAATGATCTTCACTGGCAGAAAAGTTTTAATATTTCATGACTTTAAATGTAGTCTAAATATGTATAAAAGGATGTAAATGGAAACAGATGTCTATATAATTACTTCTATCATTTTGTAGCAAGCACTACTGTTTAAGCTATGTGTTTTAAGAAGGTGTAGCTACTGGCTGCAAAAGACACAAGAGTCAGGAAGACCCCACTCCTGCACTGAATTGTTTTTTCATAAATTATTGTTTGATTCAGTAGGTGGAAGGACTAAGTGTCTGCAAAACTGAATAAGCATTTGCTTATTTGTGACACAGGTAACTGATTTTATTACTTAAAAAGGCCTAGTTTAAATTCTAAATTTGGTTTCTTTTTGGTTCTTTTTCTTTTGAGATGGTGATACTTTTTAAAACGTAATATTTCATCAAGTATAACGCTATTAGGGACTTATTCTCACTTAGTTCACTCATCAGGCAGTGAGATGGCAATAAAAGAGAATGGCTCCTTTGAGACATTAATGCTTTGGAATAAATGATGTGCTAGAACAGAAATTTAATTAATTTACAGAGTATATTGATAGTCCCTTGTTACTGTGCTGTATATTTTTAATCTTCTTTAACATCTGTAGTAAAGTGTTTGAAAACCCCTGCAGTTGAGCAACTAGTAGATAATTAAGTAATAAGGGAAGAGCTTTCTAGAGGGAAAAGATTCTTTTTAAAGAATACTGTCATAACATGAATAAAGTAGTGCTGCTGTGATTTGCAGTGAAAATTGTTTACTACCTAATTTAATACTAAGTAATAGGTATTTGACTCCTGTTTTAAATGCTATCTGCAATTCTGCATCCCAGAAAATATTGTTTTGTTTCTGTTTTATCCTCAAAAGAGGTCTTACGGATTACTCACTATGGTAGCAAATCTTTCTTTAAATGCACTGCATTTGTTTCTTTATTATCTGGTTTGGTCTGGGGGCAAGTAGGATTGGGGAGATTTGTATTTAAGAAAAGAAAATCTTAAAAGTTTTACTTAACAAAAAATGAAGGCGGGGACCTGTACTGAACACTTACTGCATGCAAAAATTACCCTCCATATTACCATTTATGCTGTTTGCTTAACTCTATAACATCTGTAAAGAAAATACATTTAAAACCAAATTCTGTTCTGTCATACACATCAGCTTCATTGTGGAAGCTACAAGAAGGGATCTGACATTGGGTTTAAAACCCAAGAAATGTTGTTGGGCAAGATAAATTAACTAAATCTAACATTTGTTGTTGTATTTCTTTTCAGCTAAAGCAGATGAAGCGTTAAAGGCTAAAGAGAGAAGTGAAGAAGAAGCAAAGAAAAGAAAGGAAGAAGGTAATGCAATTTTTTATTTGAATTTTTAAATTTTACCTTTTAAATTTTTTTTTTTAGCACACTAAAAAAAAAATCCTGTAAGTCAGAAACTATTATTTTGAGGGGACCAAGTTCCAGTGGGGCTGCGTGATTTTCTTACAAGAGCTGAAATGGCCAGTCTGATGCTCCTCTGAGTCAGCGCAGCTTTCTGCTCCTGACCAGAAACTTTAGCAAAAACTGCTAAATGCACCAGAAATTTCAGCCAGAATTTAAAAAAAAAAATAAAATTTAGCTGCCATTAAAGCAATCTAATAATTTGAGAAAAAGTTATATATTTAGACCTTATGACCAGCCAATACCAGTGGTTTGTGTGCTGGATTTATTGCTTAATTAAAATTCAAAGTGCAACAGTTAATTTGGCTGTGTATTTAGTCTGTGTGATGTCACGAGGTGAGCTAATCCGTTTCTGGATGAAAGTTGGCACACTGAAAGCTGGCAGGACCTGAGCAGTTTTCCTTTGCAATACAGTAGGTGGAAAGTTAATGCAGAATGCCTGGATAATTGAAACAAATGTATTTTGCTGGTATGTGGGTGAGTAATGGGAAGAGACATTTTCAACAGCGTTGACGGAGCCAATGCAAACAATCTATGGAGCCTTCAAAGTCTCTCACTTCAGCCATGGTAGACATCCCTGTCTCAGAGAAAATAGCTCAGTTGTTCAAATTAAAATGAATCATTTAAGTCTCTGCGACCTCTATTATTTTTTGCATTGAGTTAAGCATAAGAAAATACAGTGAAAGACTTCAGTTCCTTGTGGTGGTTTTACTCTAGAAATACATGTTGTTGCACTTCGGTCACTGCATTGAATCTTCTGTTCAGCATGTTTGACTTAAATGATGATAGGTTTCAGGTTGTAACTGTTATTTAATACACTGAACAGTCTCTGTGTAAATTTGTTCCTGGTTCTCCCTGCCCTGTGCCCCTTGGTTGCATGGATGATCGCTCAATATTTTATCCAGCCAATAAGCAAGACCTAGGTTTGAAGATGATGTTACGTTTGAGGAGATCATGTATTTTTTAGGGCTGGCTTTTTGATGGATTCATTTACTATGAAAATCAGTCCCATGCCCAAATATCAATCATATTTTGGTCAGGGTCAGGATGTCATACGTGGAGGAGAGTGATATGAAGTAAAGCTGTTCAGGACAGCTTGAAATTTAAGGAGAAATTAAGAGACTGAGACATTTTTAATTCCCATTGTGATACAAGGATAAAATCATTAGGCTAAAAGAGGAAATGTCACATGAAACAAGAGGTAGTAGGTTGCTTGAGTACGTACCAAATGGAAGGAAACATCTAAAGGCGATGGCAGCAATGTTTACAATTTTACTATGCCTTCTCCTCCAGACTTTCCAAAACATCGTCTTTCTTTGCAGTCTCTTTAATCTTACTGGAAAGTCTGCTTGTGTCTGCCCTCTCTTCTCCTATGTCTGAGCACAAGTTGATCTTCAAGGTAAAAACGGGAACTTTAATTTTGAGTCTGTCATGCCTTCATCTCTTCTCATCTCTCCTCTACCATCCAGGCACCAGACTCTGATTCTCCTTCTGCACATGCTGTGTTTAACCCCCGCTACACTGCTTTCTGTTTAAGAATCTCACTGGTTTTCTGATGACAAAATTCCTCCTCATCCTGCTTTGACACCCTTATTTTCCAGGAATCCTTCCTAACGACCAAGCCGTCTCAAATCTGCTTGGTTTTTTGTATCAAGCTAATCTCCCCTTGCATTTCTTTCCCTGAATTCCCATTCCATATCTTGGTCTAGGCTGCTGCAGTCTTTTAGACTCCAGAAGCTCTGAATTTTACAGAGATCTTTTACATATTTGTTTGATTTTGCAACAGGTCGTTAGCAAGATTTTGGGATTAGAAAAATACATCCTACTGGATTCCATGTTGCCATCTCTTCTTAGGTCCTGACTTTGGGTGCTGTTTCTTTGGTTACAATCAAATTTCTCTGATTTTTTTCCTTACTCATTTTTCCTTGAGCTGCAATTCCAGCCTCAATAATTTCTGAAGGTAATTTAAAGCTTATTTATACTTCAGATACAAACAAGTTTCTTTAAATCCTCATGTGTGAATGAGAAAATTAAATATGCTTTGCAGGTCTGATTCAGCTGGTTGCTGCCCTACAGGATTTATACATCTTTACATGATTTCCCACACCCTGTTTGTTTTTAGATTTAGATGTCTTCAATAAGCTCCAAATTGTGGGACCTGTGGTGAAGTATGCTAAGTATGTGTTTCAAAACTCTAACGTAATCTTTATTAAAAATTCATGCCATCGATTCCCTTCATCTGTGTTTAGGTTTTGATTGTTTGGTTTATTGGTGGTTTGTTTTTTTTTTTCCCAGAAAATAGTTTTGCATTATCAGGCTAATCCAAAGAAACTAATGTGTACTGACTGCTTAAAAAACAAACCAATCCAGAAGTCCCCAATTTTGTACACCTAACAGTGGATGAAATTTAATCCCAGTCCAGCGCGCTTCTATGGGCTTCATGAGATAATGCTTCATGGAGTGCTAACCACTGTCCACCCATTAGGCTCAGCTTCAGAGGACTAGTTAATTTGGCAGTCAGCTTTCACTCATTCCAAGTTCCTGGTAATTACAGGCTTATTTAATTCCTGACAAAGTTGTTGCTGCTGGCCCTGTGCAGTTTTAGGTATAACGTTGCAGTCTTCCTGAGTGTATTGTACCTGAAGCCCCTGCTGTGCTTGACAAAAAAGCAAAATATCGTGTAATTATCTTTGAAAAATTTCAACTAATCAACTACATTTCTTCCTCTGTTTGAAAGAGGTTGGAGGTGTTCACATTTAATAAACTTTTAGTTTAATGATGTTTAAAAACCAGTGAAATGGCTGCTAAGCTTTTTTTTTTTTTTTACTTCAAAGAGTATTGGGCAATCATTACATCTGAAAGAAACACTTTCTTTTATGTTAATTTCCTAATTACATTAATTACATTATCTGGGATACACTGCGAGAACTTATTGTAATAGACACATTGATGCTTCTGCACCCCATCTACATGAGATGGATCCTGGAGTATCCCCAAAAAGCAGTGTTGCCACCACTGGAGCAGCCGATATGACCACAGGAGAGCCTGGGGAGGGTCTTGCTGCCCATGGGGCACATGCCTGAGGGGAGGGTTGTTACCAATTAAAGCTAAACTGGGAGCAATTCAGAAGTGTCTAAAGTAAAAGTTGATAACAGAGGCTCATGGACAACCACAACTTCAAAGCGGAGTGTTTATTCCCACCGTTTGTCCCGCAAGTTGAGCAGGCGCTGCAGGTGGCTCCACACCTTTGAAGTCTGTGGGGTTTGCTTAAGCTACATCAGGAGTTTATTAAGCTCCCAGCGTAGCTCTTCAGGTAAACCATGGGGTATGAAAGTGGTCTTTTTGTCTATAGGACAGGAATCCAGGACTCTTTAAAAAAAATACAAAAAAATCTTAAAAATCACAAGTTGGGAATGACAGCGTTTCAGAGCTGTGCTGCCCTCAGCATTGTGATTCCTCCAATATTTTGTTACATATCACTTATAACATAAATGTCTGGAACACTTGCAAAATAACATATATTCCCTGTAATTTGTCTTGTGGATACAGTAAGCAGAGTGGGTTTCTATAAATATAATAAGATCGAGACTTGATTTAGAAATCTATCTACGATGAAGTTCCATCAGGAGCAGACACTAAAGTGCCATCTGTGCCTTTAAAAAGATTCCCTTGCACTAAAAAGGCATCACAATGTACATTTTATATATATAAAAGTAAAACCCGTTAAAAGTCTATAATGCCCTGAATTATTTAGACTAGCGAAATGAAAAAACCAAGGCCTATATGTTCCCAGTACTTTGCTTTTCTAGCATCTAGTGGCTCACTGATGTTAATTCCCTCTTTTCTTAATAGCGAAGGGCCGCTCATAAGATCAGGGCTCTGAACACGGTTGTTTTGCCCTCTCCTGCGAAACAGCTTCCATCTGCTCTGCTCTCCTAGATAGCTTTCTAGGAGGATTAGGTGGAGCAAGATTACATTAATATCTTCTTAGTGAGTGAGTTAGAAATCTAGGAACTCAGATTAATAAACTGTTTTTCTGTTCCCATGCGGTTCTGTTCTTGCGGGAGAAGAAGCCTGTCTTGTGATGGCTCCAGATGGCTCAAAGTTCAAGTGATCTCCTTTCTGACTTGTCTGCAAGATGGTTCTTGAAATATTTAATTCCCCTTCTGATCATTTAAATGAACTGCGAGTGGGAAGAGCTCCTCTCTTCTGCCATAATGCCTGGAAAGGGCTGAGGTAGAAATTCTTGCGGATATCTTGCTTCTGCTAACTTCTTCCTGAGAAATCATTTTACTTGTCTTCCAAAATGTCTATTGCTCTGAGACTGGCCAGGCAGCAGGCTGCTGGTGGGAGGAGGCAAGTAGTATCACTTTGGGTTTTGTTTTTGCTCTTTCCTTCAGTTATTAAACTGTATTTATCTCAACGCATGATTTGGGGGTTTTGGATTGGGTATTTTTTTATATGTTTTTTTTTTGCATATTCTCTGCCTATTCTGTCCCCCATCATGCTGGAGACAGTGAGACAAAGCTGTGCAGGTGCTTATCTGCTGGCCGGGGTCAGCCAAAGCTTTACCTCTCCATCATCTGGCTGTGCTGTATGGGCTGCTCCCTCCACAGAGGATGCATTTAAAAGGGCCAGCGAGGTATAACCATCCATTGGGGACTGGTCTGGGGTTGATTATGGAACGCGTATGTGAGTAGAAGACAGTCTCCTACACCCGTTGCCATTAGATGACTTCCATACTAAAGCGCAGTTCTCTTACGGTGCGTAGGTTGCAGTGCTGTATTCAGAATGTAACCCTGTCCTGGGTTGAGAGACACAGGACTAACTTTTTTTCTAATGCTGGGGAAAATTGCACTTTTAGAAGACTCTAGCATCTGAATTCATGAAAAAATTTACTTTATGGCCAGCTCTGTGAGATTCAAGGTCTCAGTGTTTTTGAGCCTTGCCAGGTGCAGGGACAAGGAGGAGCAAAGCCTGGGCATTTGACCCAAGCTGGCCGGCATTTGACCATGAACATCACATTCAATATAAATTAGAAAAGTTTGCTGCATAGTGCTCTCTTCCTTGATGGTGGGGATCCAGACAGCTCCTTGCCCCAGTGCCGGACCCCTGAGGCCTTCCCTTCCACCAAAGCCATTTCACTCGCTGTGTCCGACATTTGCTGTCCCCTGCTGGGAGCACACAGCTTCTGCTGAGAGAATTGGCTGAGNTCATGAAAAAATTTACTTTATGGCCAGCTCTGTGAGATTCAAGGTCTCAGTGTTTTTGAGCCTTGCCAGGTGCAGGGACAAGGAGGAGCAAAGCCTGGGCATTTGACCCAAGCTGGCCGGCATTTGACCATGAACATCACATTCAATATAAATTAGAAAAGTTTGCTGC
>VXBJ01002383.1:1350509-1437020 GCA_013400055.1 Nycticryphes semicollaris
CCTTCCCTTCCACCAAAGCCATTTCACTCACTGTGTCCGACATTTGCTGTCCCCTGCTGGGAGCACACAGCTTCTGCTGAGAGAATTGGCTGAGTATAGTTCTTGTACATCTTATGTCACTATCGGAATTAATACTGGTTCTTTAGTATCATTGATAATTATTTAGTCTTATTCTATTAAATCTATTTACATTTCAACCCTCCTGTTTCTTTGTGTTCCCCATTCCCCTTTCCTGGGTGAGGAGGGGTCATTGGGTCATAGAATAACTGTCTGAACCACAATAAATTGTTATGGGTTTCCTCAAACCATAACAAACCCTTAAGGGGTATGCACAGAAATATATTTCCCTTAATAGTGCTGAGGAGAGTGTTTTAGTAGATGTCGAGTGATTCTGGTCCAGAGAACTCTACCAAGTCTCTACAAATGAAGTTATGAGCTCTGCTGAGTTAAAGCTTGGGGTGTCCTTCACGACTTCATACAGGACTAATTAATTTCCCTCGGCGGAATTGCGTTACACCCACTGACCCAGGCTGTGGGATTGCAGAGCCAGGCTCCAGCCGGGGGCTCGTCGGGGTGAGGGGACTGGGTCTCCCCTTCTGCAAATTTGCAGCGTACGTTTTGAAGAAGACGTGTGTGTTTTTTTCATTACATCCCATTGTGAGTGGCTCATATGTTAGCAATTGCTTTGCCTGCAGTGATTATAAACTATGGAAAAGCGAAGGGGAGAAAAAAAGGGTTGGCTGGTGAATTGGAAACAATGGTAATTTGCAGCGAAAGCAGGGGGAAAACTTCTTTTCAATTTATTAATAAGCACCATAAAAACTGTCCTGTGGTGTCTTTGAAAAAGTTGTAAGGATGTTATACTGTTCTAAAATGAATAGAAAATGTTTCCTGAGGAGAAGCTTGTTAAATAAAATTCATCAATTTGTCTGAGGAGTTAGCTACCAATTAAGAGTAAAATGTTTTATTTTCGCTGGAAAATAAATGGTCTTATTAAATTGTCTATCAAGTGTTTAAGCTTACCAAGCCCATGCAAGATATACAGAGAAATGGCACAATGCAAAACACCAGTTTTATGCCCCATATGTGTTTACAAACAAGACTCTTACCCTTCTTGCATTCATCATGGTGTGTGTGCTGGAGCCTGTTCTCTTTCCCGTCTCAGCCATGCAGCTTCCATCTGCTGGGTTCCCTTGACATCTTTTACTTGCAGAAAGAGCTTTTTGCGATTTGTCCTCATTCTCGCTTCCTCCTACGGCTTCTATAGCCAATTTTGAACCCTCTTAGATTTGCTCTGTTGTAATTCACAGCTTTACCTGGAGCTGCTTGGAGTTGGGACTCAGGTGGACAGAGGATGCACTTCTATTTTTAACTCTTTTCAGCTTTCCCATGCTTTGTACAAAAACTGTTGTGATTATTGCACACGTTTTAGACTGATTTAGGGTTTTGTTTCGTTTCTGTTTTTGGTGGGGTTTTTTACATAGCAATTTGGTATATTTCTGATGTTTAAATTCTCACTGGATTAGCTTCTACTGCACGAGTGGGGAGAAAAGTTAAAAATCTATTCTGTTTCATTTTGGGGGGTTTTTTATTTTATTTTTTTTTTTTCACGCAACTATTTTATTATGTGCATAATTGTTCATAGTGATTCATGCCTGCACCCTTAAGCCTTTGTGGTTGAAATGATGATAATGAAATTGCATAAGACCTGTAGGGAATGTCCAGTCATAAAAGTTGCTGTGAGTTTTTTGCAGTTGTTGCCTGATGAGCAGTAATCTGTCTGTTCACCTTTGAACAAGAGTGTTTGCCTAAAATATCCCTAGATTCATCAGTCAATTGTTATAAACCGTTTTTTCAAATGTCTTTTAAAAAAAAATAAATCTTTTTTCCCCTCAAGAAATTATAAATTTTAGATTTTGAAAACAAACAAACAAAAAAAAAGATTCTCCAACATTGACCTTTTTATCTTTTTTATGGTTTTAAATACAACTCTCCAAAAAGGAAATTTCTGAGCTGGCAGCCCGTGCTGGCAGCAAGCGCCTGCGCCGCTGCTCTAACCTTTACTGGGGAGAAGTTGAGCTTCCCCCCTGCAGGAAGCAAAACCGACTGCACAAATAAAGCAATTCTTTCTCAGCCCGTGAAAACTGGTTATTCACCCCCCACCCTAAAGCGGCGGTGTCTTAACATTACTTTTATTGTAATTTTATTGCCAAATCAGGTGTGAGATGAGATGTTGGATGTTACATGTAATCTGCTCGGAAATCAAATTATTTGACCTCCAAGCCCACCAATGCCCCCTCCTGCTGGTTTGCTGTTAAATATGCAGCGTTTTCCTGTCATGAATACAAATCGAGGACAAATTAGAATCTACAGACAGCTGACCTGAGCTCCAGATTAGAGACTGGGGGCTTGTGCTGTTTTAAATGTTTTAATTACCATAGTCCCTATAGCCAGCTGAAGGACACACAGCAAAATACTTTTTTTTTTTTTTTTTTATGGCAAAAAAGCAAAGAAAGAAAGAAAAAGGGTCCCTCCATCTCATTTGAATTTTTCAGTTTGATTACATTTGCACTTCCATTGGAGCTATGCTAATTTGCTGCATGAAATTAGGTCTATTAATAAAAAACGCACTACTTTTGCAAGAGTATTTGCTGCGGAGGGCTTTTTCTACTTTGGTTTTGTTTACTTGTTTCCATTCGGGACTGCCTGAAAAATGACATCAAAATCTTAAGGGGATTTTACTGTCAAACTTGATTTTCACTCCGAGCCTGGCAAGCCAAATTCAAAGGAGCTGAAATGGGCAATAGCAATAGTTGAAATAAAGCATGTGATGTGCTGCACGAGAGGAAAATCCAAGTGTGTCGGCTTGCATTACTGTGAGGTTTTTTTGGATCGTTTCTCTGAGTTACACCGTTCATCATATTATTTTTAACTTTTCCATTTAAAATACATCTTGTCGTGAAGCACATGTTCTGCGGTTGCGTGGGGAGGAGGAGCCGGGGATGCTGCTGCCCGGCCGGCACTCGCAGCAGCATGCCATCCGCCATGGAGATGCACGGGCAGAAAGGTTTACATCAGATAACAAGGAAAAGAAGTTTCTCAGAATGCAACTAAAGGCGATTTGTTCTTTTGAGATCAATCCGTAGGTAAATCGATGCGAAGGTGGTGCTGGCACTAGGGCGGGTATTGTCCTGATGCCTTTATCCTGGAATTTGCATTTTCTGTTTCTCGTGTGTGTTGGCCCAGTGTTGAATTGATTAGTTATGCCTACCCAGTAAGCAGTGAAACATTTTTATATACTCTGGGGAAATAAATTTGGCAGAAAATCAGCATGAGTAGATTTAATTATCACTCTGAGACCTTTCCCTTTTCTGGCTTAGTGATCCTGAAACTCTGTGTGTTTCACTGAAATCTGTGTGGACGCTAAGCTTCGCTTCCCAATTTGTTCCTCCACGCAATGATAAGCCAAGCAATTACTGGTTTATTGATTTTTCATCATGGCAAATTTAAAGTTGATTTTTTCCTGAAAAGGCAGGGGTGATTAAGTGTTTCCCCTCGGTTTAGTACAAGAGAGCTATGTGGCAGAATCTAATATCCTGAGGTCAACCTCTGCAGGCAGATAATACGGTGTCTTGGCCACGTGTTAAGGAGAGAAATCAGGGCTACAAATGTGATAGGATATATGTGGAGACAGTTTAATTTGCTCCATTTATATGAACAAGTCATGTGGCACATGCTTGGAAAACATCATTTTGAATAGTCTTGGGGATGAAGCCCACGTGGGCAGGAGGAACGAGGGAATGCAAACGAGGGAGGCATTAAAGCATTTGGTGACAACTGTCCTTTAAACAGAGAAATGAAACGGATCTCTGATGTGTTATTCCCAGATTTTACTGTGATGTACGTGCTGCTTTTGTGACACCTCTGCTGCAGGTTTAGCCTGGCATTAGCAAGGAAGCTAAAGTCCCCAAGTCCGAAGAAGATGGGGTTTGTACCTGAATGCTTCTCACAGCAGTCCTGGTTGGGAACGCACCTAACCTCTTAGGGCAGGTTTGGGAACACGTGGATTAATAGGGTATCAATCAGAGCAGAAAAATTGTGCTTTGCATCGCTGTAGCCTGAATGGACTATTAAAGCAATATATTTTATAGATATATTTAAAATAGTGTATACGTGCATATAGGATGTGGCTTTAAAGTATCTTTTCTTCTGTCTTTATATTTCATATCAAATAGATATGTAAATCTAGTTTTAGATATTTTTAAAAGGAGGGTAACTTGCATGTACTTAAGTCATTTTGATCAGTTTGGGAAGAATCTCAATGTTTTCTCAACTACCTTCCTCCATTTAATTCAAAGCTGCAGAGGGCCGGCATCAGTAAGGCGGTGCCATGAAGGAATAGTAGAGAAAATGAAATGGTAAATATTTAACTAATTGGTAGAAAATGTACAAAGTGTGGTTTATATAAATGTGTTGGGCCCAAGCTGTAATATTTGAATCTAGATTTTCAGTGCCTCAGAGCCTGGATTTGGTTTGGCTAAGGAATTATTAGTAAACTGGTGTGGATCCTTGTCCTGAATCAAGTCCATATATTGCATTGTATTGGACCTAAAGTTTTGATTTAGAAGTCTCTTTTTCTACTGTTTCAGCTTCTTTTAGTAGTATTATTTGAAATTCAGAAGAAGAAATTCGCATAACTCCCTTTTTACTAAATAATGTGAACAAAATGCTATTTTACTAAGTGACACAGTCTAATTAGATATTGAAAGCATCAGATTTGCTTCTGTTGTGCTTTCCGCGTATGTGTGCTGGCTGGTATTTCTCCAGCGTGACATAATTAATGGTGTCCTTTAAGCTCGTGCTGCCTTACTGAACTCACAGTGGCAACAAGCTGAGACCAGAATTTCCTACCAAAAATCCTCCCTCGATAGACGGAGCTGCGAGGAGAGCTCCCCTCCATCTCCTGCACTGCATTGCTTAATGTGTAGAAAGTGTTCCCCCCGCTGCCTCAGCTAAAGCAGGTACTTTGCAGGCTGAGGGTTTAAAGCCTGCCTGGATTTAAGCCTGGAGGACTCAACTTTTAGAAGACCCCTTAATTAATTATCAATTCTGCATCAATCCCCAACTATGGGCTCTTTTTTTTTTTTTTTTTTTTTTTTTTGTACTCATCTTTAACCTGTTGGACATGAGTTCCCACGTGGAAATTCTAACCAGTAGTTTATCCATGATAAAGCAGCTAGTTTACTTAACACTTCCTTTAGTAGAAGTCAAAAGACTGTACCTTGATGTAATTGATAATTGATATTAAAAACACAGGTTGAGTCTGTCTGGTACGAAAAGATTTGATTGCATGAGGTCAGGCTGTGTAGCTGTAATAAGTTAAAGTGCCTTACTCAGTGATACAGAAATATATTAGGATGCCCTTAAGTTCATTAGTTATTGCCTTAGGTCATAGTCTATGTTCAGTAAATTTTATTGAAATTCATTGTTATGGCAGTGACCTGAATTCAATCTGTGAAGTCTCCAAATTATTTAGTATAGATAATATACTTAGTATAGATATGTCTTTTTTTTTTTTTATTTTACTGTCTTATCAAAATTGTAAGTTCAAATCTTTGCAGTTTTGCCTTCATAATGGCAGATTTTAAGCAAAGTGTAAGTCTCTGCAGCTCCACCCTTTGTGTCCCTTGTGTGCCAGTGTTGCTTCATTAGTCTGACACAAACACCTGGTGTTGCGCTTTCAGTCTCTGGAGGATGTTTCAGCATCTGGCACACACTGTGATCTTTTTTTATGTATGTTTAATCTTTTTATTGACGTTTTATAATTAAAAGTAAGCAGAAACGAATCAAGGATAATATAAAAATGTGAAGTTCTGTGCAGTTGCAGTGGCATAGTGCAGCAGATTAGGAAAGGCAACCAAATCATAATAAAAAATGCGAAGGCTAGAATTGCAGTATGAAGCGCGGCAGCTTTACTGGCCATTCTGTGGCCGTATTTTTCCTCAACAAAGCTGATTATCAGAAATGGGATCAATAGACACCTCCTCCCCCCCCTTAGAAAATGGCTATTTGAGTAATCAATTCCAGGCTTTTATTAAAGCTTCTGTAATTAATAATCACGTTGAAATGTGTTCCTTAAATTTGAGACTGCTTTGTGCCTGCCCATCATCTTCTGCCCCTTTGTATTTCATGTCGTCTTCTTTTCCTTTCCTGGAGATCCGCAGATAGGGGCACCCCATCCTGCTCCGGGCCAGTCACAGGGGATCTGCTGTCTGGTTTCACTGGTGCTGCTGGTGCTCCAGGGTCATCCGACCCGGCCAAAGAGCTGTACTCCCTCCCCTCCTCTGCCACCCACCTCGGTGACCAGCTGGTCAGGGGAAGGATTCTGCCCCTCTACTCCACTCTGGTGAGACTGCCCTGCAGTGCTGCATCCAGCTCATTGTCAGAAGGACCTGGACCTATTGGAACAGGTCCATGGGAGGCCACAAAGATGATCCAAGGGCTGGAGCAGCTCTACCATGAGGACAGGCTGAGAGAGTTGGAATTGTTCAGTCTGCAGAAGAGAAGGTTCTGGGGAGACTTTATAGCCCCTTCCCGTACCTAAAGGGGCTACAGGAGAGATGGGGAGGGACTTTTGATCAGGGACAAGGTGGAACAGTTTTAAACTGAAAGATGGGAGATTTAGATTACATATTAGGAAGAAATTATTGACCGTGAGAGTGGTGAGACACTGGCCCAGGTTGCCCAGAGAGGTGATAGATGTCCCATCCATGGATATATTCCAGATCAGGTTGGATGAGGCTCTGAGCAACCTGGTCTAGTGGGAGGTGTCTCTGCCTGTGGCAGGGGGGTTGGACTAGATGGCCTTTAAAGATTCCTTCCAACCCAAACCATTCTATGATTCAGTGATTTTCCCCTACAGCAGAGGCAGAGGACCCTGTGCCTCCCAGGAGCCATTGGCCACAGACAGTGAGATGCTCAGCCAGCCAGGGATTGAAAGACTAGGGGACAGTTTCCACCTCAATTTGAGCAGGCGCATGTGGCCAGGGTAGCTCAGATTCAGAAGCCCCAATTCAGCCTGGTCTTAATGAGCACTTGACTTAAAAAAATATATTTGTATTTTCATGGCACCAACCAAGTTCCCCAAAGAGTAGCGAGGAAGGTCTGGTGCAACAGCATGTTGTTTTATTGGCAAAATTTGACAAGGAAGGGGGAGAAAATGCTCTTAAGGAGTAGGTTTTCATGCATAATTTTGATTTAGTCACCATTAATGTAGTGAAATAGCACATTCTTGTTGTCATCGCCAGGGTTTTGTTTTTTTTTTTTTTTCATGTGTGTTTTTACAGCACTGGTCACATGATATTACAGTTTGTATTTTTTTCTAAGTATGGAGTTAAAAGGAATTGAAATGTTAATTACCTCCTTAATGTCCTATTCCAATTGCTGTCCTGGGCACACGACATTTACACCACACTGTGACACTGTGACGGGGCAGGACGGAGCTGTAGGTATTTCATTGGGAAGCACAGAGGGAGGCTGTGCTGTAAAAATATTTGGAAATATTAACATTCTTCTGTTTGTGCAGAAAGAAATGGTTTAGAGAAAACTCAGTACTGCTACTGCAATGATCCTCTGAGCCAACATGTAACCCGAGGCATTGAAAAAATACAGAGGGAATAAATAAAAAGGGAAATTGCCTATGGATGTCTCGAGCAGAGCTGAGGGTTCAGTTCAGGCATTTGAAAGGACAGAGCCAAGTCCCACCAGTAAAATCATGTTTGAGTTTTACATGAAGGACAGCGTATATGTTGTGTGACAGCATTTAAATCCAAAGCTGACATTAATAAAGTTTCAAAACATCAGTGATCTGGTAAGTTAAAGATAAGGGAAATTACATTCTATTTGGCTGTAGCAATGTAATGGGAGTCTTCCAACAGCAGAAATGCCTGTGCCAGCACTGGAAGAGCAGGGGGACTCATAGAAGGACAAGGGTTTTGGCTGTTCAACATTGCTAACTTGCAAAGGATACACAGTGTTTTGGGTAAAAATATCCCTTTATCAATAAACAATCACTTGTTGGGAGCAGGGTTGAAACAGTGGCAAAGTTATTGAAAAATGTGTTCAACTTAAAGATTTGTTAAATTCATAGTTTTTGTTAAACCAAAGCCACAGGTGATCCCCTAGGCCTAGGCCAGCTGCCCTTAAAGTCCTGAAAAGCAATATTCGTAGTTGTCTAAAATATTTTAAGCATAAAATGCAAAAAGAATAGTATGAGGGGTTTAGTGGGGAAAAAAATGAGATAGCTCAATTTTTCCCATTGTTATTTTAAGAACATTTTAGTCAATTCTTGCTGGGCTGGGCTGGGCTGGGGCGGTGGAGGTGTCTGGGGGGGATGTCCATGAGCTCTGCCCTGGGAGCAACGGGACAGGCAAGGACCACGTCCATCCCAGGGCACTTCAAGTGGCATCCCCATCTGCTGACAGGCTGAACAAACCTGATTATTTGCAGTCAAGCAAAATTTGGAGTCATTAAGAATGTTGCCACTGTGATTTAATTACGCAAAAATTATTAGGTGCGGTGTGCATTAATCCAATGCGATGAAATCACCGTTGAAACCTGACTGGTTTATCAGCAACATCAGACTCTTGCAAGGACTGGGGTTTCCTAGAGGGGGGAATAATATGGGGATGATCTTAAAATATTGCATGTTGCACAAATTACACAGTTGCTGGAGAAATCTTGTGCTTGTGCCCCTCTGTTTTTTTTCCCCTGTGCTTTTCTAGGGTTGCCATTTGTATTGTGCTTTTCAAATTTTGTTTACTGGATTTCCGGCTGCAGGTTGTCGGTGTAAAATACGGGTTTGAAGATGAAGTTCTAAAGGGAATAAAGCAAATACAATAGATGGAGTGGCCGTTTGTCAAGAAACCTACATGAGCCATTAAATGCTGTTTTTCAGTTTAGGTGTTGTAAAAATGAGAAGTGTGCTAATATAGGGCTCTATTGATCAGCAACGGTCCCCGGCATCTCCCTCCAGGAAACATTATGTACTGCAGTGAGTTCCTTTGTGAGATGGCCAATCCGTCCTTGAAATGTCTTGGATGCCTTTTACCCACTTGGTGTCTGGGTTTACATAATAAAGGTGATCCAGAATGGAAGTTTCATGAGCAGAAAATAGGGTTGTGTTGATATGAAATAGCCTTTGACTGTACAGGCTTCCTGAATGCTTGCTGTGATTCATGTAGGCAGAAGATGGGCTCTTCCAGGGGTGCTTTCAATGCATATTTGCATTCTGTAGAGCTACATTCTTGAGGAAAAATTAAGAGAAATATAATTATTTCCTTTTATTAGATTTATTTAGATTCCTATGAAGTGATCTGACTATCAGCATGATGTTTAACCTGAAGATCTCTCAATTTAAAAACTTTATCCTCAGTGATTGCAGAAACAGCAGAGAAAATGGCAAGAAAACATGATTGTTTTTTATCATAAATGGAATATATTTTAGGGTTCACCAGCATTGCACGGTGAATGCAGGGCTGGGACTATGTTTCCTAAATTGCTGGTGCCACAGGCATGTGGATCTGCCGGGACAAGGTTTCTGCTCTGTTGGAGCCAGAGTCGCTGTGGATGGAAATAGGGTTGTTGGGGATAAAACTGTGGGTGCAGGCAGACAACAAACGGCTTAAGAACAAGTCTACCCTTTACGTCACTTGGGTACATGCTGAAGTTTATCAAGCTGTTCTTTAAAACCAAGATTCCTGAGACAATAGGATTTCAGATAACAGTGTGGCTTCTTAAGAAAAAGTGTGGAAGTTGATTAATTTACACAATCACAGTTTGATGGTAGGAAAAAATGGAAACACAGACATTGCTCAGCTCCTACGTGTCGGTCTTGCCTGTATTTGCTTTTAGCTTCTGCGCTTTGTGGAGTTGAACGAGTGCTGCTTGAAATATTGCCCCTCTTGTTCAGTGTTATGAACACGCACACTTCACCTGGAAAGAATAATTTCTTTTATTATAATCCTTCCAATTGCATATGAATAGTCTAAAATTTGGCTTTGTTTCATGCATTCCCTGAAAATCCATGGAAGAGAGAAGCGATGCGCAAAGCCTGCGGATGGTTACAGGGAAATTGTAAGGAAATCAAAGGAAAAGTAGATTAAAAATAATAACTTCCCTTATATCATCTGTGGAGGTGTCTTGCTTTGCCTCTATATTAAACTACAAAGCAGATTTTGTCTGTTTTCATAGACTTTTTATGGAGGGCAAAATCAGATAAATTCTTTTCTGGAGTGAAGCACATTGATACATGGGATCCTTTAGGGAGAGGTACAACATCAACAAGATATGCATAAATATTAGCATAATTTTCAGGCTTCTTTTTGAGTCGTTTCATTTTAGGAAACGCAGCAGGTATAATTAAACTTTTACATCTGTAAAGATAGGTAAAGCGCTAAGCAGGTTCTTTCCTCCCTCCCTCCCTAGATAATGCTGGTTCAAAGCTGCAACCTCAACTAAGAAATAGAAAGTTACTTTCCCTTCCTGGGTATGTACTGTGTTTCATGTGTATTGTGTTAAAAAAAGACTTAATTTCAAATCCTTTCAAAGACCTATTTTTAGACTAAAAATTGGCACCTTAATTCTCTTTCTTTGCTATCTTTGAAAAAGTGTTTGAAGTGGGTCACACTCATACAAGCCAACTGCAGGAGACCCTCAAATATTCAGATTTTAATGACTTCTGATCTTAAAGTGAAAACACAGATAAACCTAAGGTCTCTCTCACAGGCAATTTATGACTTTTTTTTGCAAATTAGAAGTCTTGAAATTGTCTTCAAAATTTAAGACAGATGAAAAACAAAACTGGCTCGTGTACTTCATTAACGTTGCGCATTTTACTGTCATCTTTATGGCATTTATTTGTGCTAAAGGATAAGTCTGAGACAAGCATCAGTTAAGGTAATGGGATTGTAAAGCAATCAGCTAATTAGTTATCGGACTTCGATCATTTTTTAAAAAAAATTATAGCTGCGTATCGGAAAGCTGCTTCTATAAGGGAAAATAAACAACGGTGTATGAAATGAGCAGGCAGCAACAGGGACAGGAGTTCTCATCTTGGAAAGTAAAAAGATCTGATTTCCAGTCCTCTCACAAACCCCTTGAATAATCCCAGGCAGCAAAGATGGGGCATGAGGAGAGTGGTCAGAGATCTAGAAAATACGGGTTGTGGACAACCTTTGGTGGATTTATTTTGTCCAAAGAAAATGGGAGAGAGTAGTGGTCCAGTTTGCTCCTCTGAAGGAGGGTGGCTGGACAGGTGGACACATATTGCCAATGTCATCATCATCTCCTCCTCTACCTTAGGCATTTGTTCTGTCTATTAAAAAGAAAAAAAAGAAAGAAAATTCATCCCTGCTTAGGAAAATGCTATATTTTTACTGCTGCTTTTTTGATATTCCAGCTTTGTTTTAAAAAACCCAAAACCCCCAAACCAGAAGAAAGCTCAGGGGTAAGGGGGGGGTGTGTGTGTGAGATATTGGTTTCCAGCTGTGATACAGGAATGTGCAATCTGCAGATGTTGTTTGTACCATTGCAATATACATGTATTTTGTCTGATTTAGCAAATTATTCAAAAGTGTTCAATTTTAATTATTATTCATTTTGAAATGGTCTATTTTTAGGAGCTGACATCTCAGGTTTGCTGTTCTGTATTTTGGAATTCCCCAGTTTAGGATACCAGGAAAAGAGTGTCCTTTGGGGAATTTCTATATATTTACTTATTTCCCCCGTGTAAACCCCAGAATTCTCTAGAAATATGAGGCACATTTGTTCATTCATTAAATATTTTACTTAAATTCTGAGGTTTGGTCTTTAAATTTCCATTAATTTGCACTGTTTGGTCTATTGAGGTTTTCATTTGTCAAAATTGTTAGCTCTTGGGTATTAGTTACGCAAATATTGATGTGTAGCTTTGGCCTGTTAGCTATCAATTGAAATCAGAAAATCAATAGACTTAATAGCTCCTCATTACAGAGTTGATGCATTTGCAAGGCTGAGTCGCGTATTGTCAGGGAACAATCAATTCAGTCAAAAACTATTACACCATCACTGCCAGAAACGCTTTCATAATGTTTTGCTGTGTTTATAGTTGACCTCAGCTTCCATGGCAGCTCTCAATGCAAAATAACCCTCTTTTTGGGGTCTCTTGTAGAATTATAAAGTCAGAGGCGTGGGGAGGCGGCTCTAGTTGGTGATAGCAGAGACTCAGCAAACTCGTGATGCGCTGCCCCGTGGTGTGGTTTATGCAAACAGGTTTTGCAGGTAAAGACTCTGCTTTCTGGCTTCTAGCAGTAGTGAAGGTGTCCTAAAGCTATTAGGAAATTGTTTGTGCCTGTGGTGCAGACTGGAGAGGTGCTCCCTTTACTTTAGAGGCAAATAAAGAAATCAAGAAATCAATTTACGTCACAGCTCTCAGCTTGGGGGAAAGTGCCAACATCTCAACATGAACCGGAGCAGAGGAAAGCAGAACCCATTCTTTGCTTTCCTGAAAAACTCCATTTTCTTTGCCTTCTCCAAGTGGATGGTTGTACTTTCTTGGGTTATTTTTAAAAAGGGAATAGTGAAGCAATAAAGGGCCTCTTCTGAGATTTCAGCCTCACATAAGTAAGAGAATACATGTATTTTCTTTCCTTTTCTCGATAAAAGCATATGGTATTTACATTTTTAATTTAAAACTCTTGATAAAGTAATCAATTAAACATAGTTGAAGAATTTTGAGGTGGCTACAAAGTATACATGTATAGAGAAGATAATACCTAAGGCTAACTACAGACCTTACAGCTGTTTATAGAATTATCTCTGTAGGTAAAGACTCAGCTTTCTGGCTCCCAGCAGTAATGAGAATGTCCTGGAGCTGTTCTCCTCAGTGTTTGCGGCTCACCCTGCCCCATCAGCCTGGCATCTGTGAGCATTCAACCTGCTCATCATTACTCCATTCAAAAAAAACCTAATGATTGTTTTAACTTAAATATGTGCATACTGCATAATCTCACAGGTGCTTATTGAACTGTACCGAAGGACTAATCATTAGTGTATAAACTGCTGCCTTCCTTCTCCTTCTGTGTCGACAGAGCACGATGGAAACGGCTCCCAGCCATTTCTCCTCCGTCCTGGGTTTGCCCTGGGGTGCTACCTCCCCATGTTTGCGAGGGTTTCAGGAAAATCACAGCAGAAAAATGATCCCTGTGTTAAAGGGATATTTCTTAAAAGTTGTGTATCGTTAAAGATCATTTAGCTATTTTAGCCGTTTAGTTATAAAGAGCACACTTTGCAATTAAATATTATGAAATAAAGAATTAAAAAGCAAGAACAGGCAAATATATCAGTAAGGATACCATAGTTGTAGTCTAATTTTATGTTAAAATGTACACGGAGAGGAGTAATTGAATACATTGCTCAATTCAAATGAGAAATGACTCTATGGACTTTAAATGAATTAATTATTTGCAGTAAGAAGAGCCTTATCTTTTTGATTTAGACTACAATCCTGTGAAACATATGCATTTCCTCTAAGTTCATGTGGAAGTCATCACACTGAATTTAAAAGAAATACGTACATTCAAAGCATCAAGCATCAAAATACTCTCTAGTGATTATTTTTAAGTCTGTGTTGCTGTTCTCCAAAGTAATTGCAAGAAAGTTGTGTCATTCATTTTATTTAAGTATTTTTCTTCACTGGAAAAAGGTTACTAAATTCAAAGAAAAAAATCCAGACACTCAGTAAACATGTAGGATGAGTGAAGTACAGACTAAATTAATGATATTTAAGATGACATACATAATTATAACAGAGAGGTCAGGGTAGGTGGCAGCTTTCCCAAGTATATATAGAGTGTCAAAAAAATCCCCAAAGTATATATTTTAATTGAGTTATGTTTTCTTTCCTTCACACTGAAGTATTAAGGTATTACCCCAGTCCTGGGACTGTGTTCCTATAATTTAATGTGGCAAAATTCCCAGAGCTACATTTTGACAGTAAAACCACATCATGCATAGGCTCCTTCCAGCAGTGAAATACCACTTTGTATTTGTCTCCAAATCGTCAGTTTCTTTTTCAATTTAAACAAAAATACATTTCACATACGGGGCAAAATAAATTTTGCAAGAATGGGGATGAATTGAATGCTCTTTTTGAAATGTGAGAAATGCGTGAAAAATGAAAGAAGCCAACAGATGCGACAGAAACAAATAAAACTATGTGGCAAGGGGCAAATAAACCGTGAATGGCGTGTCCCCAGGAGCTGGGTTGGCTGAGCCTCATCTGTGGGTTGGTGGCTTCCCCCCATCCCTGGCTCCAGCCCTGCAGGACTCGGGGAGGTGACCAGTGCCTGGGCAATGGCTGAGCAGGGACCAGCCGTGGATGGAACCCCAAAAGAACCATCCAGACACCTTCTTTTGAAGATTTATGCTCATTAAAAAGAACACAAAGAATTGAGTAGTAGAGTCAGCCATTTAGGGTTTAGATTTTTTTGGATGGAGGCTGGCTTAAAGTGCTCATGCCAACAGCAACAGGATGCTGCAGGGACGCTCTACCTCCTCTTCGTCAGCACCAAGGCCCTTTTCCATCGGGAAAGAGGCCTTCAGGGGCTCCATGTACTGGGATATTGGGAAAATCACTTCACTGCTCATATTCCCTAGAGAAGGATTTTATTATAATTGTTTTCTCCAATAACAATTGTAAGACTGGGATTCCACCCTCCCCTCCCTCCACCCCCCCGACTTTTTTTCTTTTTTTTTTTTTTTAAAGTCTTTGATTTGCCTCCAGCCCATCCCAGTCAGCCAGCATCCCTCCCCATGCTTCTCCAGTTACACTTAAATATAGCTCTGTTCTAATGAATGGGACATGTGGGGTAAGCAGACCCGACTTCAATACCTAGGCTGGCTGGTGGTGCCTGGGGTTGCGCTGGCTCAGTAACATTGTCTGCTGCGTAAAAAGGAAGGGCACAAGAGAAGAAAAAGATTGTTTGTGTCCCGGGAAGGCTCCAGCCTCCCCAGGGTGGGTGAATGGGATTAGCTACATCGGAGGCTTGGAGCAGAGAAATATTCTTAAAGGGAGGCTTAATCAAATGTGAGATCCCTTCTTACTCTCTTTTAATTTGGCATCTCATCTAGCGAGGCGCTTGTTAATAGAGTACTCATACCTCCACAGCCCTGTTCTGAGCTTTCTAGCAGAAAGTCTGTTTGTGTGAGTGTGTGTTTGTGCACAAGTGCGTGTGTACATCTGTGCATGTGCACACCAAAACCTCACCTCTGCGTTAAAACAGACCTAACACTTAGAAAGTGAGGGAAAAAGCCAGAATTAAGCATTGTGACTTCAGGGGTGTAATTGCAAGTTTTCCACAAGCTGTCTGCCTCAGTCAGTGTTGCTTCATTTTGGACAGTCTTTAGTTAATAGGAACTATTAATTATGTTATATTCTCATTACTCAAAATGCAGAACTGTACTTTAGTTGACTGTAGCTGTTCAAACCTCGTCTTAAAAGCAGCGTTACGAATTTCTTCACGGGCAGTTCTGGGGGCTCATCACTACAGGATTTGAACGTGTCGCGAACATTCATGCTTTTATCCTGGCAGCAGCCCGCTGAGGTGAGTGAGTATTATTAATTCTGGGTTTTTAAAAAGAGAGCAGAGACAGAAGTATAACAGCGTTTCAGTTTTGGAGAACTTTAAAAGCAGAACATCGTCTTCAGCATAGTTAATTTTGCATTTTATGTACCCAAATGCAGCTCCCACTTACCCTGGTTGCCACACGTGAGCTGTTTTTTGGTACATCAGCCCTTATCTCCCACGGAAAATGGGTGGTTAATGGCCATACCGCGGCTCTTCCCTGGAGGTGGAGGAAGAGTCTGGTATGGGATGCAGTTCTTCAGGGCACATTAACCACAATTAACATTCCCAGCTCTCCCTCCACCCCAGTCTCCTTTGCTGGGCATTTTCCTGTCTCTGCAACACGCCTGTTTCCTCCTGGCTTTTTCGCTTCCACCCAGGATGGTTCCATCTCTGCTTTGGGAGCTGCAGGGAGTGCTGGAGAGACGGGCGCCTGCCCCTGCTACACCATCCTATGTGCTGTCATCTGGAGCAGCAGCGTTTGAAATAAAGTCTGAAGTTTTAGATCGGTTCTACGTAACAAGCTATGCAACGGTTTCTATATTAAGCCTATCTTCAGTCTTTTGGGGCTGAAAAATAAGAAATCTTGGTAAGGCAGGAGGAAAGAGGGTCATTTCCAAGCATTATGGTTTGTGGGTCAGGGCCATCTCAAGCACAAATCCAGGCTGTGCAGAGAATGGATGGAGAATGGCCCTGAGGAGAAGGATTTGAGGGTGTTGGTTGATGAGAAGCTCAACGTGAGCCAGCAAAGTGCACTGGCAGCCCAGAAAGCCATCCCCATCCTGGGCTGCATCCCCAGCAGCGTGGCCAGCAGGGTGAGGGAGGGGATTCTGCCCCTCTGCTCCACTCTGGTGAGACCCCCCTGCAGTGCCGTGTCCACCTCTGGGGCCCCCAACACCAGAAGGACATGGACCAGTTGGAGCAAGTCCAGAGGAGGCCACAAACACGATCTGAGGGCTGGAGCACTTCTGGTGTGAGAACAGGCTGAGAGAGCAGGGGTTGTTCAGCCTGGAGTAGGCTCCAGGGAGATCTTGGAGCCCCTTCCAGTCTGTAAAAGGGCTACAGGAGAGATGGGGAGGGATTCTTGGTCAGGGAGCGGAGCGACAGGACAAGGGGTAATGGTCTTAAAGTGAAAGAGGGGAGATTTAGATTAGCTATTAGGAAGAAATTCTTGGCTGTGAGGGTGGTGAGATCCAGGCCCAGGTTGCCCTGAGAAGCTGTGTCTGCCCCATCACTGGAGGTGTTCAAGGCCAGGCTGGATGGGGCTGTGAGCAACCTGGTCTGGTGGGAGGTGTCCCTGCCTGTGGCAGGAGGGTTGGATTAGATGGTATTTAAGGTCCCTCTCTAACCATTCTGTGGTTCTATGACCAAATAAAGCAGATTTTGACTAGGAAAGCAAAAGTAGTAACTGACCTTTTGAAAGTCAAGTGTGCTAATGACAGACATGCCATTTCACTGTATCTTCATAACTGGTTGGACTGACTGGACCAGCTGATCTAAAATCTGCAAATCATTAAGTGTGAGGTAGATACGAGCACAGAAGACTTTAACCCAAATTATTTTCAGTTTGAAAAAAACTTGTAAGCAAGCAGGATCCTCTAGCAGGATGGGCTAAGCAGTCTTCATTAAAAGCACTCAGCAGTGTGACATATAATTATACAAAAGGGAAGCAATGCAGTTTTAAAATGGTCTTTTGTAAGTGGGCTCTGCAAGACCTCTCAAAATCTTTGGCTAATGTCTTTGTGGAATCTCAAATCATTTGGACTTGGGGGTGCCATCGCAGGCCAAGGAAATCAGGCTGGGTGGCAGAGCTCTGGGCTCTGGGACCAGCCTACCCTGCTGTTGGCCTTTGGTTTGGGCTTTTGTGGGCTGTGTTTTTCCATGAGGTGAGTCTCTGAACAGTGTTTCAGAGTCTGTGGTGTTGCAAGCTCCATCAGGAGGCGGATCGACAGGCTGGGGATAAGGGAGAGTGTCTCAATTATGGAATAAGTTCATTTGTTCATCTGGTTGCAGTTCGCACACGAGAGCCCCATCAGGACTCACACCCATCTCTGCGCTGTCTTACCTCAATGTGAGCAAGTGTGTGCAAAGAGCATCATAGCAGAGGTTTTACTGGATTGTAACTGAGAGTTTACTGAAAGTGATGGTTACTGAGAGAGTCCAGGGCAGAGCCACAAAGATGATGAAGGGAGTGGAGCATCTCCCATACAAGGAAAGGCTGAGGGAGCTGGGTCACTTCAGCTTGGAGAAGAGGAGACTGAGGGGTGACCCCATTAATGTTTATAAATATGTAAAGGGTGAGTGTCAGGAGGATGGAGCCAGGCTCTTCTCAGTGATGGCCAATGATAGGACAAGGGGCAATGGGTGCAAGCTGGAACGTAGGAGGTTCCACTTAAATATGAGGAAAAACTTCCTCACAGTGAGGGTGAGGGAACACTGGAAGGGGCTGCCCAGAGAGGTTGTGGAGTCTGCTTCTCTGGAGACATTCAAAACCCGCCTGGATGCGTTCCTGTGTGACCTGCTCTGGGTGTTCCTGCTCCGGCGGGATTGGACTAGATGGTCTTTCAAGGTCCCTTCCAATCCCTGGTATCCTGTGATTCTGTGTGATTCTGTATGTTATTTTCCTGCCCGTGCTGTTTTGGGCAGTGTTGGTGCCAGCACTGAGACTGTTCCGTGCTTTGCTGGCATCGTCAAGAAGCAAGTTAGAGCATCTCGGTGTGGAGCTGCTGTCTGTGTTCACCAAAAAAAAAAGGATGAATTAAGGAGTCTGTGAAGCTCCTTAGGGGAGAGTGTTCCTGTTGTTAAATTTAACAAAAATCGTACCCTTTTGTTTAAACTACAGTCCCTTCTGTGGAGTCTTTTATCTCCTGTTAAAAAATGGGGTTTTGTTGATCTCGGTGGCCATGCCAACATTACACGTGTACTTACCGCACGTCAAATGGGTATTTATCTGAGAGACCAGAGTGAATCTATAGGGTAAGTATGAGACTTAACTGAAAATTGTCTTGTTTATGCTGGCTAAGGCCTAGATGAAATGGGATTTTAAATGCATGTATCATATTTTATTGGTGCTAGATATTTAGCTGGTGTGAATGGCGTTATTTCATGTGCCAGCTAAAGGCATGGCCCAGGAAAGAAACGGAAAAATAACTTAAAAACAACAAACAACAGTTTTGCTAATCTACATTTCATTTTTCATTTAGCCACTTAAATTGTGTTCGGTGTTTGAGGGCAACCAGAGGTGGTTGTAGCTCCTGTGCATTTCCCCTGATGCTTTACTGAGAATCAATATATAGACTGGAATAAAAGCATGGAAGTTACTGTTATTGACACTGAGCATCACAGTGGCACCGTGTGTCAGCGTGTGATACTGTGGAACTCTTAAAATACACTTATTAAATGCCATATCTTGGAAGGGCTCTGCAGGTGATACCACGGTCTATAACAACGTGCAGTAGGAGAAATGGCCCGTCTTCACTTCCAGCATCACTTTTTGAAGTGTAAACAAAGAAAGGTCCGTGCAAAAACTGAAATGCCTGCAAAGTTTCGGCCCCACCGTCTGCCTCGCCCGCAGCCCACGTTCAGCCACAAACCTTATTTCCTCCACAGCCTACAACGCACTGATGGTCTTCCGTACAGCCAGTGCCCAGTCACATCCGACTGTGGAAGGACTTTGGTTCTGTTGTTTCTGTACAGTTGGATCCCAGTGTATCGTGGGGTGTGGCTAGATGCAGAAACGCTCTTATTTATCTGAACGTGTCAAATAGATCCGTGTATAGGTTTAACATAAACAAATTGTTATATATTATGTGTATATGTAATATATACACTCGTTAGTTTGTACATACAATATAGAGGTTATTTGGGATAGATATATAAAAGATAGAAGAACCCAGTAATTGCCTTTAAGATCAGAGCACAAAGCATTACCTTGGATTTTACAAGGCCAGCGAGCAACAAAAGAGCAGTAATTTATGAGCTCAGCGTAAAAGAATAGCATAATTGCATTAAAAATTAATGCTAATGAACACTAAAATGGGGAAGGTGGTTATGATGAAAGTTTGTATTCATCTTCCCTGGTTTGAATGATGGCTAGTGGCTTGATTAATGGCTTAATTTCTATCAATTAGCGGGGAAAAATCTCCTGCGAGACAAGGGTAAATTGAGCATTGAATTACATATCTTGCTTTTGTGTGCTGAGAAAAAAAGAGCGGCGTATCTCTGATATTAGCCGCAGTGACAAATGCGGTGTGCCCTGCGCCGGCTCTCCCGGTGGGTGCTGGCCTGCGGTTCTTGGGGGGGGGACGGAGGGGGACACAGCCAGCACTGGCCCCCGAGCCTGCACCCTCTGCGCCCCCACCACCCTTTCTGCCGCTGCCTCTATTCAGGGAAATGAAACACCCAGCGATATTAAGTGGATTAGGGCTGTTTCCTACCACTTCATTATCTGAGTTTGCCTTTTTCCTTGAGGATTTTCAAAAATACCCTGGAATGTCTCAAAATGCGAGTGGATGTAGGAATTGGCACACGTGTGGTGGAGGTAACCTGAACGCAGGGTTAAATGCTTGGCCAGAGCAGAAATCAAAATGTTCTTGAATTGTTTAAATTAAATATTCTTAAATTCAGAACTCAATTGCTACAAGTTTACCACCGTGTCTTCGGCTTGGTTTTTTACACAATATTATGTTTATATTTATTTTTATACCCAATTCTTTTTGAAGAAGGAGGTATTACTGTCCAGACTGTGAAAATTATCATGTATTTAAATAGCACATTGTAAGTACTGCAGTACTCTCTCTAGTAAGTGCCAGAATACTTACAATGTGCTATTTTAATACATTATAATTGTAGTACCAGCGTACTTACAATTAAGTTTGAGGACTACAAATTAACAACAAATACTTTCTCTGGCCACAATTGCTCCTTTTGGAGTATGTTTTATTGTTTCTGCAAGTTTGGCTGGGAAAAGTTCTTTCTTTGGAAATCTCAACAGCTGGGAAACAGTGTGGCCAAGTGTTGAAACGGCGCTTTGACAGCGCTAAGGGGATGGTGGAGACGTTCGTGGCATCGGGCAGTTTTCATCACGAGTTATTTAAAGTTGTTAGAGAGAAGAGGTAGTTCGGAAACGAATCCCAAATTCCCCTCAGGCTGCATGCCCCGGCAGGGATGCTGGGCTGGAGGTATCCTCAGGGTTCCTCATCCACGATTTTCCGAAGGGCTGAGACAAAGGCAGGAGGCGGCTGGTGTTGAGCGTGGCGGTGCCTCCCTCTAACGGCTGGCCCTGCCAGGCTGGAGGCTCCCAGGGAGAAAAGCCAGGGCAAGGTGGTCTTCAGCTCCGGGGTCCCACCGTATCCCAGGCTGGGAGCCAGAAGGGACTCCCGAGCAGGGTGAGAAGATGGGAACACAAAAGCTTGTGGGATTAATTCCTTTCTTGGCTGATTTGCTCTGGTTTTCAGTGAAATGATTGTAGTGGTGCAGGTCTCCAGCCCTGCCATGGCTGGTGGCCACTGGTGAGGTTCTGCACCCACCTCGGCTGGTGACCCTGGGCATCCTCGGACATGGGCACCTGGACACCAGGAAAGGTGTCGGGACTTGAGGTCACACTCTGCAAATACTTGCCAGCTCCCATGCACGCCTGTGCCAGGGGACAGCCCTCATTAGCCATTGCTAATTGTCTCCAGAACAGAGAATAGATTGAAGGGTTTCAAAAGCTTTGAAACCCCCCCCAAACCAGATTGACAAGTTTTGTAAAGTCTAGAGGTGACAAAAATGAAGTGAATCCCACCCGTCCTGCTGGATTGTCCCTCCTCCTCCTCCTCCTTGCGCTTTCATTTTGTTTAATATAAATATTTCAGTGCGATGCACTCCAGAAGACATTATGTCTCAAAGCCTTGTAGGTTTTTGTCTCTTCCGCTGCAAATTGGCTGGATGAAAACTTCATTTTTCTTTGATATGTCAGTTTGTGCAGCTTAAGTAAAAACAGGAAGCAATTAAATAGCACCGGGCATGTGAAAAAAACGTACAGTCCTATAATGCAGTTGTTACTGTATCCATACAGTTGTAAATACACAGTTGTGTAAAAATTAGGCAGTATCACCTCAGTGAACCCTAAATAAAATGGGACTAAGGGGAAAATATTTTCCTCTTTAGTTGTTTGGTTTAGTCTGGTGTCTATTTGTGTTTTCTTCTTTTAATCCCGAACTCATCAACAAAAGAGCAGAATAAAAATAGCAACTTCTTCATGTAACAGTTTGGGTTGGAAGGGACCTGAAGGGTCATCTAGTTCCACCACACACACACCCCCCTCGGCCATGGGAGGTTTGGGGGCAGTTTCTGGAAGTATTTCAAAGCATATTATTTATTTAATATCCTTTACATTTTAAATGGGTCAGTAAAATTAATCAGCTATATCCCTTTAAATATAATCGGTCTAATAAGAAGAAACATATATTCTGAGGAATATTTTAGGTTTATGACGTCATTGCTTTGATTCTTAAGTCAGAGACACTTGAAAGAAAACTCTTTAGGTAAAGGCACAGGTTCATTTTCATGGGCAGGATCTTGGATGAGCAACGAACCCAGTAAACATTACATTTTACATCTAAAGCTTATACAAGGAATATTTAAAATATTTTTTTATTTAATGGCTCATTCACAACATACTATTAGTCATTTAATGCTTCTGTTTCGATGGTTGCTAAATACTTAGTGGGCTTCATCCCCAGTTCTGTCTTTAGAACTAAGCAATGAAATGGGAATATTTTACACAGAGCTTGCAGGAAAGTTACTTTTTCTTTTATCTGATTCTCTGGTGTTTCTGGTATCGTGTGTGTGAAGTTTTTGGACAGCATCTAATGGCTTGTTTCTAAAGTGACATGTCAACGTATTGCTAACACAGACGAATTCAATAGGAGGAGGGCAGCTGTAGGAGACGTGTGAGTAGGTATATACATATTTCTCTGTATATGGGAAGATGTAAATAGATGTAAATACAGATGGGAAGTGTCAAATCTTTGGTGGGGCTGGGCTGGGTGCAGGCTGCCCCCGGCTCCCCCCAGCTCCCGGGGCAGGGGGTTCCCTGGCCACGCTGCTGCCGCAGCTGAGTGTCAGCGGGAAGGGTGGTGACAGGAACAGGAATTGTGCTGCTTCTGTAAAAAAACAGCCTCAACAAGCCCCAATACAAGATTGAGTCTATTTTTTTCACTATAACACGGTAAAATGACTTGCTGTGCAATGAGTTAGTATTGATTTTTTTTTTGTCTGTAGCCTCTTAGCTTTCTGACTCCATTATTTTTGATTTTACTATGAAATACATATCCTTTCTACTGACATCTGACAAACAACATATGGAAGTCGTTTTATCTACCAATAATGTGTTTGTCAAAAAAATCGTGCGCTAATGGGTTATGCTTCCTCCAGTCCATTTTCCCCACATTAATGTCACTGATGTAATTCTGAACATTTAGTGATTTTCGCCCCCTTAATAATTTGTCATTTCTATAGGTTTGTGTAACACTCATGTAAGATACTGTAACAGGCTGGGAACTGACCAAAGGTTTTGTGAAATAAAAGAGTTGAGCAACTGATTTTAAATCTACGTTCACCTGCCTTCCTCTGATCCCTGGTTTAAACACTGCGACTGCCAGGGACATGTACCGCTCCTTTATTTATCTGCAGAGTGGATCTACCCAAGAGTTTGATGAATTATGGTTCACTCTCTCTAGTGGGCATTAGTATATTTGGGTTTATACTTCCTTTTTTAAAAAAGAAGTATTCATAAATTTTTTTATTAAACTTCAGGTACCTGAAAAAACAGCAATGTTTTATCCTAAGCTGCTTTTTCCTCAACTTTTTGCAATTTCTTTTGTGCTTTATCACTCAAGATCATGATTCTGTGACTCATGAGCTCATCAAGCCCACCAGTACAAAACCTTCTAAAAAACAAGTGTTAGAAGAGAGTTTGAACCAGATGAGCCTGCGGGCGATGCTGCTGCCTCATATTTAGTCTGAATTTCAGAGACAGTGTCCTGTTTTGTTGGACTGTGGCGTGAGTATGAGCTTTCATCTTAGAGCGAGCCGACTTAATCACTCAGCTTTTGGCGAAAGGAGTAGCCCCCGATGGCACAAAAGGCAGAGAGAAGTCAGATCATCCCTTTGGCAACTTATAGCAAAACAGCAGCAATATAAAACTTCACTGTCACTCGTCAGCAGTTTGATTTTTTAAAAATAAGTATATCTTGCATTTTGAATGCTCTGAGCTTCCTACCAGTCTCACCTACCCGAAAGATTGTCTGGTTGAGCAGAGAAAGCACGAGCAAAGCCCACCTGACAGCAGCACAGCTGCGTGTTTAGTGCAGCCCATACCAAGGTTGGCAGGAGCTGCTCTTCTTCACCGTAGCATCACTGGGAGCTGCATTCGCTTCATCAACATAAAATCTCAGCCTGGGGTTCAAAAATATCATATGAAATATGTGTGTTGTAAGACTCCACAGTACAGTGAAGAAGCAATTTTGCTCATTTCACTAAACAGCTGAAAATCTGTCACCTACAAATCACACAAGCTCAGAATATTCAGTGTGTATGTTAGGAATATTTTATTACCAAATTCTAAGATTTTGGTTTTTGTCAAATTCACCTAACAATGTAACTCTTACTGCCAAACTAATCACTTAGCTTGCCATGAAGATGATGGCATGTCTCTTGGGACATCTGCAGCGGAAGCCAAATTCACCTCCGCACAAGCCGAAGTAGTTTTACTGCTACAAACAGATGATATTCCACTGAGTTGTCTGCACTGTCCCCAAATCCTTAGCTTCTCCAGGAAATCCTCGTGCCATAAATCCTGCAAGGACACCTCTGGCAAATTCATAAGTTAGCATCTTGAATGATATAATTTGTTGAACAATAATGGCCAACTCACTGTTGTAATTTTTACTGAAGGAGAGAGTTTTTCTTTGTAAAAGAGTTACTTTTTCTTTTTTCCTGTCTGGTATGTACTGTTGTAAAATATATTCAAGGCATTGCTTAGACATGGCATTTCTCATAGGCTTACACTAATGTGTCCTGACATTACACCTTCTCTTTGTAGACCAAGCCACCCTAGTGGAGCAAGTGAAACGAGTAAAAGAAATTGAAGCTATTGAAAGTGACTCCTTTGTTCCACAGACGTTCAGATCAAGTAAAGAAGTCAAGAAGGTAAGTTTTCAATATCCTTCCTTAGTGCATAATCCTTTCAAAGTCAGGTGGAAGCTGCACTGTTAATAAGAGTATCCATCGATGAAAGAGCATCAATGTTGACAATCCTAAATCCCACCAACGACTCTCCTGTGCAAGTGGTGTGGAGTTCAAGGAGGGATACATTTGAATGTGTAAGAATGTCAATTAAATAAGCTGGTTTGACAGTATATTCTACCTATGCTGAGCAACTCCTGATTTTTAAAAGTTCTTTTAAAATCATATAATAAATGAAGTCGGTTTTGAGTTTGGTTTTTTTGTTGGGGAAAAGCAGAAGAATTGAAATCCAAAAGTAAGCAGACATTTACAATGTAATTAATGGTAGAGATCTGTGTTTTTAATTCTGCTTAACTGAAGTCAGACGTTAAGACCATACTTACTCTGTGAAACAAAACAGCACTATTTTCAGACAGCTTTCCAAAAACCTCACGTGAGACATCCAGGTTTCAGACTTTTACATTTTGGCTGCCAAGTTTTCTAGGGAACTGGGATGTTTTTGTCTTTGGGAGTGGGCAAGCAAAGGCTGGTGGTGTTTTCCCATCTAATGGGGAGGTGTTCTGAATTACCACTCTTTCCCCCAGAACATGCATTTTCTTGCCTTTTCAGAAGTCTCAAAGAAGTTCATGCAGCCCCTCCAGAACATGATCCAAACCCCTAATTCTACTGTTCTGCAAGTTCTCTCATTACCTTTTTTTCCACTTGATGTGTTTAGTCTGGATGTTAGTCCACATCCAGCGTGTCCCACCAAGCACGCTGAGAAGTATGTGCATGAGGATTCTCTTGTGGGCCCATGTTGCAATGGGAAGAAAGCTGAATGCCTGGCTAAGGTACTGCCAGGCTTGGGGGTTTGAGGATAAAAAGCTCAGATGTGTTTGTTTCTTTTTAGCCAGTAGAACCTGCTGAGCTACAGTACGAAGCTGTAACTATCGGAGCAGGAACTGCTGATGCATCTGCTCCTGAAAAAGAACCACCACCTGCCAATATTCCTACTGCCATCAAATACCAAGATGATAATTCTTTAGCACATCCAAATGTAAGTGTGCCGATACGTAATTCATCTTTAGAACAAACAGCCCATTGAATGAGAATGGGTTCATGTGACCTAACAACCATTTTGCTGTGCTGCTCATCAGATAATCTGTGCTCCGAAGACTGTTAATTAATGGGTTGCTCATGGGCTCAAAAAGGATCACACTCCTTGCATCATCCAGTGCAGAATCATTACAAAAGAAGTGGTTCACCAGTGATGTAGTTTTAGAGTTGCCAACAAATTTTATGCCACAGTAATTTAATGCAGAGGAATTTAAGATCCTGTTTGTATTAAAATCCCTGTTCCACAAAAATTCAGGAAAGATTGCTTTTGGTTTGTGTGGCTGAAGACTCAGAACTTGCCCACTTTCCCAAATCATAAAGCTTTAAGTACATGACAAACTCAAGATAATTTTAAATCATTGTGGCTAGACTTATGCAGATTCCTTTGTAAGCACTTGTAATTGGAAATAGGAATACTTAAAGTAGAGTTTTTATTTGTGAGTTAAAAATTAATTAAATTAACTTGCTAAATTAATTAGCAAGTTAAAAATTACTTGAAGTAAACAAACAGTTCTATATGATGAAAATAACCAAAAAAGATCAAGACCTGTACAATGTGATGAACCTGTGCATTCAGGAGGAGATTGAAATGGAAATGTCTTGGCTTTCCAGTTATCACAAGTCTCTACTTTTACCAATGTATTTATATCTGAATTTCAACACCCCTGTGCAGCTGGGCTTTTGCTTTGGGCACTGAAATAGGTGACACATATTTCAGCAACTGGAACAAACAAAGAGAAAGTTAATGAGTTTTCCCTGCTTTTCTTCCTCTCCCCCTTGTCTCTCAGCTGTTTATCGAGAAGGCAGAAGCAGAAGAGAAGTGGTTTCAGCGGCTGATTGCTCTTCGGCAAGAGAGGCTGATGGGCAGTCCAGTGGCCTGAGCAAAGTGCGGTGACCATCCCATACCGGTTCTCTGTGAATGCTAAGAAATCCTACCATTAAATTGCTTTCTTTTTTCTCTCTTGAGGGGATTTTAATACTCCGTATGAGTTGTATAGAGAATAAATATTTCATCTGAATAAACAAGAATGTTCTATCCTCCGTTTATTTTCCTGAACTCGTTGCTGACTGACCCGTATTGCTGAGCTACCCGCTGGAGAGGGAAGGCTATCAGAGCAGTGTAATTTTCTTTTTTTGTACTGAATTCCTCTGGGGTGCAAAACACCTGACAGCCCAAGGAGACATAATGTTATACATCCCAATCCAAAAAAAAAAAAAAAGAAAGTATATAACCATGTAGCAGTTTAAAGAGAAATGAAAAAATAAGACTGTCAAAGAAAGTTCAGATTTACCAGCGCTCTGACAGTAGAGTACAAGTGACACCACCCTGGGCCATCACATCCTCTGCAGCTGGAGGAGGATTCGGGGCAAATGATCTCGCTGTTATCTCTTCTTCCTTCCGTTCTGCGTTACGGGAGCAGCTTTTGAATCCCAAACATCTGTGCACAGTCTCCTTGCTGAGGGGCTTTTCTAAATTGATGCCTTCATCCGCCTGCTCCAGCCTCAGCCGGGTTCCTCGCTTCGGGTGGGCTGCAGCGGGAAGAAATGTTTTACATTTCCTTCAACACTCACTACTGTCAGCTGCCAGGAGTAGATGTAAAGAAAAAGTTACGTTGTTTTTTTAAACATATTTGTAAACTTTTCAGCAGGCTTCAGGAAATATTATTTTCTGAGCAATTTTAAGCACATTAAAATGTTTGATAACCTGGAAAAGATAGCTTTCTATGAACTCTTAACGGGAAATAATAAATCATTATTATTAATGGGAAATAAATATTATAGCATGTGATAGTGCAGACCTTTGTTGAGTAAGACTAATGGCATACCTGTTTCTGTACAGTGGGACTGGTTTCAGTCTATGAAGCTTCTGTTTGTCTGGGTTTAACTATAAAAACAATAAAAGATTAGTCCTATTTAAAAATATCAAATTTATCCTGAGTTTACTCACCCAAATAGTCTGTCCATCATCCAACTAAATGCCAGAGATCACCCAAAAAGCAACAGTATTTCTTCTGAGGTATCCAGCAGAGCAGTGAGAAAACTATTCAATAATTAGAGGACCTAACTGAGCCCCCCACCTCTGGACACACCTCACTCGAAATTACCTGCATCAGCTTTCCTGGGTGAGGGGAGAAATTTGTTTGGTGTTATTTTTCCTTGTCCTCAGGTCTGAGGTGAAAAATAAAAAAAAAAAAAAAGGAGGGTGATTATGGAAATGTACTTAGGTTGTCTTATTTTTTTTTAGACGACTGATGGAAAAGGAAAATTTATTAAATCTGCATTCCAATGCGTTTGTACTTTTTCTTTGTGAACAGTGTTAGTTTTACTTGCATTAAAATGACTGTCTGGGTTTCCAAACTACCTTGTCTGCAACAAAAACTGGACAAAAAATTGTTTCCCTTGTTTCATTTCAGCATTTTCAAATGGTAAATATTTGTCATTGTCCTGTTTTCTAATCTCCTTCTGTGTTTCTTTCATAGTAAATAAAAATTTGATCTCCATATCAGGTGCTGGTGTAAATCCCTCTTTTTCACACATTATGGTGGATAATTTTGGTATTTTTATTGCAGTATTATTGCTTTTATGTAATTCACAACCCTATAGTATATTAAAAAATTCTACAAACTGGTCTGTTGTAAGTAATTAAGACTTATTGGTAACAACAGACCATTACTACTATTGCTTGTCACTCAAAACCTGAATTTGTTCAGCAAGTTGATGCTGGAGGGGAATTGTGAACAAGATCCGAAACAAACATGGAGATAGTGTTTAGATAATCTGAACTAAACAGAAATACACACTGAAATATGCCAAACATGATTTGAAACATGGAGCAAATCATGATAAAGTTGATTTTTATAGTTCCAGTTGCAGATCAGTGATCAGAATAACCAATAAATAATTACTCAGAACTCTGTAGCTTCTATGAAGTACGTAACATGTTTATTGCCCCAGTGTCTCTGTGGACACAGTTGATTGAAGAAGAGGGTTTTTCTGGCTTAGGCCCTATATTCTGTCACCCTCTCTCGGTCCCTGCTTTGAATATTCATGAGGTGTACTTGAAGTTTATGAAGTTACTGGTGGTGGGAGCTGAAGGAGTTGTGGGGATAGAGTTTTTACCTAGATCCTATCTGTTACAAATTAGAAAACGTACTGTCCTTGTTGTTACAAACCTGCGAGTTTGTGCAATACAGATTTCTGAAGATGCCTAAAGCAAGTCAGTGTTGAGCTCAAGTGTGTGTCCCAGAGGTGACAGCTCATGTGGAGCCAACTATGGACCTTACCAATACCAGGTGTTGTGTCTTGCAAGCGAGTCCGACTCTTCCCGTGGATCCCTTGCTGGGCAGGGCTAAGCTGAATATTCAAAACACGGATCGTGGCGTTTTTGCAGGATCCATTTGCAGCAAGACTCAGTGCTTTCCAGAGTGAGCCCTGTTGAGGGGGTACTGGATCAGGGCTCTGCCCTACTGAGAACCTGCTGTCACTGATTTCACAGCTTAAACCTTCAGCAAAAAATAACCACTGTTCCACTGCGTTTGCTCCTGTAGGGTAAAGTAAAGTAAAGGCTGTATAAAGCCAGTCCATAGGGCTGCAGGTTTAGAGTGCAGCACTCCTGATTCGAGTCGTGCAAACTATTTCCTTATTTTGCTTTTACTTGAACAGCATCCTGTGATAAATTATTCATTTTCCTGTCAAAGGTAAGCAGATATTTGAGTATCAGAAATGAAATATGGAAGAAGGCAGCAACATCACAAATAAACTTCGCTCTGTAACCAGCTGTGCATGACTAAAGATAATTTTGACAAACTTTCTGCTTAAAATTATTTTACGAGATTTGAACACATTATAAATGGGCTGCAGCCAAATCCACGTGGGTTCCACCATTCCACCTGTGGGGCCTTTTTGCTTGAGAAAAAGATAGTGTGTGTTACTTCATCAGCCAGATAGAAATCTAATTAACTATGTTGTAACATGGACATGAAACCCGTATCAACATATACAAATTAATCCCCATTAAACTGGGAAAATGCACTGCTGACTCCCAACCCACACTTTTCCTGGTCCAAAAAAAAAGTGACACCTTTCAACGATAATTATTGCATAGAAACACTGAAACGCATCCTACTTTCTTAGGTTTTTTGCCTCTAAGGTCTTCTGATGTTCTCACATTTAGCATTTAGGACTCTTGCTTATGGAGAGTTTATTTTTTGTAATATTTTTGACTTTGCTCCGTGCTCCCAGTGAAAGGGAATGGATTGTTGATTATGAAAGGGAAAGAAACAGCTGTTTGCTCTAACCCAGGGGTGTGAGGGGTGCTGTGCATCCTGCAGAGCCAGCAGTGACAGGGGTTTGTCACTCTGGACTCCTGCCGGAGCATCTCTGATACCATCAGCTCCAACACAAAGTTCCTCCTAAGGCCAAACTACCTTAAATCTGACTCAGGCAAAGGGTGCGTAGGAGTGAAAAGATAATGCTGTAACTCGAGCCATTCAGAGTTTTGCTCAGCAAAGACCTCTACCCTTAGAAATTACATTAGCAAACTCATTTCACTTAGCCTGCTGAACAGCCACCGCCAATTAACATCAAACCAGGCTGATTTTGATTTGATAACTTTTAGGGAAAATGTTCACCAGCCCTTTCTGATTTCTTGAGTCATCCAGCGGCTCCAAAACTATTTTTTATTATGATAATTTCTTGAAAAGGAGCTGTGTTTAGTTTTTAAATGAGAACTATCGTTACATCATTTCAGAAAGATTTTTGCTACTAAAATAATGGTATCTGAGAAAGCACTGCCAGCCAGGAGATCAAATTTTGCTACTTCTGCTTCAGTTCCTCTGATACGAGCAGGACTGGATGATCCTGAAGGCCATTTTTCCATCAGTAACCCAAAACCAGCCCTCTTGATGATTACAGTTTTCCATTTGTCAAGTTACAAGCAGCAAGTTATTTTTAGTGGAGATCCTTGAACTTGTGAAACCTGTTTCAAGAGAGATCAGCTTAAACCCGTGACTTAATGCACATACGATACAGGGCTGTGGCAACTCTGCAGCTTGCAGCAGTGAGAAAAAGTAATGCTATAAGTAATTATTCCAGAATTTAAAATATTCACCATTTGTAATGTTGATTTAGTGCAGCATTGATTACTTTCTTTTTTTTCCCCCTCCCTCTTTGTCTTGCTCATTTGCTAAGCCCTAGGGAAAAATAGCAGCAGTGGCTGGGCCAGATTATGTGGTACTGGGGAGCAAGACTTAGACACTGAGTCACTCTGGAATTGCCACTCTGGGGTGGGATGTGACACTAGACATCTACTACTTTTAGAAGGAAGTCAGAGCTGAAGTTCAACCCGGGGAGGGGAGGAGGGAGCTGAGTGTTAAAACCAGTGCTGAGCTGTGATTCCAGACGGGCTCCCCCCATCAAGGTGTGCCCCTCATCAGCTGGAAATGGTTATGCCACGATTTAAACCCAGGTGAAAATAAATAGGCTACTTGGCAGTAATTTTGCTTCTTTAGAAGTACAGCATGGACCAGGGCTGGGTGGTGTTAGGGATAGTAATGACAGGAGAAGCCTTTTGGCCCTTGGACATAATTTTTTCAATGTGCTATTTTTTTCAAAATTGTAGTTTAAAAGGTGTCGTCGCTGCTGAGCTGCGGCTGTAAAAATCTCACTCCCACTAGATGTCTCTGCCGTCCCAGAGCAGTGTCACACTGAACATCAGCGGCTGTCTAAATAGAGACCACAGAAATGAGCTGCATGGAGTCTGAATTTGCCTTTTTTCTTTCTAACCAGAGCTAAAGTTAGGGTAACAAGACAGAGCAGTTTCTCTCATACTTTTGCCTTAGAATCTACGTCTTTTCATATAAAAAGTACTGCTCAAAAAGGTAAGCTCCAAATATTTACCGTCTACATGGCACAATCCCTTGGGGCAGTTTCTAGGAAGGGAAAGTGGACTCTTCCCCTCCTGTATCAGCAAAACCAGCTGTTGGGGCTCTGCTGCCTTGGGCTCACCAGCACGGCCAGTCCTGGCACTGTGGGGGTGATGGGAGGGACGGCCACCTTCCTGGGACACTGCTGGTCTCCACACCTCTGGAGGCAGTGGCTGGATTTCCATGTTACAGTTCTGAAAGGGAAAGCATAAACAAATCTCATTAATTACTGTTAAAGGAAACTAAATACAGCTAACATTTGTAAAGATGTCAGATTGCATTTTTGGATACCTTTCCAGTGAATTTCAGAGTATTTTTTTCATAAATTATTGTCGTCTTATTTTAGTATTTATACAAGTTACAGAGACTATGTGGACTGAATATATATTTAAATAAAATATTAATGTAAATGTTATTACATGTCTACCTCTAGTTGCTTGCAGTAGAACGATGCTTTTATCTGACATTTACAAACAATTTATAACAAACTGCCTTTGCAAAAGACTGCACGGGGGTGACATTGCAGATGGAATGTAATCAGTTTTGTAACAACACTGTCAAAAGGCCTCTTCCACTAAAAAAACCGCTTAAGCCCCTGGAAATTGCACTGCATCTTTAGGCCTACCTGTAAAAGAACTTAACTGTAAGAAGTAAGGAGACCTCATTTGTGCCAATACATTTTAAATTTAAATAGTAACTGCTGATCCTTACAGAACTGACTGGGGATTGAGCGCTGATTGTCTGAGTCCTCTCAAATTACCTTCAACCTTGCCCCTGACATTGCTCGGCAGCACGGGGAAACGCGCAGAGAGAACCCAGCTCAGCCCCTGCCTCCTCTGCTACCAGCTTTTTTTCTGAAACGCTTCAGAAAAAAGGACCTATTTTTAATCTACTGTGCTGCTTCTCAGTGGTTAGGTAAAGAGAGCTAAACGTTTTCCTACACTTTTGGAAGCTGGGGGCTGCAAGACACGTAATTAAAAAGTCATTGTGTAATAAAAGCTGGGATTTTTTTTCTTTAGGCGAACAAGGAAAACTCTTCTTGACAATTAAAACTGGCAATTAATTCTTGCTTTACCTGTGAAACTAGCCATATTTTGAGCTGTATAAACCTGATCTCGTGGCAAATTGTGCATTTAATGCACTTTGTTTTGGGCAGGACTAATTCACATATGGCTTTAATACTGTCATCTCAACTAGTAAGATTAGAGACAAACAGCCTAAGGCAGGCAAGACCTTTTCAATTAATCCTATTACTTGAACAAACACAGTATTGTCCGAGCTGTGGTCGCAACTTCTTAACAGTGGAGAAATTTGGCTTCACCTGGTGCAAACCAGGTGCAGCAGGAAAGCTTGTTTTTTGGTTTCCTATAGAAATTGGCTTTTGCAGGCCCTGGGTAAATCAAGCAGCTCTTGCTGCCTACGCCCATTTATAACCCTGGGGGGGTGTTGCTATACATTTTGCATTTTCCTCGGTCTGATTTTACAGCTTGAGGCCGTGGCCAAATTCTGAGCTCAACTTTGGCAGTCTTCACCATTAACCTGGTAAAGATCTTTGCCCTGGGAATACATTTGCTGTATTTGCTCAGCAGTTTGTTACTGTCTCTGGCTACGGGAGCAATGCCCTTGGTAGAGCAGGGTCTCTTCTCCTGGTGTTTGTTTTTGTGGAGGAGTCTGACCGACCTCCCGCACGTGTTGCCGTCAGCCAGATGGACGGGAGCTGAAGGAAGCATCAACCCAAGTGCCAAGTGGTTTTGCCCCAGTCAACAGAAAAACAAAAACCTAGTGGATGCCACAGTGCTGAGACTAGAGTGCAATTTTTTTTCTCTGCCTCCCAGTGCCAGAGAGAGGAGAAGTTGCCAGGATTGAAGAAATAGGTATGTCATGTCATGGAAGATTGTTCAAGTTCAGCATCTTCAACATATATTGTTTTGGTTGTTTGGCCATTGGGAATGGCAAAATGAGATAGCTGCAAATTACTGAAGTAACTCAGGAACAAAACTCCCTCTGCTCCCTAATACTTGAATGTGTGCTGCCAAAGTTGTTGTAAATCAATAGTTACTGTACATGATGGCAACAGAGCCCATTTAAACAAATACTGGGTTTGGATCAAATCCTGGAATCAATGATGAATGCTCACACTGGGGCCAGGTCTTGGCTGTTTTTTTGTTATGCTGTTTGGGTTTTTTTTTTTAAAGAATGAGAATATATATGCATTTATGTGCCTCAGTTTTCACTCTGCTAAACAAAAACAAGAAAAGAAGATAGAGGGAAAGGCTGCAAAATTAGGGCTCATTAAAAGAAATGCTGCTTCACAGGAAGAAAAATTAACCTCAGGGATTCATTGCTACAAGATGTAAATAAAGCCAAAAGCTTAGAAACTTTCCAATGGATTATTGCTCATATAAATGATTTGAAAAGTAAAACATCCAAATAAGTTTTTTTTAAGAAGAAACAAAAGCTTACCCAGCAAGCCTTGGAGATGAGTTTGTATCACAACGGTGCAACAGGCCGCGGGCAGGCTGTGCCACACACAGCTCTTGTGCAATTTCTAGCTCTTTCTTACGAAACATCTAAACTGGGTAACTTGTAAATAAGACACTGGACACCAGGCAGATTTACCAGGTAATCCAATCTGTCAGTTCCTACATTGGTTATATTGATATTTTGTAAACAGCTATTAAAAAAATAAATGGTATAAAATAGTGATTTTTGATAGGGAGCCAATCTCTCATGTTTCAGTGAGTCTCACAGAACATACTGCCCCGTTTCTTTCAGCTGTCTCAACAGAGCACAAAAAAAAGAAATCTCATTCTTTTATTTCGAAGCCTTACAGATACGGAAGACTTCGCATATGCTTGACACAACATGAGGATCTCTCTTGCAGTCTAAATGATATTTGTTGCCCTGACAACGGCATGCAAGCATTATTTATTACTTCATACATTATTGATAATCCTCTAATTTGTGTGTGATGGGAGGAAGTTGGTCTGCGAGTAAGTTATAAAAGGAAGGTTATCAACAACTTGTAGAAGTCGGTGATGATTCTATATATAGCCAGTCCCAGTGCACGCTCTGCTGATGCCACAAAAGATGTCCCTTACCCATGGGGGCTGCAAGTACAGGATTAGGAATCTCCTGCAGCCATGAGTTTCTACTGCAGTCTATGTCTAAGAGTCATTTTTTTTAAATCAACTTCAAAGACAGAACAGTAGATTGTAAGGATCTGTTCTGACTATATACTGAGCCCAGAGTGTACACAGAAATGTTTTCTATCACAAATTCTTGGGTGAGAAAATGGAAAGTTTTGGAATAATAGTAAAATACAAATATTTCTTCCTATAAAAAAGCAGGAATTACTCTTCTGTAGATTGCACCATACAAAAAATATGGTTCGACTTATCTATTTAAGGCTGACAATGTACTTCTGAAGAGGTATTATATATTTCATCAGTGACAAGAGTAAAAAGACATCTGGTTAACACTAAGAAATTATTTTACTTCTGCCTTGCTCCATTTACTTCATCAGTAAATGACTCGTGTCAGCCCTGGCATCTTTCAACACCGAGGAGGAGACTGGAAGGATGTCTCATGATTCAGATTAGATTTCAATAGAAAAGTCTCCTGCTAATGAACTAAGGAGTATTTATTCATTTATTCCCTTGGTGTCATCTTTGTATATGCAAATTGGATATTTCTTTTTAATGTTACTTTTAAATTTTTATATATAGGAACTTTGTAATTTATTAATAATAATTACATATTGTAAAATCTCACTAGCAATACTGTCCTTTGGTGTACAATCTTTAGATGGGTTCTGGCTCTCATTTGCATAAACCAGTTGGTGGCTGGCACTTTGCCTATTTAAACATGTATGCAGGAATGCAATTTTCACGCCCAAGTGTTAAGCATCCCTACTGGTTAAAAATAATCCTTGTAGAGAAACTGTAGGTGACGACTACCCAGATATAATGGCAGAAATATTTCTGCATTTCTCAGCAACTGCACCACGTGTTTTCCATATATTTTAGTATATTTTGCATAGGTGTGCTATTCTAAATAAGTTGATCACAATCAGGATCTTTTTTCAGTGCCTCTATGATTGATTTGTACTCTGGATGAAACAGAAAACATGAGCCAAAGTGCAGTAGCTGCGGAAAAGAGCCGCTCAGCGTGAAGAAGTGTTAGTAGAAAATGTTTGGGGCAGGAACCTAAACGTATATCTTTGGAATCCAGAGAGAACAGAGAATTATAAATATCAACAAAACATCAATATGGCAAAATGACCTTTTGTTCTAGATGAATATGTTCAACAAAGCTCTGAAGTCTGAATCAGATTTAAATAGTCATATCACCAAATTGAGTAAGAATTAAGAAGGTAAATTAATTCCTAAGGGAAATCACTGTAGATCTCATTAGTTCAGGAACAAGATACCTTAAAACTTTTAATTAAAGATAATATTTACTGCAAATGAATAAGAGTTGGCAGGTTTCAGCAGAAACCATAATCTCATTTATGCAAAGTTTTCTTATATTAAGGCAGACATCATTAATCTCATTGGAGATGCCCTCCAGACTGACAGTGCTGTAGCACTGAGGTGATTTCTTACAGAAGTCTTTTTATCTACACAAAAGAAATCTAACTCAAGCAGACACAAACCATAAGAAGGCCTGAGCAATTAGAGATATCACTCTGTGCAAATAGAGTACTGACTTTATCGTGTTAGTGAGCCTCTCATAATGAGCTCACTTCTAACGGGGCCCATCTTCCCACTAGCAGCCAAAAAATTAACAATAACTAGAACACATATTGCTTACTTATCTGCACAGTAATCCAGCTCTGGATCTGGTCTGACTTGGAAAGAAATTTCATCTTTTGGAGTCAGAGTCCGCATAAAATTAAATAGCAAACTGTAGATGATCTGATGTGCTCTGAACAGCTGTTGGAAAAGCTCCGCATTTCTGTTTCATCGTTGTACAGAAGAGATTTCTTTTTACAAGGCTGAATTCATACAAAGGCTCCATGGTGCTAACTGAACTTGTGGTCTATTTTGTATCTGTGTTCAGAAACTGTAAGTAGATACTGTGAAAAAAAATAAAACCCAGTTAGAAGACTGCAAACAAATTAACCAAACGGCAACAAACATTTTGAGAAGATAAAGCTCCAGGGGAATAAGAATTTGCAAGATTTTTCTATTTGATGAGCTATGTTAAAGAAAATTTCCTCTGCTGGTTTGTGGCAGGTAATAAGTGAGCATTCTAGCATACCATGTCATGGATATTAATGAACTGCTATAATAGCAAACCCAAATTGATCCAGGGCACCTATTAATCAAAATATAATGACAAGTAATTAATAAATAAGCACTGTATATGACCTAATCACTATGGTAAAGCTACTGCTTATTGCATTTCTAGTATGAATACGCTCTAGTTTCAGAGGAGTTCTAACAAGCTTTAAAATCTGTGGGTTGAAAGACTAACTACAGTGCAGAGGATGATATTACTACAGCGTTTGTAATATTTTTGTGTGCAGTTTGAAACAAAGCTTGAATTCTGTCTCTGAGCAATAAAAAAGTTCTTTGATAACATCATAACTGGCACAAGATTTCGTTATAAAAAGCTCCAAAGTGGCAGAGTTCACTTCCATGACTACCGCCTGATTTGTTTTATTTGCTAATCTTTCATCAGAAATGTACAAACAGTTCACAGACTTCACCTGGATAATCAATGGGTAACCCTTTTTCTGTCAGGCTTCCCTGCCCACCAGTCAATCAGTATAAACGTTTGCACTGTAACAACTGCTCAAACTTGGAGTGCATCTTAAGGCTGCAATATCACCACTTGCTAGGATCTAAAGAGAAGTCTACATCAGTAGACAGCAAAATCAATGCTCACCCGATTACAGATATTTTTCAAAAATATTGCAGGCTCAGTTCATTCATCTTTTATGTCGGTTTTCCACTTTGGGCCAAATACCAGCAGGGCTGTTTCTGAAGCATGATGGATCTTATTGGAACGAAGGATCTACTTTCATGACTGTCATATAAATACTTTAATGCTCTCTAATCCCACCTGGTTATATCTGGGGCACATTTTCTCTTTCCCCTAAAAACTGTGATATTGAATGAGATCTGAGGAGAGGAGGGAAGGCAAGAGGGGAAACAACCCCCGGGCTCACAGATCTGAGAAACTTTGCCATCTTGACCAGGAGAATTTTTCCAAACACATAAACATTTCTCTCCACAATTCTCCCAATTTATAAAGAATGAAGGTGACATTCCTACACCTCTGGTTCTTCTCCTTCAGAAGTAAGTTTATATTTAACTACAGTTCTTATATGTACACACCCTTACATGGCCACAACCACTTCACTCTTCAGGAAACCTAGATAACACTCCCCATGTATTTGCTCTGTTCTGGACAACCATGCCTAGTGACAGGATTTGCTGAGGGGTTTTCTCCTTTACAGCCAACCATAGGATTGCTTCTTTCTGCCGAGAAGACAAAGAGTTCTTTTTCCCTTTCTGTTTAACCAGTAATCCTAACTAGCCTCACCCCCAAAAGCCGGTAGAGTGAAGCAATACGGAACGAACTGCTGGCCAGAAGGTAACTACCTTAAAACCTCAGAAATCGGATATGCCTTGTGAGAGCTTAGCTGGTGTGGAGTGAAAGGTAATCCCAAACCACAGACGGCTGCCGCAGCCAGAGCCAGCAACTGCGGTCAGATATCCTTCCTCCATCCTGGCCTCAGTTTTTCCTCGCTGCTATATTTTGCCCGAACGGCTATTTATGGCTGCTTTTCGTGCAGGCCGTTGATGCATCCCACTGAGGTGCCACTGCTCCTTCCAAAGACTCCCGCTCAGGCAAACGCCTGGGTTACAGCCGCTGGGAAAGGGGAAGCAGCCCGCCTCCCACAACACGGTCGCTTTATTTTACTGCCACCTACCGGAAAAAATAAAATCATTCTTTTTTAAAAATTGTTAAGGACAGGGCAGCGGAGGGCAGCGCAGGGCAGCGGCCACCCGCAAACGCTTGACAGGAGCTGGGGTGGAGGCCGGGCCTGCTCCCTACCGGGGCCTCTATCTCCCCAAGCCGCGCCGGGCCGGGCCTCGCCGCCTACGCCAGGCAACACGGGGCTCGGGGAGCGGCAGCCCGAGAAGCAGCGTGGGACTCCACGCGTGGGTCTGCGCCCCGGTCCCCCGCCAGGCCCCGAAGCAAACCCCGGGCCGAACCTTCTGGAGCGGGACAGCGGCGGCGGCGCCGGTTGTCACGGCAACGGCCGTCCCGGCCAAGCCCCGCCCCGCTCGGCTTCGTCATAGCCGCGGCGGCCAGTGGGAGGTGTGTGTGGGGTGTCACGTGGGGTAGCGGGTGCCGCGGTGAGGGGTCGGGGGAGCTGTCGGCGTTCACACCAACGGGGAGCTGCAGCCATGTTCGGGGGTCTGGGGCGCTGCTTCGAGGAGGATCCCTTCTTCCGGTGAGGGGTCCGGCCGGGGGCCTCCCGCCGCCCGGGGAGACGGGTCGGGCTGGCGGGCGGCGGTCCTTCGGGCCCCGGCGCCGCGGGGGGTGGCCGGGGTTCTAAGGTGGTGGCGGGGAGGCCGCCGCCTGAGGGAGTGAGTCGAGGGTCTTGTCGCCCTGTGCGGGGTGAAGCGGCCGGTGTGTGTTACGGTCGCGCTCCTCTGGTTACCTGAAACAAACGGAGATGCGGAGTGCCCTTTAAAACTATGTAGGGGTTAAGTTGTTACCGGCGATTTTTAAATATCGCAGTCTTGTCTCTTGCTCCCCTCTTCAGTAATGCTTGTAATGTTTACTGTCTCATAGCACAGCGAAAAGCTTAATTTCGTAGTGACATCTGCTGAGAAGAACTCTCCCCTCCATTGCCTTGAGTTTCGTGATTTTGTTTTTTCTTCAGTTTCATGAAAAGTGGATGGGTGTCGGACCTTCTAGCTTCTCTGGGTTTATTTTTTGTTCCTGTGGGCTGTTTCTGAGCTCCTGTTGGCAATGCATGTGCTAAAGATAACACCAGGTCTTGTCGCATTAAAAGCTTGCGAACGTGCATGTGTGAGATCAGGAAAAGCAAACTGTCTCCTTTTACTGATTTCCTGAGTGGATGATGCTTTAGCTCAGCAGATGGGTTGGTTTTATGTTTTTTTTTTAATTTCTATACCATGAGCACAATGGTTGCGCAGGGGGTAGAGCACGTCTGTGTGTTCAACCCTGAAATCAGTTTATTTCTGGTGGGAATCTTTTTTTGCCATTGGAACCTAAATCTAAGCAGCGTGTTGTGCGAATACTCCCCTAGAATGCCAGAATAGCCCAAACTTGAAGCATCTAGTCTGGCCCCATTTTATGCCTTTTGTCAGAAACTGATCTGTAGTGGGTAAGACTGGGATGAGAGAACTCAGAGGAGCCTGAATGATTTTAGTAAGTACCGTGTCTTCAGAAAAACTCTTTGGAGCTTCGTTACAAGCAGAGATAAGCAGTAATGCTGGTGGGTGGATGAGGAGGGATAATGCATCAGGCCTTGTGATGTGGGTTTGTTGACTGTATCTCTTAGTTACAGGATATTCTAGCTGAGGCTGCACTTGCCCCTTCTTAAAGGAGAATCTACTGCTTTGCTGCAAAAGCATGCTCCTCATGGTGGGGAGGTTTCTAAAGCTGTGCAGGATGGATTAATACACTTGATTTCTGGGAATATGCATACTATTATAGCAGTTCATCTGTTATACACAGGATACACTGTGCAGAAACCTTTGCTGTGCAAATCTTCTGCATGAAATTAAAATCAAAATGGAAATTCTTGTTTGTCGTAATCTGTAGTGTGCATTTAAAATATCAGTTGCTTTCCTCTTATTAATTTTTGTTGTAGCCACTGACGCAGTTTAGAACTCGGGGGGGCAAGACCACAGAAGATACAGGAAGGGAGTGTGTGTGAGAAAGATGAGAGAGAGATTGATATTGAGATCCATTTTCTTGGCACTGTCCTTGTGAATCTGTTTTGCATATAGTTAAGGAAATCAGCTTATTACTTTAGATAAGATTAGCTTTCCAAAATAGTGTAATACTAAGCTTCTGTTGCCTCACAAGGAGAGGTTTTTGGCTGCTGAACTGGAAATAGTGCCTGGGTTGAAAGAAACGTCTCGGTGTGTGAGCAGCTGCCCTGGGGACGCACTGGTCAGCCAAAGGGTGCCCAGGCCCAGCTGAGTCTCATCCCGAATCCCCTGGACAGGTGCAGAAGCTGAGTTTTCTCTGCCAAGTGCAGTTGGCCTCTGTTCTTAATTTACCAATGCTCAGCTTCTGTTTTATGGTTCCAGGTGTTGCCTCCAGTGTGATTCTGCAACTTCAGGCTTACATAACTTCCCAAGTAAAATAAATAAATATTTATTTAAGACAAATATCTAAGGCTACAACTTTCAAAAACAGTCAACTGAACTTATTGTTCTAGGGCACCGATTCTCAAGTGACCAGAAACATACAGCCAAGTAAGGAGTAATGTTGTGCTTCTGCTATAACACTGTGAAACCAAATAGCTGGAACACAGAGCCTTAAACTTTGGAGCTTAAGCCTGAATCATACAGGAATTCATACCGAGTGAAATGCATCTTAGTGAAAGTCCTGGCTTGTGTATGTGTTAGCAGCATCAACCTTCTTAATGTCTCTTTCTCCATGCAGTAAACATACTTATTTGAGACTGTAATAGCCTCAAAGGCTGAATGTTTTTATTCCCACTATTGAGCCTTGCAAACACCTGAATGTCACGTGAAGGTCAGATTAACTACTTCATAGGCAAAATTTTGTTACTGCAGGATAATGGTGCAACAATGTATCATGTGAAGGGCATAAATTCTGCGTACAAAATTTTTACAGAGCCCCCTCTCTTCCCTCCCCTCCCCCCCCCATCAGTTCTGTGACATAATAGTGCAAAGTGTGGAGAAACTGCATCTGTATCTCTTTTCCCTGTCTAAAAAAGGTCAGATTTAAGTTGGATTTGATCAATGATCAATGGTGCTCTCCACCTCTTGCCATCCTATAAAAATATGTGATTTGAATGAGAACTTCAGATCTTGCATCCTCTACTGGAGAGACCTTGACATATATATGTANGCTATGGTTTGAGTTTCAGTCATCAGAGCCGTCAGGGTTGTAAGTTTAATTCCTTGGAGACCTTATCTTCCAGACAGATTCTCTGTTGACTTTCTGTTGGTTTTGGCCTACCAGAATGATATATTTCTTTCAAGGCTTGACAACACTAGAATTATGTTTTTGTTTTATTAATGGCTCTCTAAAATGTCCCTAGGGAAAGGGGAGACTTAACTTCTGTTCCCAAATATGTCACTCCACAGCATATAGCTTACTTCCTATCTCTCATGGTAAAAAGCTGTATTTAAAAATGGTTTCACAGACAATTTTTAAAAAAAACAAAACCAAAACCAAATGAAAACCAACACAACACAGCAGCAAAACCTCACAGTTCTAGATGCATGTCAAATAGATGTGATGGAGGGTGAATGGCCAAGAGAAGCTGCCAAATAAATTGAAATATTGGAAAAAGGACAATTTCACAAGGTATGAAGCATTATTTTATGTCAGGTGAGATATGTTACAGTATATTATGCACGTTAAACCAATATTTACTATCTATAGAATTTTATTTTGCTTAAGATGTCTTGTAGATAACATTTTATGAGTGTCCTACTCCATTTGAACCGGAAGGGACTGGGAGAGATTTTATTATGCATAAGTTACCGGTGGAATACAGTTCATATTTTGTTGTGTTTTGATAACAACCTATCTGAAGGTTCTGGTGTCCAAAACAGATTAGAAGGAAGTCTGCCTAGACTGTGGCAGTGCTTGTGTGCTTCCCTCATCTTGGCTTGTGCAGTGACTTTTTTCCATCTGCTCTTCATCCTGTGGAAAGTGAGGGGACGCTTGCTGAGTGCAAGCTGCTTATCACATTAGGACTGAAGTTAAAGCCAAGCAGTCATGTGAGCGGGGTAGATTAGGGTCTGCTTAATGACAGTAGTAAAACTACTTCTAAACTATAAAAGTCTGTTTGTACTTGAGAGAGTTAAGTAAGCTGCGTAACCTAAAGGGATATTGTTGGGTTAAAAAAAAATCTTGTTTGAAAATTAATCCAGCATTAAGTTTGTAACGTTTCTTTTGCATTTAAAAAGGAAAAAAAAAAGTGCCACTTTAGCACAAGAAGAGATATCAAAGATATCGAAGTGGTCACGTGGTGTGGAAACTAGTTTTCATGGGACTGGAGATAAGGGGTGGGGAAAACAGAAAAGCTGTTGAGGAAGCTTTCAAGAGACAACTGAGCATTGAAGAAGTCAGAGGAACGACCTGAAGCATTTTTTCATGGAGGCATGAATTGTCACGGGAAAGGTTGCATCGTCCTGGAGAGAACAAGGGTGTGAGGTGTCTGGGGAGTGCCAGGAAACTGATAGGAAGGAAGATGAGGTGCTATTAAGTCTTAAGTAAACATACCTGGGAAATGACTGTTAATGTTAATAAAGTGGCTTTCAGTGGAATAGCAAAGGGGGAAATTAGACAGGAGATGAAGGGAGGAAATGAAGTATGCTTTTTGTATGAAATAATAATATGGAGCCTTGGACCACAGACAGCAGTACTGGTCATATATTGTGCTTCTGGCAAAATCATGTTTTGCTCCTCTTTTGGCCTCAGTTAGAAATATTTTGTTCTTGTCCAAATTACAGAATGCAAAGAATTAAGTAATAATTAAATAAGAATTAAGTAATAACAGAGAGTAACTTCAGTAATGCTGTACCTGCAAGCCAAGCTTTGGGATTACCAATGGGGTTCCGTAGGTTTTTGGAAACAGGTTTAGAAAGAGGAGAGAAGAGTGGGGAGAAACTAACAGGAAAGCTAAAAGCCAGTAAGAATATTTCTTCCTCAACAGGTAAAAGGGATGGGAGAACATGACTTGTGGAGGGGGAGGAAAGGGAATGCAAACATGCAATAGTGAGTGTCTAAAAGGAGATGGCACTGGCTTGCATTTAGAGGATGGTACACGTTTTTTGAGCATTTTTTTGAGGTCAAGAAGGATTAAAAGTAGAATGGGAGTGGCCTGCAAAATGAATTTGGGGGGTGAAGGGAGGAATCTAGTGGGACATGAGGAGTTCAGTGAGGAGTACGTGCTAAGTTCTGGAAGGAGAAAGTGTGGGGGGGAAATATTAAAAGAATATACATATAAATATATATATATAATATGTGCGTGTATATATGTATATCAGGGGTTGGAGGTAGGAGTGATAAACATAGGTCAGTTTTATAGTTCCTGGCAGGTAGTAAGCATAAACTGGAGTGCAAGATGGCAGCAAAGGATGGAACATCTTTGGCAAATACGAGAAAAGAGAAAAAGCTATATGGACATGCAAGAGCATAGGACAGTGATGAAGGCAGCTGAGAAGAGAGAAGACCTAAAACACCCAACCAACCTGCAAGACGGGAAGAAAAGTGAAAGAAGTGAGAGTTTGTGAGGAAAGGGAGATTGCCCAGTAGGGTCCTATTCAAATAAAGAACCATATGAAATAATTTTAAAACTTGAGTTTTAAAAATTTCAGAGCCATTTTTTGTCATTTGGAATAAACTCCAATAACTTTCTATGTGAAATATCTTGTTTTCAGTGATCCTTTTGCTGCACACCATGAATATATGCGGCAGATGATGAGAAGCTTTTCTGATCCTTTTGGACGAGATCCATTTCTCAGTATAACAGATGGTGGGGAGAGAACAGTAGATCGAAGAGGGCGCCAGGACTCTCAGGTTGCTGTAAGAGGAAATCGCAGAGTAAGTAGTTTCTTAATCTCTAAGGATTGCTACATGGAATTTACATTTACTGGTAATAATGATGGCTTCACGTTTCCATTTCTGTTAAATTTGGCCCAATGGAAATGGAGGCCTGGCTCAGCTGTTGTAACCTTGGTCAGATTGTTTCATCACTGAGTTAAATGTGAATAATCTCTCTCTTGGTTCCTTAGTAGCCTGTTACTTAACACTGACAAGCTTCTGTTAGGACTAATAACAAGCCTGTATTTTATTGAATGTCAAACATACAATATTTAACAAATTTATCAAAAGTTTGGTTCAATAAATACTATGTATGAAATATTTCTATTACAGAGGCATTAAAAACGTCCAAAGACAGAGCCTCTTCTGAACACTTACTTCCTTTTAATGCTAACTGTACTGAAGAAGATACTTCAATACCTTATACCTTCACTATGCACTTCAGTATCTTGTGTCTAGTTATTTATGTTACTTTGATTTAACACAAACCTGTGTTTCAAACACCTAAATAGTACCTGCACAGATATTAAACTCTGTTTCAACTTTGCAACTGTGAATAAAGGCTGCACATTTTGTATTTGGTCTGATTCTTAATGTTTTCTCTAGATAGAAGACTGTAAGAATTATAGATCACTGAAACTGATAGGAAACCTAGTATTTCTGTAAATTACCACCTGACACTGAGAAGTTGACAATGAGCTATGTTTTACATGAAGTATCTTTCCAGCTCTCAGGGCATGCAGGACAATTATATGCTTTCTCATCTAATTGCTGTACTTAGAAAGGATGTATGTTTGAAGTTGGTTCCTATTCCTCTGCCAGGGTAAATTTTTTTTGCAGCTGAATGATCTCTTCCTAGAATGAATCACACTTGATTTAAAAAAACACAGTTGGAAAACAAAACAGATTACAACGGCCTGTGGAACTCAGCCAGCTGTGGTGGTGGTTGTTCAAGCCTAGATAGATAGAGCTTAATAAACATAGCTGAAACACAGACTGTCAGCTACAAGTCGAAAGGGTAACTGTCAGATTCTTTCCTCTGTGCTCATACATTGCCGGTTAGTTTCAAATATAGATGTTGCTGTATCTAATTAGGGCATGGTCTGTTCTCTGCTGAAGCAGATTCTTAGACCTTGGTTCAGTAGATGCATAAAACCAGATCAGACTTCTTTTTCCTTTAGAAAAAGTGTATGTTAAACCTTACCCCAATATCTGGGCGTGGGTTTATTACACTTGACAGTGAGGGATAAATGTGAGGCATAGAAGACCTTTACATTGGTTACAGAGAGCGAAAGGTGCAAGACTGCTGTGTCATTTTGATAAGCACAAAAGAATTCCACACCTGCTAAAATCTTTCCAGTATCTTCCTCATATTTCACCTAAGAGTTGTCAGATGACACAGAAGACTCAACATTGGTTATTTGCACCTTTTAATGTCAAACTGCTTTTACGGGTTTCTCTCCAAAAATTACTGAACTACTTAAAATAATTAGATTTTTATGTAGGAAAGGATGGATCTTTACTACCACGCAAAATACACTGTTAAGATTGCCCATACCGATTACTGGTACTGTAATTCTATGCTTAAGTAAGTTGTAACATGCTTAAAACTGCTTTACAAGGAACAGAATTTGTTACAACACCTCAATGTCCATCAATATAACATTCAAACTTGAAAATGCTTCTCCTTTCTCAAACAGGGTTGCAGTGTCAGATTTTTTTAGCCTTATGGAGGGAGGGAAGGAGGAGGAAAGGGTATGAGGAGGAGGAACGGGGTAAAACAGCTTAAGGAATACTGTCATCTGGTTTTGTTTGGCTATCTGGTCATCATGTGTCTTAGGCAACTATTTAACAGCTTTGAGTATGTAGTCTAAAATAGTTTATAAAAATTTTAACAACTTCACTTTTTCTGAAGATACCCTTTTGCACTTGGTATATTCTTCTCTGCCACCACATAGTGGTACATTGTTTTCTGCCACTGCAATCAGTTCATAAAGGTATTCAAGAACTGGGTAACTCCTTCCTTTTGTACTTAAAGTTATTTTAAAGTGTTTGGTACTTCTGTCTAACCAATGTTCCTTTATGCAGGCTTTTATATCTCTCTCTCCAGTCTTAGTTTCCTGGAAACACCAATGTGTTTTCCAGCATCTCATTGCCCTGTCATATAGGGGTATTCAATATCAGTTGGTCAAACAGGAACTGTATTTGCTGGTGTTTATAGCTACTTCTATTTATACAACTGCAGAAGAATATGATTTGCTCATGGGGGATTTGTCTTCATGTGGTTCTGTATATGATGATAGATCTACCTAGAATTTCTTTGCAATGACCTTTGAAACTGCTGACAAGTTAGACTTCATTTTGTTTATCACAGGGGATGTATGGATATTTTACAGAAATATATTTTATTTTTACGTTTATCTCTTGTAATACATAAAGAGTGTTTGTGAACAGGTCAGATGCATCACTTAGTTTTTTTTAAATTCTAAAATTGTATTCTAGCGTTCTGAAATTAAATTTCAGAAATTTACTTTAAAGGTTCTATTGATTTGTTGATTTTAATCAACTTTCAGTGGTGGGGTTCTGTTGCATAAGTTGAATGAAGCATTTGCAGAGAAGCAGGTAATGCCTGAAGCACCATGCTGCATTTTAAATAATTTTGGTCCAAAGGTTGCCATGGTATACAAATGTTTATCAACTTTCAGCTTTAGGTACTTCTAGTACATACATAAGGATATGACTTAAGTGTTGGTGATAGCTTTCGCTTTCCAATATCACTAATATAAATATATTACCTCTATATACTGAGAGACAACTTTGTATTGTATTGTTGTAGCATGCTACAAAGTACCAAGGTCCACCTGAGTGACTGTTTTTATTTGATCAGAAATGTTTAATATGGCCTGCTGTATATGAAAGTGCACTATGAAAGTGCTGTACATGAAAGTTACTGCTGCTGTGTTTGATAACAAGTTTATTAACTAAAAGACGCTGGTCCTTTTTCTTCCAGGCCACGAGCTGCTCCCTCATGCCCTTTGCAGGCTTTGGTAGAGTGGTTAGTATCCCAGGAGCAATAATCCTTGTAGCTCTTGCTAGTACGTGTATGCTGTCTGCACAACTAAAGCATGGACAAAGCCTAGTCTCAGTGTGCTGGCAAACTGCTCTTGATGGTGTTTAGATACATGGAATAATCAAATTCGAGGAAGATTTCTTTAATTTTTTTTTTCCATTATTAAATGAAATGCTGGGATAGACTAAGCACACTGATACCAAGATTTGAAAAGTTCTTACTTAGCAGCTGGCTTTTCTACTCGACAATGTATCTCTTGGTTCTTGATCTCTTATGGATATGCATGAAATAATCCCTGGAGAGCGACTCCAAATTGAGTGCTGCCTGTAGGCAGATGTGAATGGCTTGGACTGTGTTCGTGTCTGTGTTCCCGTAAGACCCATAGCACTGGTTACATCTAAGGCAGGCCAGCTTCTGGAGACAGTATTTCCACTAGAACTGGGCTTGGAATGGTTTTCAGTTGTTTGTTGTGGGGTTTGGAGTGTATCTTGTAAGAGATAAGTAAAAAGTACCAGAGGAAAAGCAAGTTTATTGTTAGGACTCTCATGGAACTCTTTGCTTCTTTTGGAAGGCTTTAAAAAGTTCTCAGATTAAAAACTGGTAGCTTAGATTGTGTCTTTCACTTGTGAAGCAGGTAAAAATAAGCATGAGTATTTGAATTTTCAGATCTAAAAGTATTACTTGTTCACTTCTGTCTTCCAGAGGCACAAATTGGTAACTTGCTGCATGCAAAAAGTGTATTACCTAATGAAAGGAGTTTTTGCAATTGACTGCATGGGCTGTGGTTTTACCCCAGTTTATGGCACACAATTCCATAGTTACAGCTGATTACTATGTAATGTCATTGGTCAGTGTTCAGATTTCTAACTACAGAAGGCAATTGTCTGGAGTTAGTGACACTTGCAATGATTTGATGCCCTAAATTGTCTATAGTTGTTGCCCACAGGTTTTGATAGCACTTAAGGATTCAGTTTTCTTGCTACTCAAGAAACAAACTGAAGATTTTTCTGTACCTGAATTTTCCTTAGTTTTGTGCTGAAACTGCAAATTTTATTTTTTAACTTCTGAATACATAGAATACATTCTGAATACATATAGAATTAAATAGTAATTGGAGGAATGTAGGGTGTTTGCTGTTGGAATTAGCATCCTGGTGTTTCGTATCACCTCAGCAGTGCAAAGGCCTGCTGCGGTGTGCAGCCCGGCGGCCTGCCTTCTTCCAAAGCTGCTGGGTTTTGCAGAGCCCTCACGAGCTGTTTTCCACGCTGGTCTTGCAGCCTCATCTCAGTCTGTGGACCAGAGTGCAGTGGTGGCACAGCAGCTCTCCTGGGAAGCAGCGATGTCTACGTGTGTATAGAAGCTCAAGCAACCAACCAGTGTGTGGTGTTTGCCCTTAATCAGCACACTCCAACCAGAGCTCCTCATGTCAGAAATCAGGTAGCCCAGTAAGGAGTTTAAATGGGTCCTGAGGAAAAGCTCATAGTATGAGACGAGAGGCATGGTGAAAATCATCTTTATCACCACCACCTGCTGTGCTGGATATGAGCCCAGAGGAGGATGCTCGTTTGGGACAGCATTGCTGTCTTCCCAGATGGTCACTTAAAGTTCACCCTTTCCCTACTTCATCTCCCTGTCTCTATATCTTTTTTCTTTTCTTGGAAAGGAAGCTTTCATCAGTATATGTCATCAGCTACAGATCCTTTTATTAAAATTGTGTGCATGTCAGCCTGTCTTAGTATCTGTCCTTTATGCAACACACTGGTATGTGAAAATAACGAACCAATGTTTTGTTGAATGCATCTATAGCATGAAGTAATTAAGCTGCCATTAAAATACCAAGTTATGGTTCTCCGATTTTTCCACACTGCCCTTTTGTGAGTAATGTAAACTATTTCTGCAAAAGAACAGCTCTGTCTGCTGGGATGCATTTTCATTGTGATTCCATATGCATTAAAGAATTTGCATAATAGAGATAATTTGATCTTCAATAGGTTATAAACTAAGAAGGGTCATATAGTACTTTTTACAGTATAAAATAGTTAGAAGGCATACCAGAACAGTTCTTATAAATTGGCTGCAACATGAGCTTATTTTGATATTTTAGTGTCAGATCTTTCACGTCTGTCTTTCTGGTATCTCCAACTTAATGAGCAAGCTCCCCATGTTAGCTTCCCATTTTTCATTTGAAAAGGTGCATTTTGGCTTGTGTATGTCTGTGAAAAACGTGAAAAAAACTTTTTTTTTTTTTGTGGTTTGATTTGCATTAAAAATGCATGTAATAAAAAGAGCCTCAGAACTTGAAGAGTCAAAAGACTTAGTTTTAATTTTCACGTCTTTTCTTTTAGCAGGATGTGGACTTTGGGGAACCCTTTTTTGCAATGGACAGGATGATGTCAAATATGAGAAACAGTATGCTGGAAATGCAAAGAAAATTTGTAAGTTTTTAAAAATGCATTCTAAAATTAATTGTATTGGAGAATGGCAGTTGTTTAAAATATTACTTACTCTTGCCAAGAAAAAGTCTCAAGTAGATAGTAAAATTTTTATTATTTTTTTTCTCCAGACTTTATCATGGTTATAATTCTCTCCGCTGTCACTGATTATTTGCCAACAGCAGTACTTTAAACATTTTTGATTCTCTAGGGGTTAGAACTGCTGTAAGTTATCTGGTCTCTGGCTGACACCTTAAGTGAAGGAGCAGTTTACAGTTGTACTGTACACTTAAAACCAGCAAGCCCACAAACACCTAAATGTCACCCTCCATGTAGAGACTTTAATCTGATTTTATTTTCAGTGCTGCTTTTGTCTTCACAGTCTTTGAAGATAACACTGATATCTATTAAGTGTTGCTGAGTATTTACTGGATTTTACTGACCTTTTAAAAGAGTTTGTAACCATTGTTACTCAAGTCCTATTTCACCTGAACTCTTCACACGCCTTATTATATACTCTACGTGGCAAGACTTATATTATAGGTTATATCTTCATTACTAAAGCAAGCTCTGCCAGAGCAAATATTCGAGCAATTGCATATTGCTGCCTGTGCTTTTTATCTGTTGTCATGTTTGCTGGCATGGGGAGACCTGTGGCCAGACAAGGCCACAGACAAGGCAAGAGGGAGGGCGTATCAAATGCCAAAGTCTGTTCCCAACAGGCTGTACCTACAGTGCCAGGACTGAGGGCTAATTTTTCAGGGGGGTAATTCTCTTTCATAATAAGATATTCTCAGAATGTAAGTACCGATTATCCACAAGTTTTAACTTTTCTTAATAAGAACTCTACGTTGATTGTAGGATGACCTGTCCATCCATCCAGATTCACACACATTTAGCTCCTCCTCTGTGATGACATACTCCAAAGTAGGGGATGAACCACCGAAAGTTTTCCAAGCTTCAGCTCAGACACGCACCGCTCCAGGAGGTGTAAGTAGTGCTGAGATGCAGCAAAAAGGTGGTGTGTAATTAGTGGAATCTAAGTTCATCTATACTAAACCAGTTTGCTTCAGGCTTGTTTTTGGGTTTTGTTTTGTTTGTTTGTGTTTTTTTTGTTTTTTTTTTTTTTTTTTTACTGGAAACAGTTACTCTTATAATTTAGAAAAATACATGTCTGTTTAAATATTGCTCTACATTAAAGGCTTCTTAAGCTAACGTACTGTTTTCTTCCTTGTAATTTGTATACTTCTAAGTATACATCTAAATAAATTGTGTGCCTATCAAAGACTGGAAAATATGGAGTGCCAGAACAGCTGATTCTTCAGGGCGGTCTCGATGTCCTTCTCTTTGCTGTAATTAATACTCTTCTCTTACATTTAAAATTCTGTCTAAAATATAAAAGAGCAAGAGGCAGTCTATTTATGCACAATGTGGCTTCAAATCATCCCCTTTACTCGGGCACTTTTAAATGCTTACGTAACGCTTCACATGGAGATGCCCTTTCATTGACTTCCTTGCAGCTGTTGCATCTAATTCTGCGAAGAAATTTGAATTTGAATTTGAACCCTGAAGCGAGGTTCGTGAAAGACTATATGCAAGCAGTAAAGGCCGTTGAGAGTGATTGGCCGTGGGTTATGTTCAAGCTCAAGCAGACACTCAGTTATCAAAAAGGCTCTAATAATAATACCTATGAACACAGTGATATAAGCGGTTGCCTGGGTTTCAAGCCAGTCAACATGACAACCTAGTAATTAGTTGGCCCCTCATGCTGAGAATATTGGCATCGGCTGTTATTCGTTGTGTTGTCAAGGAGAATGTTGAAGACTTGTCTGCCTGTAGTATATTTAGACTAGGCTTATTTTCCCCCAACAATTAATATCCAGTATGTATGTTACTTAAGAAGCTTTAGTTGTGCTTGTTTAATCCTCCTGTCTGTTAGCAGAAAGAAAATAGACTTGATCTGTGCTTTGGTGGTGTATTTTCAACCAACGCAGTAAATGAGACAATTGGAAAAGCCTGTAAAACCTAACTTTTTCAAAAAAACATTTGGGGAAGAAAATTGGATATTTTTTTTTTTTTAAACATCCTTTTTTGTACAGGTTAAGGAGACAAGAAAAGCACTCAGGGATTCTGAAAGTGGACTGGAAAAAATGGCTATTGGTCATCATATTCATGACCGTGCTCATGTCATTAAAAAATCAAAGAACAGAAAGACTGGCGATGAAGAAATGAACCAAGAATTCATCAACCTGGATGAAAGTATGTCTTTTTATGTCATTCTTCAACGGGTTTTGTGCTGTCTCTCGTACTAATTTTGAAGTTCCAGCTTGGAACCAGGGACTCCAGGGTCTGTATTTCAGACAGTGTGAAATCTGCAAAACAAGTTTCCATAGCTGAGATAAATTTGGACAACCTAAGATTAAGTAACCAGTTACTTGAACATGTTGTGTTACAATGCAGGTGGTACTGTTTGTTTGCAGAATAACTGTTCTGTGATGTAGAATAGTTTGTGGGCCATGGGGAGGGTCATGGAAGACAAGTTTAAAAAAAAAAGCTGGTCAAAATAACTAATTCTCATTTCATGTTGTCTCCTATCTTGCTTGCATTTATGAAAAATAACAGCAAACTTGAACTGTTTTTCAGCTGAGGCCCAGACCTTTGATGAAGAGTGGCAGAAAGAGATTATGAAGTTCCAGCCATCTCGAACTAGAGGCAATTTAGAAGCTCCAAAGTACAGAAGCATTCATCACATACCCAAAGAAAATGGGTCAAAAAGGTAAAAGTAGTTTCCTACTAGAATAAGGATATACTACAACAGAATGAAAATTCAATTCTGAAGCAATCTGTTTATGAATAAATAATGCTTACTGGCACTCTGAGGAGGAATAGAATCAGAATGGTTTAGGTTAGATGGTCGTCCATTCCAGTTCCACCCCTCCTGCCCTGGGCAGGGACAATAGACTCTAGTGTCTGGACTAGGCCCCACCAGACCAGGTTGCTCAAAGCCCCATCCAGCCTGGCCTTGAACCCCTCCAGGGATGGGGCAGCCACAGCTTCTCTGGGCAACCTGGGCCAGTGTCTCACCATCCTCACAGTCAAAAATTACTTCCCGACACGGCATGTTTTATTCTTCCTTTTCTCATGATGCCCCAATAAATAGTGCAAGGCAATACTTTAACTAAATTTTGAAGAAATTATGTGGTTTTTGACTTTGAAAATTACTTAATGAATTGATAGGCTAAAATAGTGTTTTTTCTAGAGAAATGTGCTAGTGCTCTTAGTTCTGTTATGTACAAGTGTTGTACAAATATCATATGGTGGTTGTGATTTTTGTTGTTGTCTGTTTCAGAGAGAAACCACTTGCAATTGCGGGTTCCAGGGAGCCCAGAGCTTCTTTGGAGAATCTCAGTGTGAAAGGAACACACGTCCCCATCAAAAGCAGCAAAAAATAAATTGCTTCCATTCTCCATTTCAATGGAGTTCCTTCAGAGGAGATAATGGTGCTGCATTGCTTATGTTCATATAAGTATACACGTATATATGACCAATCTCTGTTTTTTGTTCTAGTAAGTATTAGTGTGCCTTGCTACTCCAACCTTTTGACAACTGAATGTTCTTTAAAACTTCAGATCCTTGGTTAAACCATCTAGTTTCAGTAAATTAAAGAACTGATGACTTTACACTTAAAAGCACTTTAATGGATTATCACTAATTCTGTGGAGGTGGTTTTGGTTGCTTTTTTTTTTCTTAAAAAAAAAAAAAAGTTCATTTGTAAGACTTTTCTACTATAGCTGCACCAGTCTCAGACTTTTTCTTAAGCCTGGTAATGAAACTACTGTTTCCCACACACTATAACTTGCACAGAAAGTAAATTATCTTTTTATTTTGTGTGACTGGAGTAGTTATTAATTTTTTAGGTTATACACTAATTAATAGCAATTTGAATACACTATAAACCCTACATACATTTATCTCTCTTTAAAATTATCCTGTAAATTGTTATAGAACTCCCGAATTCACCTTATTTTTTAATACAAAGAAAAGCAAGAGGACTACTAAAATGAGAAATACTTCAAGTAAGTTTTTGTTTATCAGCATTCTTATGTTCATAAGCTGTGCTTGCATCTCTTATTTTCTGTGCTGGGACTGTCAGTTGGTTTGTTTCCTCTGGAGATGGCCCATTATTTTTCATTCTTAAAGATTCTCTGTAGTAGCTTTTAATTATTCTGTAATAATACCACCATATCCTAAGAAACTCAGCTGTAACTATTAGTTATTAATCAGAAAAATACATGGGAGAAATTGGTTGAGCGGGAAGCTGTTCAATGATTATGCCATTTCTTCTGCTCTAAAATGGTAAAAGAGCTGTGCGTACAGGAAACTGTTTTCCCCCTCGGCTGGGGTAAGATGTGTTTGTAAATCTGACACTTCATCTCCCTTGACCTTGTTGTTGTTATTGTTTGGTTAAAGAGCTTGCTGTTCTAGGGGAAAGCCAACTATGTGACTGAGAACAGAAAATGTCTTTGTTTTCCAAGTGTTAAGTTCGTGTGTGCTGTTTTGTAATGCAGAACTGATCCCCCTGTCGTAGCATAAATAACTTCTGTAGACTCTAAGATTATACCATTAGCACTGTAGCATATATTTCAAGGCTAGAACATTATAGTGTAGCCTTAAAGGCACTATTTATATGATAAAAGAAAATAGGTTTAGTAAGTAAAGATTAATATTAATTTGGCCAAAAAGGAAATGGCCTTTAAATCTTTCTGCAGATTCCCCAGGTTATTTAATTCTGTGTTTATTTTTGCGCAACAATAATCAGAAGAACTTTTGTTGAACTGTGACAAGGGAAAGACAATTGTTTGTTTGCTTCTTTAATGCAGCCGTTGTCTTCCCATTGTTGGAACAAATCCCAGTGGCAGTACGTTCATGCTGGTGAACCAGCCTGTGGGCAGTTGAGGAAGTGGGTGGTAAGGGGGTAGCAACCTCTGACAAGGACAGGCTCAAATGGGAGGAGATCACAGCCCAGCTTGCCAAAACCCTGAATCTAAAGGATGATTTTACTGCTTTAAGAGTACAGCTCTAGAGCCTGATCTTCTATTCCTTGAAGATAACATTGAACTTGCAATAGACATCATTGAAAATGTAAGGCCATGGAGGCAGTTTCCAGGAATGTCACTTAAACTTCCCTGTAATAAACAGCAAAGAAGTTTTCATTTGGCAACTTCAAAAGAAATCTTTGATTTGAGAGACACTGCTATTTAACAGAGAATAGTATTCATCTGACAACTGATGCTTTTTGTCTGTGCTTTACTGGGATTAAAAAGCATGATGTGTATACATAATCCATGAAACAAGTGCATACATAGTGGAAAGAGGCTAATTAGAGATTACTGTGTTATGCAACACAAAGTTCTAAACTGTAATGCAAAGGAAATTGTTCTGTGTAAAAGCACCTGAAACTCTAATTCTTTAATAAAGTTATTTATTATTTATGATTATTGTTTGTCTCACTCTATGCCACAAAGGGACTTGTGCATTTTTTATTTTGGGCTGCTTTGAAACATTCCCAGATGGGACAGCAATAGCAACGCAATGAGGGAAAGTAAGGCCCGTCGCTTTCCTGAAGGAAGACATGCATTTACCACACAAAAATGTTTTTCCTTTTCCATGCAGTGCTGCCGTGCGGCTGATTGTTTCACAGGGAACTCAGCTCTGGATTTGATCCCTCAGACTGCGTCCAAGCTGGTTTTTTGGTACAATCAGTTGATCTTGCTCTATAATTATAGCACTGCTCCGATGATTCAGCCCCCTCTATTGGGTACAGGCTGGGGGGTTGAAGGGATGAGGAGGCCTGTGAAGAACTTGAGGATGTTGGTTGATGAGAAGTTCTATATGAGCCAGTTCTGGGGCTCCCAACATCAGAAGGACATGGAACTGTTGGAGCGAGTCCAGAGGAGGATACAAACATGATCCGAGGCCTGGAGCACCTCTGCCATGAGGACAGGCTCAGAGTTGCAGTTGTTCAGCCTGGAGAAGAGAAGGCTCCAGGGAGATCTTAGAGCCCCTTCCAGTCCCTAAAAGGGGCTCCAGGAGAGATGGGGAGGGACTTTATTGGGGAGTAGAGTGGTAAGAAAAGGGTGAATGATTTTTAAACTGAAGAGGGGAGACTTAGATTAGATCTTAGGAAGAAATTCTTGACTATGAGGGTGGTGAGACACTGGCACAGGTTGCCCAGGGAAACTGTGGGTGCCCCATCCCTGGAGGTGTTCAAGGCCAGGTTGGAGGGGCTTGGAGCAACCTGGTCTGGTGGGAGGTGTCCCTGCCCAGGGCAGGGGGTTGGACTACAAGGTCTTCAAGGTTCCTTCTGACCCAAACCATTCTGTGATTCTATTTCTTCAAACGCCATCAGTGAACTTCAGCAACATAAACCCTAATCACTTTGTCAAGGTCACTGATTAAAACACTAATGACCTCAGTCCCAAGAACTTCTTGGGACCCAGTTGAGTTGGACACCCCCCTCAACCCCCCTTCCTCTATCGCGATCCTGTATCGCTGCTTCCCAGCTTTCGCCGTTCGCTCCCGGTTTCCTATCCCGCCCCAGACGCGGGATGCGCACCCCCGGCCAGTCCCCGCTCCGCATGCGCGGTGCCCCGGAAGCAGTGGCGGAGCTGACCGCGGCGGCGGCCGGCCGGGAGGGAGCCAGGAAGCAGCCAGCCATGCTGCGGGTGCTGCGGACCGGCCTGCCGCTGCTGCAGCAGCAACACCACCAGCAGGTACCGGCCGCCGCCATTTCGTGAGGGGCGGCCACGGGGCGGGACAGCGCGGGGGCCCTAAGGAGGAGACCGCGGGGGACGGGGCCCTGAGGGGGTCTAGCGAAGCCTATGGAAGGCCGAGCTCGTCCCGGCCGTGGGACCGAGGTGACCGCGGGGAGACCGGGCACAAGATGCCGGGCTCCCCCGTCCCCGGGGCGGCGGGAGGGAGGCGAAGAGCCGGGGAGGAGGGGACGGTGTTAGGGAAGGGACAGGCCTCTCCGAAAGCGCCGCGGGAAAACGTGTAGCCACTCGATGGGATGAACTGGAGGCGAAAGGGTGAAGGTCGGGAACGTACAGCGGGATCGGAAGGTGGGACTTGGCGTGCAGGGGTTGTCTGGTGAGGGGCAGGGCTTTGATGTAACGCTGTGGGAGCTTGGGAAGGCCCTTTTGCCTTAAATGGCCCGATTTGCCTTAGATTGACTGGAAGCCATAGAAAAGCAGGTTGACTGGAAGGTTATTTGTTGTCACAACGTGCTAGATTTGATCTGCTCTGCTCTGAGCTAAAACAGCACTTTTTCTCCTGCCTTTCAGTTCCTCCTGAACTCCTGCAGGTACTGTTCCTCAGGAGTCCTTCCCAATGAGCGGATCCGCAACATCGGCATCTCGGCCCACATCGACTCGGGGAAGACGACGTTAACAGAGCGAATCCTGTTTTATACGGGCAGGATAGCCCAAATGCACGAGGTGGGTTTTCAGAGCCCGGAGCAGAGCTGCTCTTCGTGGACCGAGCATGCTAGGAGCCATCACAACGCTGTTGTGACTCGTTTGAGTGTAGTGTGTGGCATGAGGGAGCTAAGCTCAGTGGGCCCAAAGAGGTTGTTCTGGCCAGGCTGGAGAAGGAATCATAAAAATCTGGCACATTTCCCCCATAACCCTTTAAAAATAAGTGGATGGCAACAGAATAGAAGGTAATCCCTCCTTTACTGCAGCGTTCTCCCTCTTTCAGAACACTTCACATCTTATTTCAGGACTTACTTCTTCTCCCTTGCCATCTCCATGGTAAATGTACAGCGGAAGATAGATCTTTCCTTTGAAGTATTCAAACATGACTGTGAGAAACAGAGAACACAGGAATGCATTTTTTAGCTACAAGTACGTTAGCTTGTTAAATTCACAGTGAAGCATAACTTGCCTCAGATTTCTGATAACCTTTTTCAGGAGTGATCCCCAGGAGAGGAAAATACACAAAGCTGCAGGTGCTGCTGCTGCTGCAAAAAAATGAAACTTGTTTGTAGTTCAAGAATTACAAGCGATTCTGCCATGTCTGCTTTTCCTTACTGCATGAAAGATAATGCTCAGTATATAAAGGATCATTCTAGAACATGCATAATTCTTAGTAAACTTCCTTGGACTAATTTTTCTCTTTTTTTTTTCCTTTATTTTATAAGGTGAGAGGTAAGGATGGAGTTGGAGCTGTCATGGATTCAATGGAGCTTGAGCGACAGCGTGGAATTACAATTCAGTCTGCAGCAACATACACCATGTGGAAGGACACCAACATCAACATCATAGATACACCAGGTAAGGACAGTTCTGAACATGTTAATATTGTGGATCTTTCTTGCACGGCGCCATCTTTGTCTTCATTAGTCACTCAAGCTGAGCTAATAGGACTCTATAGCTAGAGACTGCTTCTCTTGGTTGTTGCTCTTTACTGCAGCAATTAAGCTCATTTCCTTTTATCACTTCTGAATAACGGGGTTTTTTTGTTACTCAGGACACGTGGACTTCACAATTGAAGTGGAGAGGTCTTTGAGAGTTCTTGATGGAGCTATTCTGGTTCTGTGTGCTGTTGGAGGAGTTCAGTGCCAGACAATAACTGTGAACAGGCAAATGAAACGTTATGGTGTACCATTTTTAACATTCATCAATAAACTGGACAGAATGGGCTCTAGTCCAACCAGAGCTGTACAGCAATTGAGGTATTTATCACTTAAAATTATTTGTGAAATAATTCTGATCTATAGATTAATACTAAGAGTATTGAAAAGAGCTCTTACGGAGTCTGTAGTTGCAGTTCTGGAGGATAATACCTGATTTGAGGTTAATCTTAATCTGGTCTATAACAAGTCTCCATTTGCTCAGGAAAAACAACTGTTAGTGCCAACCCAGGCTTGCTGTGACTGGGAGTTGTGGGTTTGATATTTATTTTGTTGATGGAACTATATTTGTAGCTGCTTTGAAAACAGCCTTTTCATTTTCCCCTGGATCCTGGTAGCAAATGTGCTGTAGCCCACAGCAGGGAGATGTCATAGAGTTGGATGATTTCTAGTTCAGATAGCAGAAGTCCTGCTTGTTCCCCACCTGCAGTCTTTCTGTGGCTAATTTAATCTGTGAGATAAATGCATTAATATGCATTAAGAAGCAGCTCCCGTAATCAAATCTGAAACCAGTTTGCACTGCTTTCTTTCCCATGAAAGTTGCTCGCTGTGTCTGTTGGGATACAGAGGGCTGGCAGTCGCTCAGGTTAAAGTCCAACTAGGCATTTTTCATCAGCATTGGTAGATTTTTGGCACTGTCCAAAGAACAAAAGATAGTGATGTTGTAGGAGTGGGATGTTGTTCAAAGACCATCTGGAGCACGTATATAGAAATGACTTTTCTTTTGAATTAATTTGTATTTGCTCACTTTTTCAGATCCAAGTTAAAACACAATGCGGCTTTTGTTCAGATTCCAATGGGGCTGGAGGGAAACTTTAAAGGAATTATAGATCTTATTGAAGAAAGAGCTATATATTTTGATGGTGCACTTGGGTAAGTTTTGAAACCTGGCATATTTCTTAGCTGGAGCTACTCTTTGTATGAGTGATGCTGCCTGTAGTTTCTCTTCAGAGGTGAAAACCCCTGCTCTTTGTGAAGTTAGAGATACAGCTTGTGCTAGGGCTGAGGTGTCACCCTTCAGCCCTCCAAGTTACAGCAAAATCACTCTGTGGGGTCAAGTTTAGTGATGGTGTAGCTGCAGCATGAACTGTTGGCTACCTGCAGTGGTGCAAAGGGGTGGTAGCCACGCTTGCCACCCTGAGAAATAGGAGACGTGCTTCATAACGGGAACTGATATTTGGTGTGAGCTTACTGGGATGAAGATAAGATGTGGGTGAGGTTGCTGAGCAGGTTATCCTGCATCCTTGCAAACTCCTGCCATGAGTGGGAAGAAACCATCCTGCTAAAGCATCAGAGATAATACATGGATGCTCTTTCAATACCCATGTCAATGGTGAATTCTTGGTCAAGCTGGTCATGACAATGATTAGTCGTTGAAAGGTTGATTTGTGTGGTATTCCTTCAGAGTGATTATGTTATTTATGTGTAGCCAGACTATTCGATATGATGAAATTCCAGCTGAGTTTAGAGCTGAGGCTGCAGAGAGACGTCGGGAGTTGATCGAATGTGTTGTGAACTCAGATGATCAGCTTGCAGAGCTGTTTTTGGAAGAAAAGGTTCCTACAGCTGCTGAATTAAAGGTAACTTTAATGTGGTTCTTCCTGCAGCACCGTTATTTCCCTCTTTTGTGTCCCTATCCCCCCTCTTCCTCCACCCCCCAATAAAAATTTCCGGAAGTCTTAAAGAAATTTTCTTTGCTTGAGTTCTCTGGTATGAGTGTCACCTCCCACAGGTGGACTCCCACTTCACTCCCTGTTGAGAGTCTGTTCCAAATTTCTTTTTTATTTGCATTGGAAAGTCTGAGCTCGTGTGTGCCCTTTAGGGACCAGCAAATGGCAACATCTCATTGTTGTCATTTTGGTGTCTTGCTGTGTTACGGCTTCATGGGTATGGCTTCCTTCACGTCCCACAGCAGGTCAGTTCTTGAGATACTGTCAGTCATCTTTGTGCCTGGGAAATCCTGCCTTATTTTGCGTTTGCATTGGTTACATCTGTCTGAGATAAAAAGAGCAATGCGCTAGAAGGGAACTGGAATGACTTGACTTGGAGACTGAAATGAATCTGGGTCAAAATACAGCTTTCAAAAAAGAGAGTTCCATTTCTTGAAAGGGGGGAAAAATGATACATGATTAATTTTATTAAATACTTCAGATACAAAATGGCAGACGTGCCAACATAAAGGGATGTGCACAGAAGTAGTGAATGACACCATTTTCCCAACAGCAGTTTGATGTCACTGTTCCATTAATTGCGTGTCCATGTAATAAAAGGCAGTAGGGAGGCCCGGGAAGATCCTTGTGCAAGTCTTGCCACTGTTCACTCCAGGATGAGATGCATTTGTGCAGCTCCCTGGAGGAGAGGCGGGAGACTAACTTGGATTCCTTCTTTTGGACTGTTCTGTGTCAGACCTGGTGATCAGCACGTACCACAGCAGGCTGTTAAGTGGGATGGCAGTCTCTTCCTTAAGGATAGTGGTTGGCTAATGGTTCCTCTTGGGTTACTGCAGTGTTAGTTTTAGCCAGGACAGGTGCAGGAGCTTGGCTGTCCTGGGGTGAGCATAACAGAGCCTGTGCTGCACGTGGACCTGCTTCTGCTGTGCTGTGAGCATAAGGGTAATCTGAGGGCACGTGAACTTTAGAGAAGAAGTGCTAAGCCGGTTTGCATTTACCACACAGTCCCATGGGGTAGGGGTGTAACTCAGGACAGCAGTGTGTAGCTGTTGGCACACAGCAGCCTGCTGGGCTTTATGTCTTGGCAGAGGGTGGCATGAGGGAACCACACTTCATGATTTGCAGGCTGGGTCTCAACATGGTTGGATTTTGCTCTTAGTGCATGCTCAGTGCAAGGATTTCTGTGATGCATCTTGCTGTTTGCCACCGCCGCTTACTAGTGTTGGAAGTTAACTTGAGCAGTAATCTTCTAGTGCCTGCTGTTATTAGTTATTAATTACTCAAAAATTGAAACTACTACAGGAGACTGGTTGCTTAATGTGATTAAATAAAAAGTGAGGTCTGAAAAGCGCGTTGCAGTGGGAGAGGCCTTGTAGGCAGAGTGGTTTTTTGAAGAGAGCTGCTCTTGGAGCTAGAGCAGCTTGTCTTTGAGTGGTGGTGTTGCACAGAGTCTCTGTGGGGCCTGGAGCTTGCCTGACGTAGAACTTTCAACCTCCTTTTGCTTTTCTTTGCCTGCAGCTGGGTGCTTCAGCTGGTAGCTGAAGAAAACAAGCAGAATTGAGACGTGAATGTCATAAGCAGGAACTGTTTTTCTGAGTGGAGCTTGCTAGGTCAGCTGAGTTAGAGCCAGATGCGATCACTGAGGTTGCTCCTTTAAACGTAGCTTTGATATTTAAGTCCTCTTCTAAGTATTTAGTTCCTTTGTGGTGCCTCGTTGCCTCTGTGCTGTAGCCCTTTCCCTGTTACGTTTTGCTTTCCTGGAAGTTGTCCACTGTCTGTTGGGATGTAGAGGACTGGCAGTCCCTCAAAGCTGATGCATGTTGCAAGTCCCCTTTAGATTTAGTTCTTTGATTCTTCATGGCCCCGAAATTTTGATCTCTTTCAACTTTGTTAGAGACCTTGGGTTTGGAGCTTTTTTCAAAAAAAAATTGTTTTGGCTGTGTGGGTGATTTACTGGAGATTGATGTCTCTAGGAAGAGTATGCAGGAATTTCTATGTCCAAACTTGGCTTGACTTATAAAAGCAAAAGAGTTTTTTTGAATGTACCAAGCAAATGTATCTCTTACTGATAATCAGGTGGTTAGTTATTCCAGTAGTCAAACATTATTCACTTTGATGAAGACAGAAATATAATACAATTTTAGAGACCTGTAAGGATCTGTCTTTCACCTGGCAGAGGGAATGGTACTGATGTCAGTACACTGTGCTGCTGTAAGAGGTGAGAGATTTTTAGCAGGAAGCTATTTCTGATGGCTCCTGCTGGGAGGGAAATCTGTTACCAAGAAAGATTTGTCTATTCAGCATGCCTCTGCTTCCCACTTCTGAAAGCCAATTAATTACAGCACTGATGGCTATAGTATTGCAGATGCAGGTTAATTTGTACTAATATGTCCCTGAAGATGGATTTTCTTTCAGTGGCCAGCAGCCAAGTTTCCAATGAAAATGTCTTTTTGTGGAAATGATGCTAAGTATCGCTCCTGGATGCCACAATCCCAGCAATGATGTTTGCTGAAGATCAGCTGCTTAAACATCACCTAATTTGCTGCTCTCCATAACGCTGCACTCGAGGAACTGATGTGTCCCAGGTACTCAGTGGGACACTCAGTGACAACAATCTTTATGTGAACATAAAATTACTTTTTTCCCCCAAGATGATTGTTAAAGAGGCTAAATTGCAGTTGTTGCTTCACTTGGAATCACGTGGCTAAATAAAACCACTGGGCCTCAGCACAGCTGTGTTTTCAGTGCTCTGGTGTATGAGAACAGACTTGGGCTAGATGAGCAGAATTGCTCATGTAGGATTTTGTTTCCTTGTATTGTTCTTGTGAAGTCATTACATCAACAAATTTAAGGAACTGCTTGTTCTCTCTGTTAATTATTAAGACAGCTTAACTATCTGTACTCTGAATAACTCCCACATTAAATGATGTGGTTAATTATCTTGGCTATGGAGGATTAATTTCTTTTAGCTTATCAAAGAAGACCGGAGCTGCTTTCTGTTGGAGTGAGGGCCTCAGTAAGTGTAGGGAGATGGCATCCTCTAGTGGCAGGGAGAGGTGGGACCCGGGTGTAATCTTGGCTTGGATAATTAATTGCAGCGTGGGGAGGGGGGCAAATAGCTTCTGTCCACCTTTATGGAAGACAGCTGTGATTCCTGTTGTGGAAGCTATTGGTGCTTAATTATCGTTTGTAACATTGTGTGATGCTTGGGTGAAAGGCACTGAATAAGTGTGGGATTACTGTGCAGTGAGTTTAATTTGCTGAGTTTGCTAGGATGGCCTGGGAAGATTCCCAGGACAGTTGGTGCAACTTCAGCAGTTCTGTAGATGAATGCAAATAGGTTCTTCAGTTGTGATTTTGAAACATGAATCATCAAAAAATGATGATTCATTGAGCATAGTACTGACCTAAATATCCCTTCCCCTCTGCAAAAGGATTAACTTCCTTTTGCAGAACAGTTTCCCATAGTTTAAAGATACCGAAGCATCTCATCTTAGTCCCAAATTTAAATGTATATTTTTTCCCCCACATGACTAAAGAGCAGGAACAAGACACTTAAAACAGAAAGGAAAAATGCTGATTTTACTAGCAGATAATCAAGAAACTTTTTCTAAGTATTTTAGCGTTAGCATTATAATTATCTTAGGCATTTTCACTTTTGAGTTGAATTTAAGATTAGGGAAAAATAATCTCACATTTCTCCAGAATTCTGGTGAGTTAGTTTTATGGGAAGCTGTTGTACAAGAGATTGGGAGCAGCTACTTTACTCCAGGAGTAGAGAGAATCTGGACTGCTGCTTGGTTGGTACAGAGTCAGACTCCTGAAGTTGTTCCAGGAGAAGAGTAACACACTGATGTTTTCCAGCTTGCAATCAGAAGAGCAACACTGAAGAAGTCCTTTACCCCAGTACTGGTGGGAAGTGCTTTAAAGAACAAAGGAGTACAGCCACTGCTGGATGCCGTCCTGGAATACCTCCCCAATCCTTCTGAGGTTGAGAACTATGCTATTCTTAACCAGGGGTAAGTATATTCTTGAGCATACAAAGTGGTCTTGAAATCAGGTTCCAAAGCAGTGTAATATATAGCAGGAAACTTTACTAACAAAATATATAATTTTGCACAAACTTCCAAAACCAAGCAAACTCATCTCTCATTTGAGGGTTACTGTTTATACTGCTATTTTTAACATGAATTACATGGTAAATTTGAAAAATTATTATCTGATGAGACATATCTTTAGAAATGAATGGCAATCTTTAAAACCATTCTTACAGTAGAGGAGAGAGCATATCTGAAATGTTTTATTCTTTGGACATGTTTGTTGAAGTCTATGTGCCTTGACAATTAAGAATCACGAAACCCAACATTAGAGTGAGTAAATAGCCTTTACCATTCCAGTCATGTCTTAGGGGTGGCCATCAGGTCTTTTTAATGTATTTGAGTTGTTCAGACAATATAACGATAGTTAATAGAAATTAAGCTAATAAATGTAGTTTATTACTTTTTGCCACGTGACTACTTGACTCTTTGAGTCCTCACTGCTCCTCTGCCTCCCACTGCCTCTAACATCTGCCTACTGGTGTAGACTAAAACTCATGTGGCTCAGGAGCGTTGTGAGAAAAGTTAGTGTGACATCTCTAAAACTGTGCCTGAGTGTATGATTAATTGCTTTCATGGAAAAATAGTTGGATAATATGAAGGAGTAGTGGTGTTTGCCATAGTTTCAACCTCCGTTTTGGGATCTGCTGCAGTTTCTCTGAGGCACTTTCTGAGTGTAAGGGAGCATCGTGAAGTCTCTGTTATAAACCTGTGAAACTGAATGCCCTTGGGACTTTGTAAGGTTGGGCTTATGTTTAGAGGAGGCTGCCACGTTTCATTCATAACGTAAACTCTATCTCCATCCCTGTTTTTCAGTGATTCTGAGGAAAAATCCAAGTTCCTATTGAACTCTGCTCGGGATGATTCCCAGCCTTTTATAGGCCTTGCTTTTAAACTGGAGGTAAGCTGTTAGTGTTTTCCTTTCTAATCCTGCAAAACCAGTAGAGAAGGAGGGCATTTCCTGCAAGAGTTGTTGGTGTATGCAAGTCCTTGACGTTGATGTCAGGGAAATGCCTTTGGTTTGGGGGGAAAGGCACATATTTAAAGCTTTATATTTTCAGTGTATCTGTTTATGCATGTGATGGAGTTTTTACTTGGAGACTGTGTATATGGTAAAGCTAAACTGAAAGTTTCTCAAGAATGGATGCCCAGGACATGACCTATCTGACTTTATTCAATTGCTTGCAAGTTTCCCTTGCTAGCAATATCTGACCTCTGCAGAGGGACTGCAAAAGTTGTACTCGCACTGTGCTAACCCCGAAGGAGAAAGGAAGGTATCCAGCTTCATTATTTGTGATTTGAGTACAAAACAGAGCAGGTCCAAACAGATGGTACTACCAAAATTCACGTGGAACAAATTTTAAAAAAAGTGGTTTTATCCATAAAATCCACAAATGTGCAAGAAAGCACACATTTTTAACCAAATTGTTTGCTACCTAGAGAGTAGCAGTTCAGATTTTCACAAGGAAAGTGGCTGGTCAAATTGCTAGTTAACCTGTGACTCTGTCGGGAAGGTTTAGGACTGGTAAAATCGGAGAAATGAAGAAAATTGCCAGGAGATAGCAAGTTCCATTCCAGAGTCAAAGGAAGGCTGAAACTGTTAAAAAACCAGTTTTCTTTACGTGTCTACTGTATAAATTCAAAACAGAAACATTTCATCAATCAGTGCAGATCATGCTTTGACTAGTGAAAATCTTGACTCCCAGATGGTTTATCTCTGATTTTTAATGACTTTTGATTCCAGGCTGGCCGCTTTGGGCAGTTAACCTATATTCGAGTTTATCAGGGGATGCTGAAGAAATCTGATTATATCTATAACACCAGGACTGGGAAGAGAGTGCGGGTACAAAGACTTGTCCGTATGCACTCAGACAACATGGAGGTGAGTGTGAGAGGTACAGTCCATGCCTGTTGCCTTTTGAACCACTCTTACTGAACAAGCTTCTTGCTTTTCAACTATCTCTGAACGATATGATATGTCAAATTTCTCCTTTTATTGTTAATTCATACTTGCTTGTAGCACCTGAAGAGCTACAAGAAACTGGAGTGATCTCTAGTGTATTATTTCCACGGAAGTGGAGAATCTTTGCCCAAGAAACAGTATAAAATGTCTTTGAGGTGACAGCTAAAGAAAGCCAGCTGTGCTATTAACCCCATATTCCATACTTCTGGGAGAGGAGAAATAGGATTGGCAAAAGATATAAAAAGGTTTTTTTTCTGTGTGATTATTGCATACAATTCTTAAACTAAAAATTGATTCTGAAACTTCTGCAAACCCTACCCTTTCCTGTTTAAGATCCCTGAACTCTACAGCTGGGGCAGGACTGTCTGAAACATAGCATGTTGCTTTCTTCACATCGTTACTCTAAAGCAAGCAAGCATCTAAGCTGTGCTGTCCTTTTTCTGCTTTGAATACAAGGTTTTGCAGAGCATTTTATCAAAGCTGGAATTCTTGAAGGAGCTTAACTTCAAGCTTTTAAACACAGTATTTATATAGTTTCTTAAAACCAGGTGTAGTTTGTAATATGTCTTTCGGTGTTACCTAAATAGTAAACTTCTCTTTCTTAAGGATGTAAATGAAGTTTATGCAGGAGACATATGTGCGCTGTTTGGAATTGATTGTGCAAGTGGGGATACGTTCACTGATAAAACCAGTACGGACATTTCCATGGTGAGTACACACTTTTGTCCGTATGCCTCGTGCCTTGGAATTCACCAGGATTTTCTTGGAAAATTTTGTAAGCGCTTGTTCAGTTCAATTATGTTTTGTGTATGCAACTGCAAATACTTTTTGTGTTTATTTGTTATACCTCAAGGAGCCTGACTATATAGAAGTATGGTATGTGCAAGAGAGATATACACCAACTTACTATGCTTGATATCAAATATTCAGTATTAGCAAACTGTTCTGAACTGTTAGAAGTGGATGCTGTTACCCACAATTAATAGGTTATGGATTTGTACATGTATTTAAATACATCAGTTTTATTTTTATGTAATTTTACAAAACCTGCTAGGAAACAGAGTTTTGTAACTAGTGTGAAATCCAGAGACCAACTCGTATCTAAAAAACAGTGTTGGAAGTACTGTGGTTGCCAGTACACGTGCATTATGTTAGAGCCCTGTGGTAATCCTAGGAGAGTTACCTAATTTTGTTGGGCTATAATATAAGATACAAGCTTGGTAAGTAAAACAGTCATCCCTGTTTGTAACCCAGAACCCTTGTGACCAGACTGTTCTGGAGAAAATGCATCACCAGGCACAGTGAAACTCGATTGTGTGATCTGTTCCTTTATGGTTGTTGCAGGAATCAATTCACATCCCTGATCCTGTCATTTCAGTAGCTATGAAGCCTTCCAACAAGGTAGGAGCCTATAGATGGACTGCTTTCTGACTGAGTTACCTTTCCTCTGCTGCTTTTATTATTTTATGTGGGTTAGCAGTTAAGTATGGAACCACAGACTAAAATGAGCTGTGTTTTAAAATGTTCTACCCAAAGTGCCTAAGAGCACATCATGTGGGTCACTCGGCGTGTGCCTGGGTTAGATGGTATCACTTAGCCATAAAGATGCATGTCTTTGACCTGTGTAAACACAGACTTGAAGTAAGTGGAGGGATAAATAATTAGAGTTATAAATCACCAAATAATCTCATGGGAGTAGAAAAGCAGTTGGTAGGAAAATTTGAGGCCTTTTTGTTGTGTGACTTCTGGATGTTGTGAGTTAATGTTTTCTTGTGTGTGTGGCTGTCTTTCAGAATGACTTCGATAAATTTTCAAAAGGCCTGAGCCGTTTTACAAGGGAAGATCCTACTTTTAGAATCCATTTTGACGATGAGAGCAAAGAGACCATTGTTTCTGGAATGGGGGAACTGCACTTGGAAATCTATTCCCAGGTAATTTGGAAAGCAGACTCCATGGGCTCTACNGGTTGAGACCAAAATCTATGTGTAGATGGGATAACTGATGCCAGTCTTTACACCCAATTTTGTATTTGGGTGCCTAAACACACATCAAGTTTACAAGATGTTTGGAGATGCTAATTTCCACTTGCTTTTGTGTAAATCAGGGTTATTGTGTGACAACAATTTTGAGATCTTCCTAGCAGAAAGCACCGTGGCATTAACATGAACAATGCTGGCTGCTTAGGGAAGAGCTTAACTCCTCAGTCATCTTTTGAAGATTCTTTCTCTCCAGTGGTTCTGTTTTGAAGGCTTGTAAACTATTTAAGTGAAATTTATGCCTGGAATAAGCAGCCTTTGCTTATAATGAATTTTACTGTGAAACATTTCCTACAGGAGAGAGAAATACTGTTTCTGTGTTTTTAAATGTATCATTCCATAATAAAGAGAGGATGCAGGAATAGTTACTGACAGTGATTTATTTGTTTCTTTCAAGTTGATGGTTATACTTTATTTTAAAATAGTCTGAGACGGCAGGTGAATCTGAAATGGGGACAGAATGAAGAAAATAAGGCTTTTGTCTTGGAAAACTTAAACTTGACTAAAATTATTGCTGTTCCCTTTTCCTGTATCTAAAGCTATAGCCCCTAAATAAACTTGACTGCAGAATGACATTGAATCATTTGTAACATTTAAAAAAAAAACAACAAAAAATTCCCTACGAGGACCCCAAAAACCAATCCAAACCCAAATCAAGGGTTAACCCTGATTAAGTTTCTCATTTCATAAAGACCCATAAATAAAATAATTTCCTGTGTATTATTCCAATGGAAGAACTCTGTATTTCATTCTGATTGGGTTTGTTGGTGTTTTTTTTTTTCCTGCAGCGAATGGAGAGAGAATATGGTTGCCCTTGCATCATGGGAAAGCCTAAAGTTGCCTTTAGGGAGAACATCTCCAAACCTGTGCCGTAAGTATTTGTTCTGGCAACAGAGGTTTTTTCAAAACTTATTTTGATGCAGAATTTGATTATATAGCAGACAAAGTGTTTCTTGGATTATCAGATCAAAGCACAATGTACAGGAAATGTTTAACTGAGGAAGGACTTTTCTCTGGGTGCCTTGATTGCATATCCACCCTCACTAAGTTATCTTGCCCTCCCTTCAAATGCTTAATGTAGCATTTGAGCTTCTTCCGTTGTGGTATCAGGTGATCCATTATTCCGATGCGTGTTTTGGCTGACGACTGTCCTGTGTTACTTGAACACCATGCTGTGGGTGCCAGAGAACTGTCATTTGCCAGGGAATGATCTCCTGTGAGTGGAAAATACAACTGTAGAAAGTGAGAATGTATTTTCTTTGAACTATACTGAATGGGAATTGACTGCTATAATACAGCCATAACTGGGGTGATTATAAGTAGGTTGATCAAGCAGCACTAGTGGTGCGGAGCAAGCACTGGAATGCAATGTCCTGCTGAGCTCTCCAAGTATCTGAAGATCTCCTGTATGCTTTTTTCAGCCTGTGCTGTGCTCCATGCTGCTGCAAATACATTTTTCTTTCACCTGGGCAAGTTTTGCAGCTCAAACATGTCTATGTTGGACCCATCCTACTGTTAGTGGTACTGATGTTTTGGGACACCTGCCCTTCACCAAACAGAACACAATGAAGAACCTATGCTTTTGTTCCACAATTAGTTAGCTACTACTTCTTGGGAATTTTTCTTCACAGAAAACTTGGGAACTAAACCCACTGTAGATGCCCTGACTCCACTGAGAGTGCAGTGGGGTGGGAAGCAGCGGAGCTAGAAGTGGGAGTGAGATCTGGTTGTTACCAGTGGATGATTCATTACAGGAGGTTGCATAATTGAGAACTTTTTCAAATTTTGTTTTTCTTATAAAAACACTTGCTCAAATCAGCAAAATTATGATCAAGAACAACAAAGAATATAAATACTGTTCTAGAAACCAAAGTTTCTACTCTTCTGGGAGCTACTGGGCCTCCGTCTACTGGTTCACCACTGCTGTCCTTTAGCATAGAAGCGCTCTGTAGCCCCAGCTGGAATGCAGCTAAGCAGACCAGGATGCTGGCAGCTGCTTCCTCCCTTTATCCCTGGCCAGTTTGGCAGTAGTATCTCCCAAGAGGAGAGGGCTGTGAATGACCAGTGTGTTGAACCTCTGCCATTCCCAAGAAGGGTCCAGAAATAGCTGAAAACTACTGTCTGCTGACACAAGGTGGAGACCTGGTGTCTCCTGCTTGAACAGGGCCAGAAGCCCAGAACGCTGTGGCAGGTAGTCATTGTTGCCCTGACCTCACCCTTTTTGCTGACTGACCTGCAAGCAGCAGATCTGTGACCGTGCCACCATCTGCGTGTCTGAGTTGGAGGTTACACAGTTGGCAGTCTTAAAACAACAACAAAAAAAAACTTTTTAGAAATAAGACTTTACCTGGGACACCATTTCGTGAAGTAGAACCATGTAGTCAAATTCAAGATATTCATCACTTCTTTTCTGGAAAGACAAAATGAAGAGGGCTGAATTTGGGGCTTCCCCCTGTGTTAAAAGTAGCAAAGCAGTTTTCTGGCAGCTTGTGCAGATGGAGTTTAGTCACTATAACAAAACAAAGAAATACTGTTCTGTATTTCTGTGGACTCCAAAGTTGTGCTTGAGAGATTGAATTTGAAATTGAAAATGGTGCTAATTCCTCCCTTAAAGCAGGTGGATGTATATTAATTTCAGGAACTCATTTGGGAAAGGAACACCTGATTCTACAACATCTCAATTTAACCGAAATAATCCTAAAAAATTCACAATAGGATAAGACTTGGAACACACTCCAGAGGCCTTACAGTGGATAACAAGTTATCAGAGATTGTGTTGAGTGACAGAATACCCACTGGCCTTTGGAGTGTACTGTTCTCTACCTATCTGTTCTTCAGGCAAATGAAAAGGAACAAATTACTAAAGAGATGAAAGCTGGTTTAGTTTAATAGTCTCCTGTCTCCCTTATCCTTAAATTCATCTGGTTTGTTAAAGAGGGCTTTGAAACGTTGCTTGTGCATGGCCCTGCAGCATCTGTGAACTGCTTTCAGATAGCCATCAGAGGGAGCAAAACGTTAACAGATCGTGCTCCCAGAGTGAGTTTCTGCCTTTCCTTCATACCTAGAACTTCAGGGGACTACACTGGCTGTTCTCAGTGGCAAAACATTCAGGCTCTGAAAGTATGTTCTGAAGATTCTTGATATCTGGGGTTTTTTAAATATGAAGTCCTGCTGCTTTATCCTAGCTTACAAACTAAATATTCTTCAATTTGAAGTTGACCCTCCCTTTAAGAGTTATTCTTAACTCACATGAAAGAGTCAATTTTTTTAACTAAATAAGCATAGAAAACTGCTCTTGCCAAGAAGACACAGCTTCTCTAAGAAAAATTTATGAAGGGAAGGAGTGATCTAAACAAACACTGAAGCTTTCATGATTTGCTACAGGAAAGGAGTAGGTGGAATAAAACCCAAACACTGGCTTTAAAACAAACCAGACCAAGAAAATCGGACACAACTGAGATTTCTGGCTTAAGACCTTAGTTTCAGCTGTACTTTAGTATGTGCTACAGCTGCTCTTAAGTGCTGTTTTCCTTGCAGGGCATTGATGATAACTTACCACTTGCTTCACACGTTTAATTTGGGCAAGATGGAACTTAGTGTTTTCGGTTGAGTTCTGCCATATGACATAGCCAGAGGCGACCCACGCTAGCCTGCGGATGGGCTCCATTTCTGGGGACACGTTGCCATGACTGTCTGGCAAACAAAATGAGTAACATAGATGAAGCAAGAATCACAGAGTTGCAGCCATTAACAGAACCTCGTCACCTAATAGTTTGGTGCTGAATGTCACTCATCACCTAATAGTTTGGTGCTGAATGTCACTCGCTCACATTCCTTGTTATGTAAGAGACCTTCCATATAATATTGGAGTAGCAGCTACATCAGCACCATGTCTGTTTTCCTCCCACTTCTTTCTCTTACACATATTCCATGAGATCTTCAAGACAGGGTTTGCTCTAAAGGAAGGGCAGGCCCTGGTACTACAGTCAGGGGTATCTGATATATTGTACAGCCACAAACAGCGAGCAGGATGCTGGTGAAAGGAGAGGTGACAGTAGCAGGTTTTCAAGAACAGTCACAATCCAGGTTCTGGATTTCAAAAATGAGGGATATGTTTAGTTGTGTTGTGATTGACACACCACCCTGAATAAGAGCAAGTGAAGCAGCGTGTGTTCAGAGTATGGGTAATGGCCTCATCCCCTCGGCCCTGGCTTCTTTGGAAAGGGATCCCATATGAGTCAGGGACCACCACCAGTTTAGCTCAGGTTTGCTTTTGGTGATGGAGGACATTGTTTCAAAAGCCTCCTTCTCACCCAGACCCCTTTTTTGTACCTGGTATGTTTTCTGCCACAAGCTCTTTTTCCAGGCTCTTGATTTGATTGTAGAATACGTTATCTGCTTCATCTGTGTTCTTAAGTTCTCCTTCAAGTGTGAACTGCACATCTGGAGCAACGTTTTTGCTGCCCAGATGATAAAGAACCTCAGCAGTGCAGTTAACAGTACTGTCCTGTTACAGAGTTAATTATGTGCATTAATATTTGATTAAATACATGTATAATATTGGTAATTTGCACTTCTAAAATGTTTTGGGTTTAGTTTGGTTTTCTTTTTTTTTTTTTTCTTTATGTAGTTGTCATTTTCTCTGAGTCTGGTCCAGAGAGATTTGTGATAATTCAAGCCAAGGTTAAATTCATAGTATTTCTGTGACTGTACCTAAGGCCAGTTTTCTTTCTGCAGTGATAGAAGGGGCGACGCTGGTGGTGCAGAATGTCACTTGTGCTACTCACTTGCAGTAATGGGTTCAAATAATTTCAATTTGAATTTGAGTGACACTGAACTGTACTTGTAATCCCTCAAGCATTTTCTTGTGTGATAGTGGTAGGTACCAGATGTTCAGGGCTGTAGAGTTCCTTTTTGGTAAAGTTCAGCGTGTCGGTTTGTTTGTTTTAACCTGACCTGCAGTATAGAAGAACCTAAAACATGGTACCAGGTATTACTAACCATCGTGCCCACTGGCCTCGGGTAGGATCAGCAGCACAAAGTGATGGCTTTTTATTAAACGTCAGTAATGCCAACTTCTGCCCACAGAATGCATTCATTCAATAAATCTGAACTCACTTTGTCAAGGACGTCTTCTAACACCAGTTCTAGATAGTACTTATGCCCAACATCATCGATGTCCTAAAGAAGGGAAACATTAAGAACATTTATTTTGTAAAATGCTGAATTATTTTGCATTGTGGAAAAGAGTTACTGTGAAGCATGCTGCAGCGATGCCATTCTCTGCAGGGCCCATGCAGAGCCGGAATAATCTTTTATTTCTTCCTGTTAAGATCATTCACTTAATATGCACCTGGTGCAACATTTGATTAGTACCTCCTTGTCCATTCCTAGTCTTGTACGCTACTTAATTTTGCTGTATTTGGGCTCCCTGTATGATTCTGCCCAGTATTTGGCTGCTTGGTTAAATACTTAGGCAAGAGTCTTAATTGGGTTCCTTGTATTAATTCCATTTTGCGCTTCATTATGAATTGTATCATGCCTTTTTTTTATTCTTCTTTTTTTTTTTGATATTTACAATAATGACTTAAGCAAGCAGGTTAGTTTTGCCATAATTCCTGTTGTAGGAGGTTTACCAGTAAATCCAGGGCAGGAGAGGTAGTCACAAGAAGAGCATCTTCCTCCAGAGGGAAGGGATGCCATCCAGAGGGACCTGGAGAAGCTTAAGACATGGGCCTGTGTGAACCTCATGAGGTCTTGCACCTGGGTTGGGGCAGTCCCAAGCACAAATCCAGGCTGAGTGGAGAATGGATTGAGAGCAGGCCTGAGGAGGACCTGGGGGTGTTGGTTGATGAGAAGCTCAACATGGGCCAGCAGTGTGTGCTGGTGGCCCAGAAAGCCAACCACATCCTGGGCTGCATCCCCAGCAGTGTGGCCAGCAGGATGAGGGAGGGGATTTTGACACTTTGCTCCACTCTGGTGAGACCCCCTTGCAGTGCTGTGTCCAGCTCTGGGGCCCCAGATATAACAAGGAGAGGGCACTGCTGGAGCAGGTCTGGAGGAGGCCAGAAAGATGATGCAAGGGCTGGAGTCACCTCTGCTGTGAGAACAGGCTGAGAGTTGCAGTTGTTCAGCCTGGAGAAGAGAAGGCTCCAGGGAGACCTTAGAGCCCCTTCCACTCCCTAAAGGGGCTACAGGACAGATGGGGAAGGACTTTTATCAGGGAGGGGAGCAATTGGATGAGGGGTGAGAGTTTTAAACTTAAAAGAGGGGAGATTTAGATTAGGTACTAGGAGGAAATTCTTTGCTGTGTAGGAGGTGAGACACTGGCCCAGGTTGCCCAGAGAAGCTGTGGCTGCCCCATCCCTGGAGGGGTTCAAGGCCAGGCTGGATGGGGCTGGGAGCAACCTGGTCTGGTGGGAGGTGTCCCTGCCCATGGCGGGGGTGTGGGACTAGGTGATCTTTAAGGTCCTTTTCCACCCAAACGTTTCTGTGATTCTATGAATTCTTGCCAATTTCTCCCTCCAAGGAGACAAGCTCGCCGTTGGGCAAGCAGACGCCAATCCTCGTCGCCACCTCTCCTCCCTCTTCCCCCCCCCCTCCCTCCAAGGCCCTCACCTGCCTGCGGGCGCGGCGGAGGCTCCGCAGCGCCAGGCCTCGCCCGGGGCTGCCCCGCCGGTAGCAGAGGTAGCCGATGGCCAGCGTCGCCGCCCGGCTGGCGAGGCCGTGGCTCGGCTGTAGCTCCATGGCGGCGGGACCTGCTTCCTCTTCCCGCAGGAAGCGGCCGGGGCGGAGCGGGGCGGGGGCCGGCTCTTTCCGTCCCGCCCCGAGCTGCCCAGGCTGCGGCTCAGCGGGGGTTGTCCCACCGCCGGGGAGCCTTGTGTCACCCGCAGCTCGGAGCTCTGCCGCCTTAGCCGCGTGAGACAGGGAGCAGATGTTTCAGTGAAACCTCAGATCCTCCCAGTTTCACGTAAAAAGTACTTAACAGTTCATACTGTTACCCTTGTTCCACTGTGGGTGGAAACTGTGGGTATGTGTGGAAACAATAAATACTGCCGTTCAGTCAACAACAAGCAGAAGCCTGAAGGTAAGCAGGCTTTATTGGCCTTGCTCACCACACGCAGAAGTAGCTCGGTTTTGTGGTTGTTTTTTTTGAGAGATTTAGCTCATCACGATCTCTCAGCATCGCACTTGCAAGATGAAGAACCGTGGTGCCCCCTCTTTGGGCATTAAGTATCCTCAGCTGCTGTTTCTGCTGCTGTCGTGGCATTTGGTCGCTTTGGTTACACGTAGCAAACTGGAATAAAGCAAAATGCAGAATGTGAACTTTTTCCTTAGAAAACTGTGGTTAGAACGTGGTTTGTGTAATGAATAACATGGTATTTTGGGGATTTGTTTGTTCTTAGATTTGAATTTACCCACAAGAAACAGACGGGCGGAGCAGGCCAGTATGGGAAAGTTATAGGCGTTCTTGAGCCCCTGGATCCAGAGGACTACACAAAATTAGAATTTGAAGACAGAACCATTGGCACAAATATTCCAAAACAATTCGTGCCTGCTGTTGAAAAGGTACAAAGTGGTTTGTATGTGCATACGATAGAAAAAATACCAATTCTTGTTGTTTTCCTGTTGTACCATCCACTCTTGCTGTGACTGTCTCACCCCAGGCAAGGATGCTTTTCCCATTACATCACTGGAAACCATCAAATTTGTTTGGGTTTGCTTAATACCTTACATTCCGAGGTTTCCACTTAATTTAGAAGCTGCCATTTGTTTTCTTTGGTGGTGTGTGCTTGCTCTTTCCTCAGGAGTGCAGCAGTCTGCAAAATAGGTTTTCCTCTATTTAAAAAAAAAAAAAAAAAAGATTTTTGCCAAATACTGGAGAGAGCAAGTATTCTTAAAGCAATCTTTTACTTCAGCCAAGTGGTTAGAGTAATTCTTTCCACAGGGAGCATTCGTTCAGTTTTTGGTCATACAGTCTGTTTACAAAGCAACATCCTAAGTACATTTCTTTTTCTTGTCCTTTGCTTGCTACATGATTTCTGTTTTTAAGAAATATCAGTATCAAACTGAGGTGCCAAAGAATGATAGTACAAAGTTTTCAAACACTTGGACATGAAAAGTTTTGCCTCCTATTATTTTTTCCAGCATTTTATCAAGCAAGAAGGTCTATTTGGTATGTGTAGGATTGCTGATTTTTTGTAATTGTTGTTTTGTCTTTTAAGTTTAATGTCTTTTTTATACTGCTGTTGATGTAGCTCTTTTTTTAATCTTCATTTTGGTCTACAAACTGCTAACTTTGAGATGTTACTTGGCAGGGATTCCGAGATGCGTGTGAAAAAGGTCCAGTGTCAGGGCACAGGATATCTGGAGTGCGGTTCGTCCTAGACGATGGTGCCCATCACATGGTGGACTCTAATGAAATCTCCTTCATCAGAGCAGGGGAAGGAGCACTAAAGCAAGGTATAAAGCTAGTTGTTAGAATGCATAATCCTGCTGGCTGCTTTACTGTTGGAGCTAAATTTAACAAACTCCATTCTATTGGTTCATTCATTGCCTGGTGCATATTTTTGAAGTTTGGCTGGTTGTGTAGAGCAGAATATATGCAAGAGTTTGTAGAAATTTTTGAGGGAGGCAAATAATCCCTTTAGTTATATGAGGGAAATGCTTTTTTCTAGAATATAACAACAGCAACAGCTTCATCCTTACATGAGTATGAAAAGAACTTTCTATCAAACTGGCTGCCAGTATTACAGTCTCGGGAATAAAAGGCAGAGGAACTGGGATTCCACACAGCCAATTCATGTTTTCCCACACTGACGTAAGAAATGCTTAGCATTAATTGTGAAGTACTTCCTTGCTATGCATAGGGCTCTATGGGACAGGGAACGACTGGGGAGAGTCTGCTGGAACAGGCTGCCCAGGGAGGGTGTGGAGTCCCCTTCTCTGGAGGTTTTCAAGCCCCACCTGGATGCAGTCCTGAGTGATGTGCTCTGGGCCATCCTGCTTTAGCAGGGGAGTTGGACTAGATGGTATCTAGAGGTCCCTTCCAACTCTGACAATTCCGTGATTCCTTGATAGGACTGTCTTGAATTAAGCCAGGTCTGTTCTTTGATATTTGATTACTTATGAAGCTTTTTTTTCTCCAGCTATGGAAAATGCCACTGTGCGTATACTTGAACCCATTATGGCAGTGGAGGTGATGGCACCCACTGAATTCCAAGGAACAGTGATAGCGGGAATTAATCGCCGGCACGGAGTGATCACGGGACAAGACGGCACAGAGGGTTACTTTACTCTCTATGCAGAGGTTTGTGTTGGCCACTGGTTCCTGACGTTTTCTTTTCCTGCCATGCCTTTCAACTCCATTATTGTTTTACTTTTTGACTAATACGCATCAATCCGTAGCCAAGTTTTTCAGTAGATGAACATAACATTAATTTTCAGTACCAGGGAACATATAAATCTCTCTTGCTCCAGCAAAGCTGACTCACCAACTCTGGTATCTGCTGTATTCACTCTGAGATTTTTGGAATTTCCTGCTGAAAACACGTTGTGAATATAAAGTAGTTGATATAAGAGGTGGTTCATAAAAATAGGTAATTAGGTCAGTACTGTCTACAAAGAGCGCCAGATTTTAATGGCTCTTTATATCGTAATTGGGATTAATTGGACGATAACTCAAACTGGGTGGAAAAATACCTTTTCACAAAAATTGTGTGCTTGGATTTTTAGGTGCCACTGAATGATATGTTTGGATACGCCACCGAGCTGAGGTCTTGCACAGAGGTGAGTACTCTTGGAACTTTTTGCTAGAATGGTGTTTATTTCTGTAAAAGTGTGCGAATTTGCATCATCATATATATAGTATATGCAGCAGTAAAAGCAATAGAAGTGAAAACAAATGCAGGATAGGAAAATAACCCTAGAGTTTTTACTGTTACTTCAACTGGTTTTTAATTACATAGCTATCATTAGTTGTGTCATTTCTGGTGACAAAATTCTTTCAGACTTTGAGGAAAAGATTTAAATTTGCAAGTAATGCAAAGAGATAGGTATCAGTAAAGGTATGAAATTCACAAGAAGGAAAAGTTGAGGCATTGAGATGTAAATGTCTGCAAGTAGAAGAGATTTTTGAGCACAGTGGTGCTGATATTATTAAGATGTCCTTTTTAATGATACTAAAATGCTTATTGAATGCATTTGAATCGGGTGAGTGTGTTATTTCAGAGATTAGGGCATGGCCTACTGCTAAATAAGTTCGCAGGCTTAGCATCCTCACTTTGACTGTTCTTCCAACTCTACAGGGAAAGGGTGAATACACAATGGAGTACTGTAAATATCAACCATGTTCGCCCAGCACTCAAGAAGAAATTATTAACAAATACCTCGAAGCAACAGGACGACTTCCTGCAAAAAAGGGCAAAGCCAAGAGCTGACTGGTTTTTTTTTTTCCTCTTGAGTACATTGAACGGTTTTTCACAACCTTCTCTACCAGCTGGGTAAAGCTGGGTTGCCCAAGCGATGGGAGCGGTGAAGGCTGGCTGGATAAGCACGGGCTGCAGCGGGACTTGGGCTTGTAACTTCATCATAATATCCTTCCTTTGTGGTATTCTCAGAAGCCACCAGGAGATTACGACGGAATTGTTCACATGTCAATGCTGCTCATTAACAAAATATATAAGTGTTAAACCACGGCTGATAATTTGTCTTGCAATTTGTCTTAATCCATTTGTATTAAAATAATTTTATTTTTTTTTTATGCCATACATCATTATTTTGTAATTAGGCTGGTTGCTGTTTTGCTGGGTTTGAATTTTTTCAATTTTTAAGAATTTTAGTTTAGGAGACTAAACTAAACTAACTGTGAACTACTGGACGGGCACAGGAGGTGGGTGGTCACCCAGTACGGAGCAGTTTTCACATACGTGCTCCAAGCACAGATCCTTTAGCTCCTGCACTTGTCCGGAGGATCAAAGGAAACTTTCCTTTCTCATCCCTCAGGAACAGCGCTAGGAGCCTCCAAAGTCCTCGTGAACCGGGTGAAGTCATTTGTCACTGTGACTTGCTTGTCACCACCTCTGCTTATCTCTGATGGTACAAGGCCTTTGAAAAGAGTCAATAGTAGTGTATGTAGAAGTTAACTCTTTCCAAAACGATGAACAATGTGGATATATTTTGTGTGCTTGCTTTCTCGGCTCTCTCTTAAAAAATCAAAGGAAAGATTCCTTTCCCCAGAATCATACAGTTAGGAGGGGGTGTTACTGACAGTCCTCGGCTTGGAATTGGTTGAGTAGATGCTGATCATTCACAGAAGAGAGGTAGAACAAGGCTGTTACAATTATGTGAGAAACAGAAGATATTATCATCAGTATTTTTTCTTAATTACTACCAGAAGATCTACACTGCATTTTTTTTTTGCGTCCTTTCTCTTCCTGGCCTATTCAGCTTTTACAGTATTTTTGCAGACTTCCAGTAAACAGAATGAAGTTCCAGTTCAAAACCAGCTGCATTCCTGGCACAGAGCTGCAGTTGATTTTTACCAGACACTGGCAGAACTGCAATGGCCGGGCTTCTTTTCCTCAGTGAAAATTATTTTAACCTTGGAAAAAGTACAGCCGCAGAGATTTGTCAGGGGCACGTAAATGCTAACTGAACACGGGCAGAATGTGGTGTATGAGCATGATACTGCTCTGGGCACAACCCTTCTTGATTCCCTTGTGTTCAGAGCTTTAGTTTTGTGAAAATACCCAGCTGGAACTCGTTTCTGCTGGTTCTCAAGTCCAGTTTCTCACAGCCCTGCAGGTTCTCTGACATGTGGAGGTTTTTCTTAACCAAGCAAATATAGGACATTTACCAAAATTCAAAGTTGTCTTATAAAAGCAGTAGGAATGTAAGAAATAAACGGGGTGGGTGATATTTGAAGTAAGTGGGGTGGTTATTTTTTTATCTATATTTTGTATTACATTTATAAGCTTTTATATTATGCTTATTAGAGGCCAGTCACGATGTGGATTCCTGGCTAGCGGGTTCTGCCAGATGCCTGCTGGTTCTCCACAAACCTAGCTCAGTGCAGGGACAAGCTGAGGCTGCTCAACATCAGCACGAGGAAGATGATCTGCAGGTGGGGGGGAAGGCTCGTGGATAGCAGGAGGGAGAGTGGAAGAAGGACAGAAGCACCACCAAGAGCCTGATGTTGGGGCACCCTGGATTTCTTTGTGTGTGATGGTTGGTTGTTTTTATTTCCCTTGAGTCAGATTTTGCATAGCACTCATGTGATATCTGACTTAGTTGAACTATTTGTAGCAGCAAAGATGGAAGAAAACCATTCCTCTTCTCTTCACAACCTTTTACAGAGAGGCTCTGCATGTGGGGATTTTTTAGTGTGAAGAATTCGCTGTGAACCCATCTCAGACTCGACTCGGATAATGTCCACGTAGAGTTAACCAAGAATTTTGCTTGAGGAAAAACCATATGATTTTAGGCTCCGATCCACTGCCTAAAATCTTGGTCCTAAAGAAGTCGATGGAAATTTTGTCTTTGAATTTCAACAGGTCTGCTCCCTGTCCAGAAGCTATTGTGCGGTTTCTGAACGGATACAAGTTTGTGTCGGTTATTAGTTGTCAAAGTTGCACTGATTTAGCAAGATGGAAACACCTGATTCTCTGTTCCGGTTCTGGAGAGCAGTGCAAAAACAAGGTAAGGAAACTAAACTGGTGCCCCATAGTGCAAAATCCGTGCTGTTTTCTTGTTTTAAGTCTAAATGAAAAAAATAATCAAATTTCATCACCAATTTCTCTAAGAAATCTTGCCACTGTAAGCTCTAATTTCATGCTTTTGATAATGAGAAAGGTTTTACCAGCAGAAAAGAACAGACCGCAAGGATATGAAATGCTGCACCACTGAATTTATTGTAATGCTTATTATTTGCTGGTATGAAATGCCTCAGTGGGGGGGGCTAAAGAGATCACCCAGCCTAAATATCTCCCAGTTAAAGCTTTCATATTAACTCATCGTTGCCAATTACAGATCAATAATAGCGCACTATTACCGCAAGTTCTGAATAACAAAATCATCCCGGAAGGCAGAGCCCATCGCATGTTTTCCTGAGGAAGGTGTACTTACTGAAACCGGAGTTAATTTAACCTGCCAGAAATCTTGCTAATGGGATGGAGGGGAAATAACAAACTCAAGAGAGTTTGGCAGAGTCTCAGATGATGAGGGCAGGACAGTGGGTCTGCTGTAAACTCAAGTGGAGAATGTGGAGTAAAAGGAGAAGAATGTGTTCTTGCTGTTTCCCCACTAAACCCAGCTGTGGACACCCATCTGCACAGAGCCTTCCTGTCTTTGCAGCTCACTCTGTTTTCCTTCAGGCTCACAGCAAGAACTACAAATAGACTGAGACAACATCCTCCAATTCCCTCTGGCAAACGCTGCCTTGCGGTCTTCTGGACTGGTTGGGGATAGTGGGGGGGGNACATCAATATTTTCTCAGTTGCCTTCACAAATATGGGAGAAGAAACTTATTTTTATGCGATCTCCCGTTGCAGGGAGTGGTGGTGCATTGGTGGGACCACTGCCGGGCGGGTGCTGGTTACTGGCCACTGCCGGGCCTTGCGGGGAGACGTCTTCACTGCCTACGCTCATCCACAGCCTTGTAAAGGCCAGACATTGCGAGAAGATGGAAAGTTGGGAAGAATATGGAAAATCACAGCAGCAGATTGAAAGAAAACCCAACCTCAACTGGCATAATGGTATTTGTTTTATTGGAGATGTAAGTTAAAAATCAGCCTTTATCTATCCCAAGAAAATAAAAAAAACCTTAGTAGACAAATATTTCTTACTGACAGATTAATACTTTTCTCAAGATTTGTATCCAAATATATTAACTTTGTTTACAAACTATGTTACTCTAATTAACAGTAAGTTAATGACATAGAATCAGCTTGTGTATGTTTATCTGTGTATATATGTAGTAGCAAAGTTTTTAGGTGGAACTGTATAGCATGAGACTTACAGTTTAAGAAATCAGAGGAATTTGGGAACAAAACAGACTAGTGAAAGCATTCAAATTCACTGGTCACCTTGTATACAAAAGTTATCACAACTCTGGGTCTAGTGATGTAAGAATTTTCTCATTTAATACATATACATAGAAGTGACAATCTCTTTTAAAAATTTGCTCCCCTTTCAGGTAAAATCTCAGCAGCTGATCCAGATTCCATTCCAGATCCATCTTTGAGCCCCTGATCGTCTGAAGCACAGAAGTATTTCACTTTCAGAGGGTGACCAGGAAGCCAAGTGAGGCGCATGTGACATGAAATAATTTCCTGGAGAAGATTTAAAAACAGACATCTTTTATGATCTTTATACTGCTCCTGTGTTGATGAAAGGAGGTATTATATGCGTATGCTTTCTTACCTGCGTTGGAATTTCATGTAGTAGGACAGTGTAGTCAAACTCTGTAAAATCATCTTTCCTTATCTGGGCATGTATCAAAAAGAAAAAAAAAATGATCAAGAACACGAGTTACGTTGTTGAAGTTTAGAGTCTGCTCTGATTTTGTTAACTGCATTTAGCTCGCTTAGGGAGGGAGACGATTTGGACTGGAGATGGCTGTGGTCATTGGCTGGAATGAGATGGGGTTTGTGTGTGGAGAGAGAGGGGGAATTAGGAGCATTTCCTGCATAAGAATTTGGAAGGCCCAACTGCCGCGTTGCTCTGCAGCCTGAGTGCTCTCTGACATGAAACTAAACTGACTTGGATACTACTTGAGAATCTTACCCGACTTAAATCTCTTCTTCAGAGAAGTCTCATTCTAAATAACTAGGGAGGAAAAACCAAACGCAGTCTGTGGATCACAGATGACTGATGGAAACGAACCTTTGGGAAGCCCTACTCTGTACACTGCCAGGTGTAATGTTCCCCAGAATGTGCACGTAAGGTCAGACTGATGGAAACAAGGAAAACCAAGTTTTTGTCCAAATGAGTAAAATTCTTCCACCAAACCCTGGACAAAATACTTGTGAGGAGGTGGAGATGCTTGTCTGGAGGAGCCACCTGGATTTTGGGAGAACCATGCCCGTTACAGAGCATGAGCTGGTGATGGTTATTTTATTCTGTGACGTGTAATTTCTACCTCACTTACCCACTGCTTCACAGACTGGACTTGTGCCATGAAGTAACCCAAGTTCTCTGTTGACTTTTCCCACATGATGTAACTGCTGCCAGCGACAGCCAAAGCCCACACTGGCTCCAGGGCAGGTTCAATATTGCCATAGCTGTCTGCAGGGGAGAAAGGGTAAAAATAAATAAATAAATAAATATTCATTCTGGCTTTTCATCAGAAAAATTATAAAAACGACAGAGTGTAGTGCTATTCCTGGGAAGCGACTTTCCCTCCTGACATGTCAGTCTAGAACAGGGAGGAGGGTGATGCTAAACCTGCTGGCAAAGAAAAAGTGTGACCGAACTGCAATTGCCAAGAGACAGCATTTGCAGCGTCCCCACAAGGAGGTGAGAAACCCAGTATCCACCACAATGGAGGTCCTTACCCAGCTGGGGAGGAAAAGGGGGAGTGGGGCACTGTTTCCAGGGTGGAAAAAATTCCGTTAGTCATCCCTTGTGAATTTCCACCCGCAGCTGGGGAAGGTGGCTGGGTTAAGGCACTCGTAAAATGTCCTCAAGTAATAACTTGAATATAAAACTGCATAGGCTTGTTTTCAAATCCACAACACCTTCACAACCTTGTGTTGACCACTGCTGGCATTAAACACAGCAGGGTTTCTTCTCCCCAAGAATCACTGGCAAACTGGAATTGTTTTGATAGCTCTTTGGTTTTAAGGGGCTACTGTAAATATACATATCTCCTTTTTAACATCTGTGTCTGTTTGCTTCTGTTCTTAGAAGTGCCCATAATCTTTGAGATAAAATGAAATACAGTTGATTATCTGGAGGAATATACCTGGAATATTGTTTCCAGTTATCGGTTTGGTTTGGTGCCTAATATTTTGGTAAAGTTTATTGTCTTCTTCCTCGATTTGCTTCTGGTCTTTGATATTCATACACTTGATATTGACAACAGGTGCCGACTTTGTCTTGGGATACAACACTGTAGCAAGGCAACTCCCAGCATTTTCCTGTAAAGATTAGGATTTAAAACTGTAATCTTTAATCAAGGTTTTATTTACCAGCAACACATTCTTTAAAAAGCTCTTGGTATTAACACGTGAAGTATACACGTGGAGTACATACGTGTCTTCGTGTGATGCTTTGTATGAAGCTGTACAAGGGTCAAGATAGTCTTGAGATGGATATAAATCTTTCTTTAAATAGGTTAAAACCACAAGGCTAATGTGATTTAACAGAAGTTTTTAATTAAACTGTAGCAGAACTGCACTAAATCATCTTGGAAATATGTTTGAGCATTCTCAAAAAATAACATTAATTGATAGCAGAGAATTCCATTGTATGATACTTCAGCCTTAAACCAAAAATAATCTAACGCTTCGTATGAAATTCTGAAAATAACCTGAATTTCATAACATGTGTGTGTAATGGCAAAGCAGATGCTTACAGTAAAATTGCTAATGGCAATTCTCTGACAGAATGAATGGGGAAGGGGGACTATAATTAAAAAGAACACACAACCATCAACTCTTTATTCTCATTTTGGTGTGTGGACACAGCAGGAGCTACAGTTGGATAATGAGGACAATACTGTCACACTGAGCCTTGGCCAGCGCAGAGTTTCACTCGGGCGCTTGGTTGCCTGATGTGACTTAAACGAGACCAACTCTTCAGGCAGTGAGCAAAGCAGGTACCTACAGGTGCTCTGGCCACTGGGTCCCCGATGCAGGCAGAGGACTCACAAGGTGAGAGACTTGGGTGATGCTAAGAACAAACCATGCCCCATGCAGGACAGACAGATAGAAGCATAAAGGTAAGTCTTTCTATTTCCATTTATGAAAGGAGTTAAGTGTACCCTGGTTTTGGAGCTGTTGAAGTTTGTTTAACGCACACTGTCAGGAGAAACACGGAGGACCATAAACTCACCCCACTTTTGTAGTCTTTGGTAGTGAAGTGCAGGTAATACTTGTGATCGGAGTCTGGGGTGTTCTGGAAGAGAGAAGGATTCAGCCATCAGTGTAGCTGTAGCCTTGGGTACTCTAACTTGAGTGCTGAGGGGGAAAAAGAGGGTGCCACGGCTCCCTCATGGCCAAGGAGCATCAGGAGGTTGGTCAGATGAGATGTGCTGAGATGACCCTGAACACCACCCATAAATAACCTTTATATTAAGCAATGTTTTAAAGCCCTTCCTCACAGAGATATGCAAGAAGAAAAATGCATCTCCAAGTCCTTCACAGGACAGATTGATACTGAGTAATTTTAAAAATAATAAAATTACAAATCAGCTTGTGAGGAGGTACTTTTTGCACAGGCTACTGGAGCGCCCTTGAACATATAAATGAATCAAAACCTGCTGACTGGTTCACAGCTGAACAGGAATCACACAGGCTAATTTAATCTTAGGACCTTTCTAGCTTTTTTTTTCCTCTTATGAATGGAAAGAGACTAATTTTGCCTCACAGCATGTCAGAGGAGGATTCCAACACGTCTGCTCTATTTTGCCCTGAAAATAGCAGTCATTAAGTTGCCCAATCAGCTATCTGAGATTCCATTTGCTAAGGAAAAATAAAAGAATACTCCTTGCAGATGGGAAGCAGCCAGTAGCATCTCTTAAAATCATAGAATGGTCTCTTCCATAGACTTGGAAGGGACCTTAAGAGATCATTGAGTTACAACCCCCTGCCATGGGCAGGGACACCT